>WEIV01023828.1:64194-97113 GCA_013390005.1 Calyptomena viridis
GAGCCCTTGCCGACGCAGAAGGCATCCTGGAGCGGCTGCGGACCGCAGCAAGGGGGAGTCAGAAGGTGGACGGAATTCCCCCTTGTAACGGCACCATAAACCGAGGAGTTTCTTTTAAAGTCGGGGGAAAAAAAAAAAACCACACACGAAACAAGCAAAACAAAACCATCTTCAAAGCCTCCTTCCCAGTTGTCCTTTAGAGCATCTTACAACATTTTCGAATATAAGACTCTTCTGGAAGCTCCAGCTATTGACAAGACCGGCTTAAAATGAAAATCCTGCTTCATAGAAAGTACTCGCAGGATAAAAATTAGGACTTTGAGGTATGAAACCATTTGTGGCACAGCTGGTATGTAAAATAAAACCATCAAACGTCTTGTCATAATCAAATATTCCCTACATCTGGACTAGCGACATTGCTTTTGAAAGATGTCGTTCCATATAAATGCCTTTAACGCCTGGTAGAAAATTTTTATGAACATGTTGACAAATGAAATAACCCGGGTTATTTGATTAGTGTCCATGTAATCTGAATATGGGCTTGTATCAGGAAAAGAAACGTCAACTCTTTAATGCTTTTGAAAGGATGGATTTTCGCTGCAATTAAAGGGTAATCGTACACCAATAAAAAGAGTGAACCACTCTCACCGTGTTCCGTGAGAGAGGGATTAAAGAGGATGGAATCAAGAGTTTACGTTCTCTTCTAAAATTTAACTCTGACCGAACGAACCACGTTGTTGAGGACAGCGGGGGTTTGGTAGCTGCCCCGCTGCCCTGGGAGGTTCTGCATCCTACCACCCTCCCAGGAACGGGGCTGTGTGCCGGTGGTATCTCCCAATGCTTTTTGGGAAACACTTACTGATTTGGGTTGCAGGTGTCAGGAAAGCGAGATGGACAATTCCCACTGAACTTCATATTGCAACAGTTTATATTTTTGCAGCCTTTATACAAATAACGACAGAAGGCGTAAGAAGGGACAATTAGACGTTGTCACCTGTCTTATGGAGCTTGAACCACTGTGAGACAGTGTACTGAGGTACCCCAGGCAGGCTAAGATCCGCACCTTACGGTCAGCCCCGCTGGTGTTTGGTCTGATTTTCCTTCGAGCAAGACACCAGCAAACGAGCCCGGGCGCCCGGGTCACCGGCAGTCCGGAGGTTTCGCTCCCGGCCCGGCACATCCTGCCTCCCCGCTCCCGTCCTTCGGGCAGAAGCGCAGACCGTACACAGACCTCGCTCCGGCTTCGGACCTGACGGGCCTGCCCGGTGTGTGTGACAGCTACCGGAGAGGCTCAGGCGAATCGGAAAACCAGTTTGGTTTAAAACAGAAGGCTGTGGTGCCTGGAGGTGGCTCTGCAGAGGCAACCCGCAGGCCGCCCTCCTCGCAGGGGCTGGAGAAGCAGGGAGGGGGCGCTGGAAGAGCCCCAGTCCCCCATTCCCCAGGCTGTTTCTGCCCAACACTAACAGTGACAGGACCCAGCCGTATCCTTGCTTTTGTGTATGCTCATCTAGCCTCAAAACATGTACCCCTCTCCACGCCCTTTGGAGAAGGCAGGTGAGCCAGCCATCTCTATTAGCAGAGTCAGAAGGTATATTAGAGGGTGATGCACATTATCGGAAAATAGTTACAGGGATTTTTTTTTCCTGTTAGTCCCTTACTCTGCTTTGGAGATTTCCTTGAAGTCTGCCGACTTTCGATTTTTTACGAAAAAAATTGATTTTCACGAGGCACCGAGAAAATTTGAAGCTATCAGCCTTTTAATTTCTTTTTGAAAGGCCGCAGTGTGTGCGGGGGAGGACGGCTGCCTCGGGCACGGGGTGGCGAAGGTGTCCCGGACGCGCTGCCGGGGCTGCGGCTTCCAGGGACCGCGCAGGCTGCGGACACTAGTGGGCACCATCGAGGCTGAAGCCCGGCAGAACGGGAGGAAAGGGAATTCCTGCTGCCCATTAGCCGCTTGCTCGTTTTTTGTGAACGTCGCCAGGGAGGATGTGGGTTTCTTGTATTTCTCCATGATCTAAGTAATCGCTGGGTCTCAGCTGGCCAGTGCTCAAAAACCTTTAAAGTGGTGAGCTCAAGCAGTGCGTTCAGCTTTTAGCTGTGCATAGTTAAACCGGTGGAGCGGCTGAAAACCGGTGGACCCTCTAATCTTTTCTTGATAAGTGTCCGACCGCCGCCGCGGTTGATGTGTCTGAACTCGGTCCAGCACAGAAACAAGCAACTGAGACCGAGATGCTTTCCCCGAAGTCCAAACTTTATTTCAGACTTGCGGGCGGCAGCGTACACTGCACGAAACACGCCAAGGGCTGCTGGAGGGGGCGCTGGATCCGACAGGGAAGGGGCTTTGCGCGGAGAAGGCAGGCGCGCCGTGTCCACGCGTGTCCTCGTCGGCCTGAGAGGGAAAAGGCCCGCCCGCTGCGTAGCGCATCCCACCATTCCCCGATGGAGCCGCACACCTACGACGACGCGGGCAGGGCCCAGGGCAGAGCTGCCACGTGCTCTGGTGAAACAATTCCACACGCCCACGCCCCCGCGCCGTGGCCCCTCCAGCGACCCCCGCAGTGCAGCGGGCCCAGCCAGCCCAGGGGGCCGTGCACCCCTGCAGGTATCGGCCTTGTCGGGGGGACGACGTGTCACTTTTCGCTGCTGGCACGCAGAAGCGGGTCCTGGCCGGAGCGTTATGGCTCGGCTTCCCGGGTGAAGAGGCCCCAGGGAAGCGCTGAGTGTTTGGGGGGCTGCTGCCTGACGGGGCAACGCGCCAGCACCCCACAGGGAATGGATTCCTTCCACCTTGACTCGCATTCCGAAGCCTCCCCCAAGAAAGAGAGTAAAATGTCTAGTCCCAACTCTGTCATGCAAACTGACTCTGCTCGGAACCCTCCCCGTGGCTCTTTTCATTAATTAGGGGCTGCAAAGCGTGTGGGGGTGGGGGAAGCGGCTGGAAGCCACTAATTATTCGAACTTTGAAGACAGCATCCAGATGAGCTCTTTGGGGCAGCGCTTTGTAACCTCTGTGTATCAGAGGGGGAGTGATTATGCTACTGTGCAAAGCCTCCATTAAGAGATTTCGTTTCATCATTACTCATCGCCTGCAGGATGTGTGCAGACTCCAGTGTGAGTGAACCAAGTTTTCCAAGGAAGAGAAACAATTTGCTGTGGCACGAGGGGGCCGTGAAAACCTGCCCCTTACCCCCGCCCCCAGGCAATAAACTTTTCACTTTTACTCATCTGCAACTGTATTTTTCACAAGTGCCCCTTTGCTTCGTCCTCCCATCTCCGGTTTGTCAGATGTTTTTGCTATGACGCCTGTCTCCTACAGCAACTTCATTCCGCCTCGACCGCTGCCGCCCCTCATCCCTGGCCATCTCAGGGCTCCCTCTGCTTCCGAGCCTGCGGGACAGAGGCTTAGCAGGACGCGCAGCGATGCTCCGGAATGTGTCTGGGCTGCCCCTGCCCCGCCTGCGTTCCTCTCCCGCCGCCGGCGGAGTCTCCTACCCCGTTCCCCGCCGTCCTGCCCCGAGGGCAGTCCGAGAGGGAAGGAGGGAGGAACGCCCTGTGCTCCGGAGGCGGTGGAGAGGCGCCGGGGCAGCGGTCCCTAACCTCGGTCCCTCGCTCGCAGCAGCGTTTCCCACCACAGTATCCCGGAACAGGAAAGTCCCATTTCAGCTTGCCCCCATAAGATCCTGTCTCCCTCCTCCCGCTCCCCTCCCTCTGCCCCTTCCTGCCTCTGGCCCTTGCGAGAGGAGCCTCTTCTCTCCTCGTGGGACGGGGCTGAGCTGTTCGGGGCAGCCGCCGAGGCGGCGGGGTATGGGCACTGGGCTCTGGGGACCGGGCTCTGGGGACCCCAGCCCTGAGCCAGCGGCTCGGTGCCCCGCGGGCAGGGCTGCCTTGAGCTCTCAGGGTTGAGCTGAGATCCTGAAGTTAGTGATATTTCTTGTTTTGATTTTTTTTTCTCTGCACCTCCAAGGTGCTTCCAAGTGCCTATAAGATTTGCAGAGAGACAGAAAAAGAAAGAGAGACTGGGGGAGGAGGAAGAATTAAGGAAGGGAAAAGATGGCGAGTTGCTGGAGCAGCGTGGAGAAAGCGGCATTTTTGTGCTGCTTCTTGCTGGCAATGGGGAGCCTGATCTCCTGCGTTCGGCCCGAGGAGGAGGAAGAGCAAGAAGAGCAGCGCTCCTGTCACGGTGCCTTTGATCTCTACTTCGTCCTGGATAAGTAAGTGACAGTCGCATTTATAAACGTTTATTCACCCTTCAGTGACTCCTTGCAGCAGGAGGAACGTTGTTTTCCCCCGTCTCCCCGGGTGACTTCCCCTGCCAAACATCATGTGTGGCACTTTGCTGGTGGTTATTTTTGCTCCCCTAAAGTTGCACGTTTCCCAAGTGGAACATTTCGGGTAGCATCGTGTTTTATCGTGGGTTAGTTTTACGTGCACACCTGGGAAATCTGTCGCTTTCAGGTTGTAACGTGTGGTGTGTGGGCTGTGAGCTTTGGGTTTGAGGGGATGTTGCTCAGTGCCTCAAAGGCTCCTGGAGTTTTGTGTCAAGACTCAGACTATGTGTTGAGATGTCACCTGTGGGACTTAGCAATGCCAGGACTGTGCAGACCTACCCAAAATTAAGACTAGATTTCTTGTATGTAGTGATTGCTTTTTTACAGACTCACTTACAAAACCAAGGTTTTATAAAACTTATTTCTGCTCAACTCTTGGGATTGTCTAAACCTGTGTTTGAGTTACAATCTATTAAAATAGGTTGTTAAATACTTCAATGCTACATCAGCTGAATTCAGGTGTGGCTGGGGGCGTAATTAAGATCACAGTATAGGCATGTTATAGCAAGCACTAGCAAAGCAAGTGGTAAACTGGTGCACCCCACAGGTGTTTTTCAGAAGGCACAAATTTTTGTTTCTCCTGGTGTACTGCTCTGGCTTGACAGGCAAGGGTTTAACTCGAGTAAATTGTTAGTCTCCCACATATACTCAGTATATACATATATACATACATATATATGCATATATATATACATCATTAAGTACCTATGTGACATGGTATTATGAAAGACAAAAGACTTTTCTTTGTAATTCTTGCCCACAAGCCAGGTATGAAGTCTGCATTGTGCTGTTTTCCAGCTGGGAGAACTGTTCAGTCCATAAGGCCTTCTGCACAGCCTGCATGAGCCAAAAAGCCACCATTACTCAGGATGTATATTCCTGTATTCAAGAAGAAGTAAAAAAAAATCATTAAGTAATGAGTTTGTTTTTAGAGCAAAAGAAGCTGAAGATCACAGGCATTTTGCCATTCTAAAAGATGCACTAACACACCGTGTGGTTATTGTCTTGTTTTTCTTTTGCCAAGATCTTGTTCCTGAAGTAACCTTTGTGTCTCGAAAGAGCTTTGTGGAGAGCTAGTGTTAGTTCTCAAATTCATTCCCACCAGCCTTTCTAGAAGTGATTCAGACTGTTGTTATGCCCAGTTCCCATACTGAATTTCCTGTAGCAATGAATATTGGTGATTGTAGTATGGGTTCTCTGTCTTCTATGGTGCAATTTCCTCGTTTGCAATGACATTGAGTACCCCCAGCAACCACCACACTGTGCTCCTAAGTTACTTTTCATCAGTAGATCAGAAGGTACTGTATTGGCTATTATCACTCATGTTGTATATGGGGAAATAAAGGCAGAGAAGAGAGCGATTTGCTCAGACTTACTAAGCTGATCATGTAAGCAAGTTCCTCTCCAGGACTCTGGACCTTTTAGCAAGCTACAGGTCTTTTATTTTGTTTCAGGTGCTATCCACTTACTGCAGTGGTCCACTCCAAACTGGACCTGATTATGGTTGAAGTCTAAAGTCATGCACTTGGCTTCCAGTGGGAAATTTCTCTTTGACTTCAATTGCAAACTGAGTATTTATGAGCTTTGAGAGTTTCTCTTTGGTAAAAAGCCATAGTAAAAGTTACTTGGGCCCTTGAGTGATTTTAGAATCTATCCCTGCTCCTACCAAGTCTGTGACAGTATGGTGGCAAAGCTGCTTTTCGTCTCAATGAGACTGCATTACAATCTATATGGGTAATATTGGAGTGCCGGATCTTGGGAGCCATAGGTCCCATGCTGGCTGAGGGTGGATTTAGTCCCAGCTGTATTCTGTGACATCTGGTACAACACAAGAAGCTTTGTGGAGGCAGGGAGGGACTGAGTGTATAAACTCTGGATCTTGGGACAGTTCATCAGGAAGGAACTAGATAATTCGTTAGTGTTGAGATGGGTCAGTGTATTCCAGGTAGGGAGAAGGCAGGAAACCAGTCAGAAGCAGCCAAAATGGTGTTGCATAGGCATTAAATCATTCTCACAGTGATTTAAAAAATTAAGTATATCTAATGCTTTCTGCAATCCCTCTTGGGGCGTGTATCCCTGACTCCTCTTTTTTTATTTTAATAACATGTTATGGAGAGTGCCATGGGCATGCTCAACAATAGCTCGCCCTGTAGGAGAATGAGGGATACCTGTGATATGCATAGTTCCCTAAACATTAAAAAAATCTGCTATTTGTTTGGAATCAGAGGCAGGTCCATTATCTGTTTTCACTTTGGAGGGAACTCCTTATACAGCAAAACCAGTAAATCTGTAAATGTAGTGGACACTTATTTTAGCATTGGATCCATGCTGGTACATATCTGGGAAGAATTCTGGCTCTAACTTCTAATGGGACAAACTCCAGAAAAACCCAGCCATATACACCACAGAGTATCCTCGTATGGGTTGGGGATTGCCTCCCTTTGTTGGTGCCTTGGCAGTCTGGAGTTAGATGCATTCAGTCTTAATTAGCTGTCTCACAATGGGATTGAAGTATTGTCTCTGTCAAAACTCCAGGCTTTAATCCTGTGACCCTGTAGTGAGCTCTCTTGCTGAATGACAGGCCCTGTCTCTAAAGTCAGCCTGGGTAAACTAAAATGATTTTGTCTGCTTTGCTTTGCTTCCCCTTAGAAAGATGTAATCACACATCAGTAGGAGGCAATTTGGAAGAAGACAACAAACATTTCTCCTTACGCAGTGTGTGTTACTGCAATGTCTTTATTGGGGCTTGATTTTTCCTTTTCATTCTGCCAGGCAAAGTCTGTGGGGATTTAATCCTGCAGGCAACAACCATCAGATGGAAAAGATCATGTTCTGGTGAAGTTATTGGTATAATATATATGCTGCCAATTAGAAAAAGGAATTCACTCTTTTCTTACAGTTTTTGTCTGCCTCAAGTGGATTGCAGTCCCTTGTGTCAAGTCCATAGGATAGGCAAGAGGCACTAAGCTTTAGATGCCCAAGAAGCTGGCATGGTGAAAGGGAAAGGCAGCGTGTGTGGGAGGGAGACCAGGCGTCGTCCTCTTTAGGATGCCTGACCGTGCCACATTAGGACTGCAAGGAGCAAATCTCTTGAAGCTACAAAAATGGACATTTTCTGGCTGCAGAGGTGGCTGCCTAGAATCTGCAATCTTGTGCTGTTTGTATGTTGTACTTTATGAGTTATGCAGACTTGAGCTTATTTGGAGGTGTAGTGGAAGACTTTGAGGTATCATACTGAAGCCACAAAAAGTTTTCTGTTTGCAGCTAAATCACACTCTCTGCATGAGGGAAGGCAGTATCCACTGCAGTTGGCATGTAGTAAGATCAAGTCACGTGTGATAGCAAAGATCTCATTTTTACCTTTAAACAATCACAGCTCCTAAGTCCAACATAATGGATCGGTGAGTAGTTCTCACTTGCTTTGGTTGCTTCATTTGCTTGACGTGATAGATCTGAGCTGCAAAGCTGTCTGCGTTTTATATTTAACAAATATGAAGAAATTTCATGATTATTTTTGACTGTGTGATAGACAAATGTATTTTCTTATTTTTCCTGCTGGGATGTTTGCTAAAAGTTGTTTGGATTTTGAGAAAAAATAAGCTGCACAGCTTTTTCCTCAGCGCAAATCTTGGCAGTATTGATAAGGCCTTGGCTGGTTTTCTTTGAGTATAACGGATTTTTGGGGAGTCTGGCCTAACTGCCCTTTCTCCACTCCTCATCTTCCCCCTGAACTTCTGGGTAGTCCCTCTTTGTGGTACTCCTGTCTCTTTGGGCCCACAACAATATTGTGTTTCATACCA
This sequence comes from Calyptomena viridis, assembly GCA_013390005.1. Lineage (NCBI taxonomy): Eukaryota > Metazoa > Chordata > Aves > Passeriformes > Eurylaimidae > Calyptomena > Calyptomena viridis. The sequence goes on from WEIV01023828.1 coordinate 72,323, forward strand.
GTTTTACTTTGTCTCCCATGCTCCCAAGAGCATCTCTGTCAACAGCAACTTTGGTAAAGACATCAGTATGATGTGGCCAGCCTCTCACTTGTAATCCATTTTGCAGCTGCCTCTCTTTAAACTTGGTAATCCTTGCTCCAGAGATGAACATCACTGGTAGGGAGCTGGTGGGGAAGAGCACAACCTCTGTTTAGATGGGGATTACCTACCCTGTCCAATCTCCTTCCCGATTCTGGTTTTTGGGTCTGTGTCCCCCTCCTCAACTTGTCCTTGAAAAGGCAGTTTTGTGGGAGTGGGAAGTGTTGGGAGGGAATCAGGTTGATAATTTCTAATTTGCTTCAGGCAAGCCAAAAAACTTTGAGAACAAAAGGCATTTCAGGAGCTGCTATTCAAGGTCATCTTTTATAATTTTATGGCAACTATAGGAAATTGCTGATCTCCACATACCTTGTTTTTTCACAGTATGCCCTATTGCTATAAGAGCTATAAGAGCATGTGGTAAACACATTATTTGCCTCCCCCCCACCCCAGCTGATTTCCTTGCCAATGATTTTAATTAATTTAGCACTCCTGAATTACAAGTACCAGTGAAAACAAGTATTTTTTCCTTAGAGTCTCATCATAGCACTCTACTTCTTTTCCTGCCCCACATAGTCCCAGCCTAAGAGTGTTAGGGTGGAGCTGGACCTGTGGGAACTTGTGCAGCTTCTCTCTCCATGCTGTCTTGGTCCACTGCCATTCTGCATGCTGGTTTTATACAGTATGTGAGGAGGGTGAGTGGCTAACAATATTATCATGGTTGGGAGTCCACCTGCTTGCAAAAGTGGGTGCCTGAATGCATATTCTGTCACCTGACTTAATTACATTAGAAAATTTTGTATTGACTGACTTAAACCACTGCTGAACTCCCTTTTCTTTAATCAAGAATACCTACCTACTGCAGCCAGACTTCAGTTCATCCTAAGGTGTAGAACCTGATGCAGGTCAACTGAGAGGAGTTGCTGTTGGAACAAAAGTATCAGCTTTGTTTGTCAGATAACATTGATTTGTATTTAGAAATGGTTGTATTTGTCTTCCTCCTTTGCTGTCTGACTTGCCCTCTTATAATTTGAGCGCATCATCTACATGACACCTCTCATATTCTCCAACTGCCTGTAAGCAATATTTTTTTATTGTTTTCAAAACATAATCTGTTGGTATTTTGCCTTTGCATCTTTCTTTGTTGTGGTTTTATTGCAGCCAGTGCTGTGATCTGCTTACAACCAGGTATAATTGCTTGGAATGTTCCAAAGCAAATTTCTATTCTGCTTCAGACATACCTATGTTATTTGAACCAGGTTTTATTTGTTTGTGTTTCGTCTGATACTATTCTGCCAGCCTTGACTTTTGTCAGGAAAAAAAAATATTCAGGAAACCCAATTCTCCCTCCTGCTCCAAGAAAAAAAATTCTTTATAAAACACAAGGCAAAGCTAATGGTTATTTGACATAAAACATGTACAGTTAACGGGAAGAAAAAGCCATGGCAGCTTGTCATTTTCAGTCTCTTTATGCATGTAACTAAATCTGATTTATTTGGGGCTTGAGCCAAGGAAGTAAACCATAAGATTCCCACTGACCTAGGATTTTTTTGTGCTCAGTTGTTGAGAATTTCATTATTTCGTCTGGCCTTGCAGGCCAAACACTGGTGTGAATCGTGAATTTGTATGAGGTGTAGTAGGACTGAACCTTTTAATCTGAAAAGCAGAGACAAATTGACTCCTGTGAATTATTTACAGCTCAAGAGTTGTATATCCCTGCTCCTGGCTATTATTTGCACCGTGTTAAGAGTGTTGCAGCATGACTGGAATTGTGTGCTCTGCTTTGCTCCCTGTGTTTTGCAGGGATGCTGAGAATACCAGATGCAGATCCTGTGCTGATGCTGCTCAGAGCATCTCGCTTTACAGGGAGATCAGAAGTGGTGGGATGTAATGTGAGCATGGCCTCCGAGTTTCACTTTGTGCCCTTTTCCTGGTTAGGGACTTAGCAAGAGCTGTAGTGTAGCACCAAGAGGATGGGATTTGTGAATTAGATGGATGACTGTAGGGCAATGTTTTGAGGCATGATTTCATAGAAATCTCTAATATTGCTGCAGACTTTATGAGTAGTTTTATAGGAGAAAAGCTAGTTATGAAATTAATGAGTTTGGTCATTAAACCTTTTGTATTCAAGTACTTTGGGTCATGTGCTCAGATGCTGGTCTAGGATTAAAATCCATTTTGCAGTCACCTCTTTGCACCTTCACCTCTCCGTTCCAGCCCTTGCTTTGTCCATCAATGTTACAAGGACTCTGAAGCAAGGACTGTCTCAGAATGCCTGTCTCTGCCAGTGTTTCTAATTGCCTCTGGAGCAGATAATAGAAACTAGTCCTTCCTTGCCTGAGTGAATCACCCAGTCAAGGTCCCTTCCATGCTTGCAAGAAGCATTTCTTGGGAGAGGAGGATTCTTGTCACTTTGAATGCTTTGCTGGCTCAGAAGGGAGTAGAGGGGTGGGTGGATGAACACTCGAGCATGAGTGTCTGAAAACACAACAAACTAGATGCCCCAGGCTCTGCTTTTATTGCAGAGCCATTATTAGCCATGTGCAAGAATTCTGCTGTCTACAATGTGGTTGTGACCACAAAGAGCCCTCTAAATAACAGTGTCACATTTCTGAGCAATAGGCCATGTATAGGGCCACCATTAGCTGAAGGGGGTGGAGACTTACAGGGACCTGCAGACTCAATAGGTGGTGACACCACATTCAAATTAAACCCAGCATCACTAATAATGTTTCTTTTTCTTGCTTCAGGATCTCCAGAATCGCTGCCTTCAGCTAATCTGTAATGGAGGCAAATGTGCATGGGGATGTGTGTATGTGTGGAACAGAACAAGGGGCAGCTCTGTGCTTTCAAGGGATTTCACTTTGTCACTTCCAGGAGGGATGAAAGGCTTTGGGTCCTGTTGCCTTCTCTCTGTGTACATGTGGTAATAAAAATATTTACTCTTAGGGTGGTGCTGGGGTTTTGACTTTTACTGCAAAGCGTCATAACTGCTGTGTATTGTACTGGGTTGATTTGTATGGGCTCCTGACAGTGAGTTTAGCAGTAAATGTGAACCACATGCTCTAGGACAGACACAACTGACCCTCCTGATTTTTGCCTGCTGAAGAGTGGCATCCCATGTGCCAGGGTTGTGCTGCTTCATTTCTCTGGACTCCAGCTTCCACTGCCTCTGGGAGCCCGTTAGCAAAGAAGAGAAGGTTTCCAGCCCATCTTGCTCTTTGTTGTCTTCACAAACAGCAGTGAAATACTTCAGATTGAGTAGGCACAACTCTAACATACTCACTGTTTTTATACCAACACAGAACTCTGCTAAACTAGAAGGAATCACTCCAAAGTCAGCAGGAGCAGAATCAAGCTCTGGAATCACATCACTTCCTTCCACCCCCAGAAATACTCGCTGACCTCCTCTTTTTCCCTCCCATCAAATGGTAGCAATGTGAAATTAAGGAAAACAGCAGCAGCAGGAGCTGCGGCAGCAGCTGCTCCTCTGAGCCCAGTCCTGATGAGGCCGGGAGGACATTCTTTCCTGTGTTGTGGTTTGCTGACTTTTCTTTTTGTCTCATGTGTAATGGGAGCAGAGCTAATGGAGCAGAGAGCATGCTCAAGACAAATGGTCCCTGTGGTGTTTTTTTTAACTTCACTTGGGCCGAATTCTGGAAACCTGAGGAAATTCTGCTACTTCTCTGGACCTGCTCCAGGTTCACCCCAGTGGAACCAGCAGCAGAAACAAGCCCCAAGATGCTTTCTGAGGCATTCTGGCTGCTCACAGCAGCTATTTATTGCTTTGCACTTTCCTTCACCATGAGTATTATGTAACCTCCAGGGCCTGAAGCCTCACCATCCTGCTTGACTCTGAAAGGCATCCAAACTGCTTGTCAACTATGGATCACCATCTGCAGAGGTCTTAGGCTTGTGGTGCTTGATACTTTGCAGACAACGTTAGGCTTGCTGGGCTTCTTCAGCTGGGAGAGTGCAGGGAGGTTGGCCAGGGCTTGACTAAGGGGTGGCAGCCTTTGATGGACATGAGGAGCTGAACCAGGTAGCTGACGGATGAAAGCAGAAAACACCCCAAGGCCTGCAAGATAGTTCTGGCTGTAGCACAGGCTTTCTTTTTTTGCAGACAACCACAGTACTTTCTTGGTGGACCTACTGGTACAGACTTCCACAGCAGGATACATAGGATTCCCTGTCTGTGTCACTTCCCCATGGCTTCTCTGAGTTGCTGGTAGGAGTAGATGAGTGTGTGTCCCACCCGCAGTGCTTTTTCTACACAGTGCTGATCTTTTCCATGCTTCATTTATTCTTTTCTCATTATTCTGAAATCTTCACAGTTCCTCAGAAGTGTATAATTGGGTGGCCGAACAGGCCAGACAAGGAATCTGTATTGTCGTTATTTACTGGTGGTGCTTTGGGATCACATGCAAACTCTATCTGAGGCTCCTGTTAGCACAGATACACAAATTAACAGGAGTTTGTTCATAGTGACTGTAAAGTTTGAAGGGGAACAACAAAAGCACCAGAAGGGCTGTAAAAGTTATGCTGTGTGGATGTTCAAGAGTAACCTGTATTATAGAGCATCACTGAAAGGCCCTGTACTTTCTCTGGGCTTCGTAACTGTGGAGTTAAATATGAGTATGGTTTTCAAGCATTGGTCGTGGTCAGAAAAGAGTTTAGAGTATGCTTGGAGCTTCCCACATGCCATGGGAAACCTAGGCAAAAGCCTCTGAGTCTGATTCAGCCACAAAGAGCAGCAAGTTAATTTGTGCTGACAGCAAGTGACCCTGCAGTGTGAAAGATAAGATCCCAAAGATGGACAAGCCCAAGAAGCCTCCAAAGCGTACATATATACATATATATATATATATATGAAATGGCAAATAAAAGTACTTTACAAACAGGGATATTTAGAGGTGAGCTGGAGTGGAAGGAAGGGGAAATCAGATTCTTCTATAAGCCAGGCTGCTCTCACTGGTGTTCCTGAGGGGTTAGACATGACTGGCATTGCTGTCATTTGGGCGTATTTGCAGTGGGAGATGACACACCTGGGCTTGAAGGAGTGTGGTGGGGAAAGTGATTATGCTGACCACTTCACTGGTACTCTCTCCGTGGGATTTCAAAACAGTAACATTTTCTTGCTAGTACTTTTATCTGGCTTTGACATTTCCCTGTTGACAGATTGGGACACTTTGATACGTTCCAGCTGATAAGCAACATGTGAGTGCAGAATTCCTCTTAGAGGAGAAGGGCACCTGCTGCTGTGCTGAAGTAACTCTGCTCAACAGGGCAGAGTGATGTAGAGCTGGGCACTCTGAGAGCATAAGATGCTTCCTCTGAGTGCTACCCCATAACAGAGACCTCTCTAGCTTTTCAGAGGTGATCATCTACTGATTTATTACAGCCAATTCTCAGTCTCACTGTCTGTACCCTTTCCAAGAAAGAGTGTTTCATTATAAATTGGAGTACATGAAAGTGCATAGTATTAAGGTTATCTGTGCATTTTCACTTTGAAAGTCTATATTTTTCCACCATTAGTGGCTTATGATCTTCTTGAATTTTCAGTGTCTAGGCTCTTTTACCAAGAGCAGATTTTTGCCTGAGTAGATTAAAAAGGCAAGGGAGAAAAAAAAAATTCTGATAGTCCCAAGAAGGTCCTGGAAATGTTGCTTTGTTGCTGTTCTAAAGAAAATTTGCTGCTACTTTCTTTTCTTGATTGCATCAGTGCCCCTGCAGCTGGCAGTAGCAATTTGATACTTGTCCAAAATAGGTCAGTCTGTTCCAAGTAAGAAACTATGGCTATTCTGTGTAGGGAATTAACTTCATTAAAAATTTCAGGAATTGAATATAAGTCAGATGGCAAACTCAGAATAAAATTGAGAGTGTCGTCTCCAGGGGGGAAAGAATTGAAAAAAAAAAAATTAGGAGCTGTAAATGGATCTTGGGTAGATTTAAGAAAAGTCTCTTTGACTTCATCATGTGTAGAGATTCAGCCTGGGACTTTCAGAAAAAATGTGGAGAGCTATAGGGTTGAACTGTCTTGGATCCCTTTTGGAAAAGCTGTCTTTAGACTATATACCTTGCATCAGTTATGGATAATTTTTTCATGATGAGGAAATCATTAATTTTGTCGTAGTGCCAGCACCTTTCATTGGTACTGTTCACAAATACACAAACATGTTGTTGCATAGCACAAATAAATTGGAGACTGTAGAGGGTCTGAGCCCTTGGTCTGAGCAGTCCCTGGTGTTTTGTTGCCCTCCCAATTGTGCCTGGCAATTTCTTCATTCTTTGATAACCAGTTTGTTCTGTGAATGAATCACCAGTTCTCCAGAAGAGCAGCATAAAAGCACAGGGTTACACATGCCACCTTATTCTAGCTTTTGTACTATAGGAGGCTCCTTTTGGTCCTTGTCCCTTTATCTTTGCTCTTCTCCACTCCACCAGCACTACTTCAGGGCAGGCAGTGACAAACTGCATTGCACACGTGGGCTTCTGTATGTTGCACTGCACCTGACATACAGGGGCAGGAGGGACTGGCATAGGGTCACTTGGAAAGCCCATAGCAGAACTGAGAATTGTAATAGGAAATTGGTTTCTCATATTTACACAGAAAAATACCTTGCAGCGGTTAGAGGAATCTTACTGCTTTACAGTAGTTAAATTTCAGAACTTTTTTAGTTCTTTGTCTAAGCCCCTGTGATTCTTCTGTATGTGCTGTTGTTTCATTTATCTTTCTGCCTAAGACACCTGATAGAGGAGTTTGGCAAGCAAGGAAAGCAAATGGGTCATTTTTTCATAAACATCACAATCCTAGGGAGGGTTTTTAAAACCATTGACTTTTCATGCATTGTTGCCTTTTTAATGTCTTGATAGTGTATGGTATAGATCAACATGGTAGAAATTGCCTATAATTTACTGTAGAGTTACTATGTACAAAGCTCTGTTTGAGATCTGAATCCCACCAGACTGTGGGGGTCCCTGGTAAAACTTGGCAGAAAAAAGCTAGGGAGTGCCAGTAATGTAGTTTTATATAAATGGGAATGGCAACATGAATGTGTAAATCCTCTGCATGTAACTAAGTTGCCCACATTTTCATGAGAAATCTATGATGGAGCCAGGGATTGACTGTCAAGAATATTAGTCCAGCCCATTAGCCAAGAGTACTGCCTTTCCCTTCTGAATTATTTCAAAAGCTTTCTCTTTTGAAACAAGCAGTAATTCATGGAAACCTTCTCCCACACATTCTGGGTGAATAGAAGATCAGTCAACCCTTTCCGTATGGCTGCAAGGGCTTTAGGAGAGTAAATAGCCTGCAGATGATTTAATGAACTCAAATAAAATTGATAAAACTGGAAGAAAATATTTATGTTTTATGCTATAAAAGGAACAAAAGCAGATGGAAGGGTTACTGAACTTGTTTCAAAATTGTATGCTAAACTGTTTCAGACCTGTTTCTATTTGTCTTTGCGTCAATGGATTTTTGTCTTTATGGTTCCTGTTACAGGTTCCAACACAACTATATATAATTTCTGTCCCTAACCACCTCTGGAGTAGGCCAGGCATAAAATTCAAAGTGGAGCAAGGAATTTCACTGCAAAGAAAGATTAATGTAATCAATTATGTTTTGTATTCAGATCTGGAAGTGTCAGAAATCATTGGACTGAGATTTACTCTTTTGTGGAAAGCCTAGCTGAGAAGTTCATAAGGTAAAGTTTTCTTAAGATGGTATTTTAATTTCCTTTATGTATATAATTTCTTTTTTTTCGGTACTTTTTAGCCAATAAAAATCTGCTGAAGTATTATGTGACATGGATATGCCTTGTTCTTCTGTTTCAGTCCAATGTTGCGGATGTCTTTCATTGTTTTTTCTTCACGAGGCACTACAGTCATGAAACTAACAGAGAACAGGCAAGTACTCCCCACAGCTTTCATCTGAAATACCCTCCATCCCTCCTCTCAAACAGCAGGTGGTCCCAAGACCAGAATTTGGAGGTCTGTCTTGATTCTTGGTGTGTCACCAACTGAAATCTCCACCATTCCCAACTGGAGGACAAGTTAGAAGGCATTCAGGTCTCCTATTAAAATTTTCTCTGTAGCTTGATAAGAGAAAGGCAGCACTAGGCTGTCTGTTCTTTATTGCAGTATTTCTGGGAGAAACTGCACTTCCAGTTGAGCAGGTACATCCTTGGTATCCCCAACTACCCAAATAAGGGCAGTTTTTGTGGAAGAGATCTCAGAACATGAACTGATGAGCAAAAGACTGTATGAAAGTCCCCCAGTGCAATACTAAGTGACTCAAAGCCTGAACTTTACACCATCGGGTGGTTGTACCCAGTGCTGAAGCACTATCTCACCAGGTAACTGCAACCCTCTCCTGGGCTGCCTGCAGACAGCACCCATACCAGAGGTGGTTTGCAAAGCCAAGCAACAGGCTTTGTAAGGAAAGTCTGAGGCTGAAGCAAAATTCTTGTTGCCATATTCACAAACAAATCCTCTTTTTTTTTTAAGCAAACAAACAACCCCCCCCCAACAAAACCCAAAACCACCACAAAAAAGCCCTAATCCAACNAAACCTCCACAAAAAAGCCCCAATCCAACCCCCTCCCCCTCCAAACTCCCCTGTCCAAAAAAAAATTAATTTAATTTGTCTTACATATACAAATCCCTGTCCAGGTGGTGTTTTTAAGTATTTTCTTTCATTTCAGCTTAAAACCATCACTTTTGCTGCTGCTGCTGTCTGTGTGAGAGAGCCTCAGTAGTACAGGGCACCCTGTAAATAGTGGGGGCTCTAGAGCAGTCTTGAAAGAACAACCACTCCCTCAACTTTATACTCCAGGGCCTTATCCAAAGTCAGAAACCCTTCAGGGGTCTTGCTGAGTTTTGGCTAAGGTCTCCATCATGTACCATTGTCACAGAGCTCAAACTTGTTTACTTTTCCCAGGTGGATTTGATCTTTGGAAGGTGGAAAGTAGACAGGAATCCTGTGGCAATACGTTGACCATAGTATTAGGCTGTCCCTCTCCTAAACTCCTGTTCTCTGGATAGATCACTACGTGGGCCTTTTCAGCTTATTGTACACTTTGAAAGGGTAAAAACATGCTTTTTGCCCTAAGGACATCCCTAATCCCAGCTCCTGGTTTTTACCTTCATTGCACATAGATTCCTGTATTCTCTGTAATTGTTGTTGTGTCACCTAGAATACCTACTCGCAAAATGAATTTTAGAGAGGTTCTCATTATTCTTTTAAAGAAAGGATGTCCCATGGCATCTGAAGCTGATGTTTGAACTGCCTACATCTTTATCTGTTGAATATTTCTGCCTTATTTGTGTTCCATTAATAGAATGAAAACTTTGCCAAGGATGAGAGTCTTTTAGTGATGAGTGATCAATTCAATTACTAAGCAATCCTGAGCTTAATCCTGAGCAATCCTCTTGGTTATTCTAGGTATTTGTGGAGGAAGAAGCTATGGAACAGGGGTCATGGTATCCAAGGGCCTGTTTCCAGGGAGTAAGCTGTGCCCAAAGAAGGTTGATCAGTCCCTGGTCTAGGATAGGAAATTCTCATAATTACCATCCTGTTCTCTTATCTTTTAGCCTGTGTCTTTATAATGGAAAAGTCCTAATCCCAACTGTCCTCATGACTGATTGAATACAGAGTTTTAATTTGTCCCATTTTTGTGACAGGGTCATAAGCTTTTAATTTCTCTTTTGGTCTGCAGTTTGTCAGAGTTTAATATCTGGCATTTTCCTTAATTCAATCTTTTCCTGGCTGACAGTATACCAGACTGAGGGAGCAGAGACAGAATTGCATCCTTAAAATAAATTATCCTAATACTGTACCATGTTTCAGATTTTGTGCTCCTATGGGTGATGGCTGAGAAATTGTGGGGTTTGAAAACAATCTTGATTTAACCAGTGTTTTAGTTGATGTTATGTACTCTGTGCAATGTATTGTCAGGGTGCATAATCTCTCTGTGGTACAGGAATATCTCAACAAAAGAAAAAATGAACTTTTAATAAAATGTTCTCCTGTTTTGTTTTGGTTTTGTGTGTTTTTTNTACTGTACCATGTTTCAGATTTTGTGCTCCTATGGGTGATGGCTGAGAAATTGTGGGGTTTGAAAACAATCTTGATTTAACCAGTGTTTTAGTTGATGTTATGTACTCTGTGCAATGTATTGTCAGGGTGCATAATCTCTCTGTGGTACAGGAATATCTCAACAAAAGAAAAAATGAACTTTTAATAAAATGTTCTCCTGTTTTGTTTTGTTTTTGTGTGTTTTTTGTGGTTTTTTTTTCAATCCAAAGGGAAGCCATAAGACGAGGGCTCGCCATTCTTCAGGATGAAGTCCCTGGAGGAGATACATTCATGCATGAAGGATTTAAAAGGGTACATATCATAGTACCTACTTTGCTTTATACATATAAACTTTGCTCACTCGATGCTGGTATACTGAAGAGCTAACAATGTTCTACACTTCGTTGCAGGCAAATGAGCAAATTTACCATGAAACCTATGGAGGTATGTGTTGTATAACATTTGTGTTATATATCTGCATTGAAAAGACAGCGACTGTAGTACTTTTTATGACCTGCAGTAAACCCGCTGAAAGAAGTATTGGAGAAGGAGTTGGTGTTATGCAATACTACATTCCATTTTGACTACAGCCCTACTTTTAAATGCATGATTCATGATTTATTAAGACCAGACAAGACCAGTATGATCCCAGATCTGACCATTGCAGAATGCAGACCAAACCATTACAGCTACCTGTCCTGCACCCAGGAGACAGGAATACCCAGGTTTTCCTGTGCCCTTCTGTCCTGAGGCACTAAACCCTGTCTGCTTTGTGTTCCCAAGTCCTTGTTCTCATTAATGTAGCTATGAATGCAATCAGCTGAGGTTTTTTGTATCAGTGTGAACGATTTGGGTTCAGGTTCGGAATTGCTAAAATGTATTTCACTAAGTCTTGAGAGGAAAAGGTATTTGTGGGTTTTGTCTGTGCCAAAAGAAGGCCTGATTAGTTAACAAGTCTTGCCTGGCTTATACTATCATGCAAGGTTGTTCTCATTTGTGGGCTGATGGTCTCTTTGGAAGATGGAGAAACAGGTCAGTCCCTTTTTATTAAAGTAGGCTCTAAGAGTACAATCTAGAGGAGCAGCTCTGCACAACGTTGCAGGCACTTCTGGCAGCAAAATCGGGAGTCCAGCTGAAAACAGTTTTATCTCATTATAAGCATATAGCTAAGAACTAATCAAGTATTCTGTAAGTTGATTAGGGAGGAAAAAGGAGTAGATGAGATCTGGATTTATTAGCTAAATTATTAGGGAAGAAACATGTGTTGAAAAGAAAACAAAGTAACATCTCCCTTTTTTCAGCATTTTTAAGGCATGCTAGACAGAAAAAGCTATTTTTTCCCCCAAGTTGCAGGTCATTTTTTTAAGATTTATGTCTGTGTCTGACATGACATGGGAAGGACTGCATGGCATAAGAAACCTGTCAGAACTAATCAGTCTTTAATTTCAGACAGTATGAGGGAAGGCGCTTCAAATTGTAAAAGATTATTTGAAAAAATAACAAATATGTATTAGTTACTTTGTTTAAGAACTGTGGACTCAGAATGCTTGCTTGAAGGATAGTTTGTGTGTTAATTTGGTTTAATTTTATTAACATGTTGCATTTTTCTAGGCAGCATTGATTCTGTACTGAATTACATGTATAGTTATCTACATCCTATGCAGCCTTTCCACTTAAGCTTAGATGGGATATGAAATGTTATTTCACAAGACATGATCTTAATACTAAGGTTTTCATGTGCTCAGAATTCCTATGAATTTCATGCTACGTTCAATGGGGTTGCCCTTTGAAAGCCTGCTGGAGGGGAAGGTAGGATGGCAGGAAAGCTCTTTTTTGCAGAGGTGTCCCTTACCACAGTCTCTGGACAAGGTTTATCTGGAGACAGGTTGGTCAAGAGAAGAGAGGAAACCTCTCCTTTTCTGTGGATTCATTTTGCCAGTTCTCCATGTGAAAGGTCTAGATGTCATCTCAGTGGGTGCTGTACTTTATGCAGAACAGAAACAGGTCTGTGCGTGGACCTTGTGAGAGCAGCACTCCACCTTCAGTGATGGTTGTGATGTGAAGGCACAGAGGTTTTTGGCTTACTGCATGTTTTGCATCTGGCCTTCAGCTTGTATATCACCAAGTCCATACAAAATAGGCTAATAGTCTTGTTTTATGGTTTTGTATTTATTTTTCAGCAAAAAGTATTGCCTCATTTGAAACTCTTTTTCATTGCTGAATCTTGTGTCATATGTATGCAACCTGTTAACTGTCCTCCACACAGGGGTTCGGACCGCTAGTGTGATTATTGCTCTGACAGATGGAGAATTGCAAGATGCTCAGTTTTATTATGCAGAACAAGAAGTAAGTCACCTTCATGTTTATCCAAACTAGTTTATGTCAAGCCTGTAGATGTTTACTGCTGAGCTCCACTGATTATGTGGCTTTGCACTTAATGGCAATTTTTCTTTTTAGGCCAACAGAGCCAGAAGCTTTGGAGCCATTGTTTATTGTGTTGGAGTAAAAGATTTCAATGAAACTCAGGTAACTCTGCTTGCTTTCTTCTTGTTTTGTTTTTGTTATATTACTGCACAAGTAACAGCATCAGACGAAGGCATTTATTTAATTACTTGAGGCATAAATCATTTCATGTCACTATGATGTCTTTTAGCAAGTATGAAAGGGCCCAGTTTTGTTCACTGTAATTTTGTTTTCCTCATGATTTATGATTGTCTTTCTCTGCAGCTGTCAACGATTGCTGACAGCATCGATCATGTTTTTCCAGTTAAGGGAGGCTTTTATGCCCTAAGAGGAACCATTGATTCAGTAAGTTTGATATTCTGAAACCCAGAAAAGGGCGTCCTTTCCTGCATTAATAAAGCATAGATAAAAATGGTCACCAAAAATGTCATTATCTAAATCTTTTAGATTCTCAAGAAATCTTGCATTGAGATCCTAGCAGCTGAACCATCCAGTGTTTGTGCAGGAGGTAAGTGTCCACAAGAACAGTGTGATAAGGCAAATGAATGGCACTGATGAAGTGTCGGTAACTACCTAACGTGGTTTTGGAGCTGAAGCCCATGGATATGTTAGAACACCCTCTCAGGCCGTGGCTAAAGCCCTGCATATTCCTTCTCAGCTTCAGAAAAACATTGTACCAATAAACATGTAGCTGCTGTGGCTGAGTACCAGCTTGGAGAGTTGACAGAGTTGACCACTCTGGGAACTGGGGATACCAGTTTTTTAAAAAATCTGGGAGAAAGAGACACAAAAGTGATGTAAAGCCAAACTGCCAGAGGTGTTTTAGGGTCTAAAGGTGACATCTCACAAATTTCTGGAAGGACTGTGTTCTTGGGATTTGCTAGGACTTGTCAGCAGTTAGAACAAGATTTTGTAAAACATTCATAGAAATTTTAGGTTTATTGAACCACGTATAATTTGCAACATAGGCCAGGATACCTCTTGTGTTTTCCAAAATGCTAATGTTTTATTTATTTAAAAGAGCCATTAGTCTGTATGATAAACATGAAGGATACCCAGAGGAGCTGTTGATAACTTCATGCCTTTCATGTCTAGTACATTTAGCTTGGATTTGTTCTGGTTTATATTAGCAATTCTCTGGCTATGTTTTTGTCTACTTAAGTGGCTATTGCAGCAGGGCAAGAGTGACACCATAAGTTTGCTGGAAGGTACAGTTTACAGCATGGTTATTTAGCTCTAGTGTTAACTGTCTCGTGTTCATTTCCTAATACACTGTAAAAAGGATCACATAAAAATAAAATAGCAATGATGCATGAAAGCTGGCCTTGAAAACAGATAAAAATATGAAACTCAGGAAAAGTTTGGTACCATGGAGAAGAGAAATTGCTCACTCTTCATTTCCACATGTCAATCACAATATGATCTTGCCCTGAATATTTCAATTTAACATGAAACATGCTTGCATCTTTCAAATTATTCCTAAGTATAGAATTGTGGACTAGATGTTTGTGGTAAAATCTTGTCTGTGGAAAATCTAAAGGAATGATTTTACTGTTAAAAATCTTGTGGAGTTGATTAAAAAAACCCCCAACATTTAAAGCTTTTTTATTTCATAGTGATAAATTCCTTCCTATTTTTTCTTGATTATTGTGCACCTGGCAATTTTTTTGTGCAACAGCTCATCACAAGCTGTCCCATTCAACAAAAATTCATTTAGCTACATGAAAATGTGAGTGTTCCAATACGAGGGATTTCAGTAGTATTCTTGCAATTGTTTGGAATAATATTATGAATATTGGAAATTTGAACTTGAAACCATTTTTTCAAATGGAAAATTGAAAATATTTTTCTAGAGTATTTGAGAATATAAATTTTCAAGAAAATATTTTCGTTTCAAAAATGAGTATATTTTAGCAAAAAGAATAAAGTTTCATTTTTTTCCAAAGGATAATGAGTTCAAACCACTTAAATTTTTGCTAAGCTTGCTATATAACTAGTTTACCACAAACATGATTAAATATATACAAGTACACTTTAAGAATAGTTTGCTCTTAAAAGAAGAAAAATAATATTGTTGCCGTACTTGCAGCTTTAGAGGTTTCATTGTCTTTATGGCTTTCAAACAAGACCAATGTAAATTGGACAGAATCAGTTGCACTGTATCGCTGCTGATTCAGCAAGGTGTACTGCACTATTTTCACTTAAATTCTGAGTTTTCTTCTGTCCCTGTTGAAAAGCAAAGGCTGGCACATGGTGAAGCATGGTGCTCAATCACCAGGGCATGAAGATTGGGATCTCACATGCTGGAAGGTTTGTTTGTAGCAGTAGAGAGCTTAAAAATAGGAGGAAGTCAAAGCTACAGCTCCAAATGGTGTATGCTGTTTATGTCATCTTATATTTAAATGGTCTTTAGCACTAGGAGTCAGGCTTGTAATAGTATGTATTATGAGTCTAGTCCTGCAAGCCGTAGCTGAAATATTACATTTGTGCTTAGCTTTATTATCCTTTATTATCCCACTTCATTTAACTTAGCTATACAGGTGAACCTCTGGCTATCCTGGAAGGAATCTCCTGGGATTAAACAACTTCTTTCGTGGTAGTGTGAATCCAGATCTTGAATCCAGTTCACTTGAAATTTTAGTTCTACTCTATATGTAATGTGGTTTATTTTTATAATGTGATTTATTTTTAATTTGGACCTTAATGCAAAAAATACTGAGGCCTATGAAGTAGTGTCAGAATTTCCATGCATTTTAAATTTAGGTAGTTATTGATAGAGTTTACCAATAACGTATAGTTAAGATATATAGCCACTGAATCCTGTATCAAAAAATATATATACTTGCATGGTGTATATACACACTGACTGAAAATTAGAACATAACATTTTCTGGAAATGCAACATTCCTCCCCCTTTTAAGTTAGGCATTTTTTTTTGTTTTTTAGAAAAGTACATAAGAGAAATTTGCATTTCAAAATATGTTTAAAAAATAGTAGGTCTTTGGAAAGAGCACAATATATTATCACATTCTCCAGCAAAGATGCTTCTCTGTTTACAGCCTTGAAATATGTCTGTCCACGACTTTGTACGGAACTTACCCGATTGAGGAGGTGATAATTGGTTTAGCTTTTACTTAGCATTGCTAATAATTTTTACAAGCTGATATGAGATCATGAGGATTTTGTGTGGCTCAGGCTTAAAGCAGGGTTCTGACCCACTCCTTGTGAGTGCTCTCATAATTACTACTGTGTTGGTGATTCCTGGTGATCTTGGCTTCATTTTTGACTTGCCAGAGGTTTAGTAAAATGCTGATGGAACGATTTCCGTGTGGTGCCAATTCCAGCTGGGACTCTAGCTCTCTGTGACAAAGCTATCTGGCAAGTCCATTTACTAATTGATCTCATCATATTCTGACAGCTATCTGATGCTTAATGCTTTTTGACCCTGCAAATTCATTGTCCCCAATGTGGAGCAGTGTAGTCAGGTCCTTCCTGTTCCCTCTGATTTAAAGTGACCAAGACATGTAGCCTGTAAACAGGCTATCAGTGCAGAATCGGAGGTGCCTCATATCCTGTTTGACAGCATCATTGCTTTGATTATGCTTACGGTACGCAGATGTGATTGAAAGGTTTTGTTGGATGTGGCATCCTACTGGCCACATCAACTACCAGGTGTGGATGCAAGCAGTCAGCTTCTCATCAGAGTCAGAGAAGCGAAGCCGACAGCGCAGCCAGCGCACACCAGCTTCAACCCACCATCTCGCTGCCAGCGCCGCCCGGTTATTTCAGTGCTGACCTTTTTCCCTTCGCTGTCTTGTCAAAAGCTACAATCTACAATCTGACAGTAACTAAGGAAGAAAAGGACGCAGCCAGAGCCAGGGCGCAAAATTAAATGGAATTAGCCATTTCAACAGACCATCATCCAGAATGCATTAATGCTCCACAGCAACCAAAGGGGCAGGCTTCTTAACAGCAACAACCAAATCCAGTACCAGCTGTTCACGTTTCCCTGCAAGTCCGGCAGCTTGTGTTGGTGGACACGTTACTGCCCAGTCACTTGCTCACAACTGACTGTGCAGAGTGGCAGTCACGGTGAAAAGAATGGCAGGAGAGGTAAACTGTCCTGACAAGACTAAACTCCTAGATGTAGCTTTTACCTTTGATGTCTTGTGTTGAAAGTTTCTTACTTGCTGCATCTTTTTTAAGCCACTGAAAGAGCTACCCATTAAGCCTTTGTGGTTGCTGCCTTTTAAGGCTGTAAGTTCAGGAGATGAGGAGTAAAAATCTAAGTGCAATTTTGATTTAGCAAGGTTCTTTTATAGTATAAAATTATAATTGGAAAAAAAAAAAAAGAAATTACCATCTTTACTAGGTATTCAAGTCACCGTGGAGTAGGCTGGCCACAAGCAAGTCTGGCAGTGTCAAGTGCCAGGCAGGTAGTTCTGGTGGGTGGGCAGAGGCCCAGTTGCCCTCAGGGCTGGTCATGACTCTCAGCTCTGCTGACAAAAAAAGTGATGCTCATCAAGAATATCTCTCAGTGTATCAGCTGGGTTAGATGTGGAGTGGCTCAAGGCATGAATCTGACTAAGAGTAACTCAGGATTCTTACTGGAGTAAGAAGCAGATGAATCTGCCCTACAGTCCATTTTCATTTGTTTAAAGAAGTACCTTCCATGCCCAGTGAGAACAAGGTGGTATAATCCTTCCCATAAAAAAGAGGCCAAATGCTGATGCTGGACTTCTGCATTTGGCTCTTGGTGTTTTCACTGAGGTGAAATTTATCAGCTTCAGCAAGGTGCCAAATTATGTGTTTTATTTTAATATGCACTCCAGTAGATATTTTCTTTTTCTCCTCCCAAAATATCTTCTCCAATTCCCATGTTTCTTGCAGCCTGTGTCAGTTCAGAGCCTAGCCCTAAGGACAAGTTACCATGATGAAAACCACAGTGTCATTGATCTTAATTTGTCAATGCCCTTGTCCAATTCACCTGGAGTTGCATTAGACCTCAATGCAGTGAGAGTGACCATGAGCGAGAGTGTTTTTGGCAAGAACAAGCTGTTTGTATGGATAAGTTAAAGCACTCCACATCCTCATACTAGCTTGCCTTGCAGTAGCTTGATGATGAAGAGCAGGCAGATGGAGCTGGATGTGTTTCAGCCACCCTTGGGCCTCATGTAGTGTTATCCAATAACAATTTCTTCCTCCAAAGCACACAAATAACATGGGAATTGAGTCTTATGCCTCGTTTGGGAACTCAGGCTCACTTTAAGAGGAAGAGGGGTACTGTGGCTTAGTGTTGGGCTTTACCTCTGCACAGCAAAAGGGAGGGAAGAACAGCAAACAGTTGTGTTGTTGTTAATGCTCTGAGAAGTGTTAACTATATGGATTATTAAGGAATAACTTCAAAAGCTTGCTGTGGGGAAGCTGAGAAAACAAAGCCAGGTTTCTTAATACTTTTCGTTCTCTAGTTACCTTTCCTGTCTCTAGCTGTGCTGTGTATGGTGACACAAGGTGCTTTCATGATAGACATAAACTCAGCTGGTGCTACCACTATTTGTCTCTCTCCCTTCCCTTCTCCTGCACACTTCTATTTTCAGCAGATGCTCAGCTAGGCAAATGACCTTGCTGGTTTCTCTGGCAACAAACAGAGTTATTTTCCAGGTGTGTGAGCAAGTCAGTGCACTGCAACATATCAGTGGTGCCAACAGTGGAGGGCATGTGCAGTTGGGATCTCACTTCTGACAGTACCCTTCCTAGATTGTCTTTGCTCAAATGCAAAACTACTCTGTCAGTAAGAAGACTATTGGAACATTAGCCAAACCCCTCCCCAAAACCCTGATGATGCTTCTTGTGCTTGAATGAACAAATTATAGTTGCTTATCACAATAACTACAAAAATCATGGATGCCTTTCTTATCAGGGCTAAAGCAAAAGAAGTTGTGGCAGGTCTTCTCTTGTGTGGTTTCATCTGCTGGTGCTGGTGTGTAGGGGAAGAGCACAAAGAAAATGGCAGTGCCTGGGTTCTTAGATATTCCCATGCAGAACAGATGCTAAGTGGGGCTGTGCATGGACAGTTATTGTACAGGCGGGAGGACTGTTTTTTGCCAGGGTTTGTACCAGATGCTAAGTTTTCTCTCTAGTTCACAGAGGGTTTAGGAGGGGAGTCCTGTCTGTCAGCATCTGCCTGAACAGGATTGCTGCTCACAGCCTAGTGCCATCTGCCATGAAGAGAGAACGAAGGACTAGTGCTTATGGTTAGCAGAGTTGTCTGTTCCAAAAGCCATGGAGGAACCACGAGATAACATCAGTCAAGTCAGACTTAGTTTTACTGTGGCACTTTTAAGGCATTGTGGGT
Organism: Calyptomena viridis; assembly: GCA_013390005.1. Classification (NCBI taxonomy): domain Eukaryota; kingdom Metazoa; phylum Chordata; class Aves; order Passeriformes; family Eurylaimidae; genus Calyptomena; species Calyptomena viridis. Next base: position 91,297 of record WEIV01023828.1, read on the forward strand.
CTGTGTGACACTTATGGGAGCCAACTTGAGACAAAGACAAGACTCTATGAAACATTAATGCCACTGTAGCATTCTTGGCCATTGTTGCTGAATGGAGAGAGTGTCAGAATAAATGTTTTGTTTCAGGCACAGGGCAGAGAACAGCAATTGTCATGTTGTAATTCAGGTCACTCTGAACAGAAATGCTGTATTTGAGTTGTTTTTCATAAATCTTCTGTATTTTTATTTGCAGAATCCTTTCAAGTTGTGGTAAGAGGCAATGGCTTTTATCATGCAAGAAATACTGACCAGGTACTCTGCAGCTTCAAGCTCAATGACAGCCTTACTATCAGTAAGTTTACAGGCTGGTGGATTCCAGTTACACCTGTGACTGTGTCACCTCATGAGACACAGGCCAAGTCTCATCCATGTTGAGGAGTAGCAGATATGAGATATGAGTATCCTTAGAATTTTGGCCCAAAGTAGTTGGGGCAGAAGTCTGCACTTAAAGGAAGCTTAAAATGCATTCTAATTCAGTCCTGTGACCTGTGGGCATTGTGTTGAGTGGTTGCATGGGATATGCTGCTGCACAATGAACTTGAGCATCACTGTAGTGATGCACATGGGTGATACATACACCCAGAGAGAACTGGGTGTCAGGTTTTAAGATGGAGAATTCAAATTGCTTCCTATTCCCTTGTTCATTACAAGTAAAATGAAATAATGCTATCTTGATCCTCTGGTAGTGGTTTCAGTTTTTATTCACCAGTTCAAGAGACAATCACCATAAGCCAGGCCCTCCCAGACCTGCTCTGTTCCTCTTTAGTGCCAGTTGCTGGTCCCATCAGAGTGACTTTGTAACATGGAAACTCCCTGTCATTGCTGCAATGCACAGAGTCTTTTGTTTTCTGTCTCAGCAGCCAGGCAAAGGACTGAAAGGCCAAAAAAGATTTGAGTGTCCAATTTTTTGACAGTCCTGTCTCAATCCTGAGAAGCCATGTATATCTGGCAGGGTGAAGCATGGAATGGGGAGGGGAGCTCTGCTCCTTTTTTATATATGCTGCCCTTGTTGGCTGAGCACAGTAGAGTCTTTCACATCCTGTCATGGCCAGACTGGTGCCTTCCCTAGCAGTGAATTCACTTACAAGAGGGAGCACATGAATTGCTCCTTCATTTCCATCCTAGTTGTGTACGTGGATGCTGCATTAAATCGACTCTGGTGGTCTTGCTCTCATTCCACTTAGAGATGCCCTTTAACCAGGATTTGTTTCTTGTGGTTTATCAGTTAGACAGACTTTTTGCTTTTTCTTCCTTGTCCCCAGTCCACTAGCACCTTGATTGGACTTCACACAGTGAGTGCTGACCTGGGCCTGGAAATACGCAGAAGGAAAACTACCCTGATTCCATTCTGACTCCATGCTGTGTTTTCCTTGGATTAGGTCTGCAACAGATGTGGTGATGAGATGCTGATCTATGCTGCCTGGGTTTTTTGGCCTCAGGCTGGCCCTAAAACAGCACTGATTTCTATGCTCTCATATCTGCCAAGGCAAGGAAACGAGTTCTGTCTTCAGGTGTGCTTGGAGTGGGAGAAGCAGAAGGAATAACTCTTATATCTGCTTTAGCTTGAGTTATTTTTTTTCCTAGGTAGAAAGAGTAAACAAATCTCTAAAGTATAAATCAGATGTCTGTTTTTATCAGCCTGTTATTCACTTGTGTTCAACTCTTGCAGACCAGTCTTTCTCCAGGCTAGCACCATAGCTGCTTTGCTGGCCATTGAGAGCTAAGCTGTAGTCACAGCAGTAATGTGTCTGCTCTTGTGCCTGAGTTTACACGCTTTTAGTGGAGTGGCATTGCAGAATTACTGCTGGGCCTCCTGCCTGTGTTCATGGAACTTGGCTTTCTGGATGTGACTTTGAAAACAATGAGATTAACACTGCTGGTTCTGAAGCAGTGGAGTGCAAGGAGGTGGGAAAACACCCATGGCCTTGCTTGTGACTCTGCCTGTACCAAACCATTATAAACGTGGGCTATTTGCAGATGGTGCTGCCACAGAAGAGAGGTTGGGTCCAAGAGAAGCAGATAGTGCAGGGTAGATTGTCATCAGTCATGGCCCCTCTCTGCTTGGCTCCTCTAAATGACCAACTGTGGGTGGGTTTCTTTTGTCCAGGATGTGTCAATTTCAGCTCTACTTCTTCTCTGTCCTACCTTTTTCCTGGGTTCAAACAGTGCAACCTTGGATTCCCATCTGTATGTATTTGGAAGTGGGTAGACAAAAATTGTACCCTAAATTTTTGACGCCTTGAGTAATTTGAGGGGTCAGAGTATTCAGTATGAGTAGAGGTTGCATGCACTTTTCAGATAGACATGGTTAATACTGCTCAAAGCTGAATTCCAAATGGCTGGTCATTGCTGTCAGGAACAGAGATAAACGTTCATATCTTAGCTGTGATATCTCTAGCCTGATAACATCATGTTGGCATTGACACGAATGGTTGTCTTAGTAGTTGGCTTTGTAATCAGCACCATTGGGGAGTATTGGTACTTGCCCACATACTGAGTTCATCTGTGGCTGTCATTGGTGTCAGCGCTTCTCTAGGGGGTGGCCTGCTTGGAACAATTTCTTTTTTCCATCCCTGATAGTTATATTACTTTCTTTTCAGATGAAAAGCCGACTCTTGTTCATGATACTTACTTACTTTGTCCTGCACCAGTGATAGAAGATGCTGGACAGTAAGTATTGCTTTCTAGCATGTGTCAAGATAGAGTGGACTTCTGGATGAGGATGTCATTACTGAGCTAAAGGCTCAGAATTTTGGCCCAAAGTATCAAGAAAATAAATTTGTGTATGTGTGTCAGATTGCAGCCATCCCCTTTGTGCCAAATCCTTTCCTAGTATGAGCTAGCATAGCTCTATTTAATGTTGGGTCTTTTGCACAGTTTAACCAAAGGCCTTGTTGGACCATAGCCCCATATCATAGAATCATAGAATCCTTTTTTCTATATCCTGTCTTTTCAGACCAAAAGGGAATTAAATGAAAACTTTTTTTTTTTGATTGAAAGGAGATGCTTGATTTGAATTCCTTTACTGCTGTTGTAGATGTTGCTTCCTGTATTTTTCTCTCTCTGTTTGGTGTTGGTATTTTTAAGCTGTTTTAATCCTGAAGACTCCTGGGAGACATGGCACAATGCCCTACCTTTCTGCTGGGTGATCTTATGGGTACTTAAATACTGTACTGGGGCAGAGCCTGAATGCCTCCCTCCCCTTTTGTATTTGTGGTTGAAGGAAATTTGTTGGGTGGGATTTTGTCCATTATTTATTATTATTGTATTTTTTCCTTTCTCTGGTATTGGAGAGTGGCTAGGGCCAGATTCTTCTTGAATTTCACTGTTATTTCAGTGTTTTTACTCTTAACCTCAGTGCAAGTATTCTGGATTTGCTTGGATGCAAAAGAAACATTCTGATGCCTTAAGTTGCAGAAAGGGTTTAAAAAAAAAAAAGAAAAAAAAACTCTTAAAGTTTCTTGTGCTCTTTTATTGTAGATGTCTGAGACATTGTTATGACTCACTGTTCTAGTGCCCCTTGCCCCAGGTGGAATGGAGGGGTTTTTTTATAAAGAGCATATATCCCAGCTCAATTAAGGCAACATAAAAAGGGTAGTTCCTGGGCAAGAAGAGAGGCAAATGCAAGTAAGTGCCCGGAGCCATGAAAATGCCTTGACTCAGCAGAACACACTACCCATGCATGTTCATGAGCCAGTGGCTAAAACAGAGCCAGAGTAAAGGTAACAATGATTATAAAGATGACACTAAAAATAAGTGTATCTGTTTTGTGCTTTAGGGTGGTTTTCCTACAAGTCAGCATGAACAACGGGCTAACGTTCATCTCCAGCTCTGTCAGCATCACCAGCACACATTGTGTAAGTAATTGCAATGGTCCTTGACAGAGAAACCATGAGATATTGGAAAAAAACAGTTGTTCTTTAGGCAAAGCCTGCTTGAGTGAGCTCTCTACAGCTTCTGCATCACAGTTAGGGACCAGATCAAAGATATGGAAAGATAACCAGGACTACTTAAGATTAAATTGTTATCTATCACAGATTATGACAGATTTTCTGAATAAAAAAATTAGAACAAAAGGCATTCCTATTCTAGGAAAGAGATCATCAAAGCTAGGATCTTACTGGAGGGGAATCTCAGAAAATGATGGAAGGAGCATCAGGAAGCAACACCCTACTGAGCTTTGGAATATCTGATGGGATACGGGGTAAAAAGGCAACTGTTAGGAGTTGGATTGGGAAGGGCGACAAAAGGAAACGTCCTCTAAATTGACATTGTTATTTTTGGGTTGGAGCTCACAGTATTTGTTCTTAGACCACCACAGTTTACCTTTAATAACTCAGGATTTGCTAAGGCGTTTTTAAAGTTTTAGTGATAGGGTCTGGTTGCTTTTTCTCTTAGTGTCATGGGCTGTGACCAGAAAGAAATGGAAGCCTCAGTTCCTGAAATGAGTGTTTTAATAAAATGCTGCTGCTCAGCCCAACCAAAGGAGAATGTGTTGCTCTGGCATCTCACGGTCAGAAAGATCGGGTGGAGTATCAAGAGCAACAGCTAGAAGTAATCCCTTATCAAAATCTGATTTTTGGAATCAAACAATCAAAATGAAGAAACTGACTGCTAGATGAACAGGTGTCTTCCTTGTGTTGGGGTAAAAATAGACACTGCCCATAGCTGATGCAAGAAAGTGCAGATGTGACCTTGTGCTTGTGGTCTAAACCAAGTTGGCTGAAGTACCTGATAGCAAACAGTTTGTATCAAACTTGAGCTTTATTGTTACTAGCGTCAAAAGGACTTTTATAGGCTATGCCAAATGCTGTCATATTGGTTTGTAATCACTGTTGGCCATTTTGACAGCTGCAGAACAGAAGAGCAGGAATGCAGATAGAGGCAGTGACTGGAACTTGCAAATATCAGTTTTTGATGTTTTCAGTGATGAAGGTGGGAAATCTCACAGCAGATTGCTGACTCTGGAGTGCAGGGACTCAGTTTAGCAGAGATGTGTTTGCTGCTTTACCTGGTAATTTCTATTTTTCCAACACCTTTCTCTAGATTTTCTATACTGAGGACTGATATTTTCACATTTTGTTCCACTCTTTTACCTCAAGTACCTTTAAAGCCTGCAGTGTAACACAAGTGTTAACTGGTGCATTTAGTTATCCATATGTAGCCTATTTCTGATAAAGACTGAAGTCACAGCCCTAGCTGTGGTTGCTAAAGGTCAGAGCACAGATGCAGGAAGCATTTTTTTCTTGGTAGCCTTAGAATAAAGAGAGAAATCCAATCTCCAGTCCTATCAATCTGACAGTTTTTGACCAGCCTCTTGCAGATTGGATGTGAAGGAGGCAGGAAGCCTCATTCACAAATGGTACAAAAACACTGTCTCATTCCAGTTACATCCCATAAGCAGGGAGGTTGGCAGTTCAGTTTCCAACTTTGTCTTAATTCATGCATTTCACTCTTCTTGTTTTAGAGACTCCCTCCATTTCCTTTCCTCTCCTGTTTCCTTTTCTGTGGGTGGCAGTCAGCTGGCCTGCTCAGCTCTCCTCCCCAGCTGGTCCTTCTGTCCTTTCTGTACAGTCAGTAAGTATCTTCACTTTACTCCTAAAGCCTGTATGATCCCCATGCTTATTTCAGTTCAGCTGCATGAAGTCTGCTATTTTCTTTTCAAAGTCCAGTTTCACTATGATGCTTTGTGTCATTAAAATCATTAAAAGAAGATTCTTTAGCTTCTTGCTCCAGCAGCTTCTGAGCTGCTGCTGCAAATGTATCAGTGATTTATAT
>WEIV01023828.1:102964-130813 GCA_013390005.1 Calyptomena viridis
GATATGCAAGGACTGGACCATAGGATGTTCAGCTGTTTTCCATAGTTCATGCTCTTTGTGAGAACAGCAGTAATATCTGCCTGTCTTTCCCACAGGAATCAGATGATGAAGATGGATTGCCAAAGAAAAAGTGGCCAACCGTGGATGCATCTTATTATGGAGGTCGAGGTGTTGGTGGGATTAAGAGGATGGAGGTATTTGGCTTATTCTCTAGTGTTGTAAAACCCAGCATATTTAGTTAAAAATTTTACCAATATGTATTTATGTGATTTTCGAAAAGGTACCTTGATGGATTGAAGACTGGAATTTAATTAGGGCTTATCCACCTGATTTTCAACTGCAATCCAACAGACATTAAGCTGCTATGATTTGCATGAATAATTAAATGAATCTAGCATTATGAGCCAGAGAGATTTTGCAGGTTATGAAATGAGATGAACATCAAAAGAAGTTTTAATTTACTGAATCAAGCCCTTCAGTGCAGTTGTGTCCAGTTCTCTTGTCAGAGAGAATTTAGGCATGGTTACACTGGTTTTAAAAATTTGAGGGTGCTATCTATGCAGTGCCTGACAAGCTGAAAGTAGTTGTTTTGGGGAATTTAAACAAGTAATTTTTCTTTTTGTTTTGCATTTTTTTTTCCAGTTATGCATTAACTCCTAATACACAAAAACACATCTGTGTTGAAATTGGCCAATGAATCAGATCCAATTAATGCACAAGCCTTAATTGTAAGGTGTTACTCTGAAAAAAAATTGCCTTATGGTGTCCTATAGCATGTACATTCCAGAGTGTCAGTGGATTGCCACTCACCCCTGTCAGCTGAGGGCCTAAAGATGACTTCTAGGGATGTGTCACCAGATCTCTCACTAGATTTAATTGGCAGCTGAGGGATGTGTGCTAATGTAAGCCAGCTGAAGAACTGACCAAACTAGGGCTAACAGAATGAAAGCAAAGGCTTCTGTGAAAGCACAGGCTTCTCGAACAAGTCCCTGCAAGATTGCAGAGGAAGTATTGCATCCTAATATCCTTAACCATTTTCCTTGGGAGAATTTTATCCTTGAGGCTGAGAATGTGTGCTGACTGTGACACAATGGATCATATATTGCTCTTGAATGCAGAGTCACGTTTCTGTTTGAGCCAAGTCAGACAACAAAATCAGAATTTCAGCTTAAAATAAGTAGTTTCTAGTATGTAAAGTTGCTGACCTCTCTTCTGACTGTGCAAGCTCATCTTTGTAAGAGTTGTTTTTAATAGTAGCTGTACAAGTTTGAGGGATGATGCTCTTAAACAATTGTGCACTTGTCCACTGACCCTTTTCTCACTTATGAACTCAACAACAGGAGCTGGCTGTAAAGTAAAGGCTGCACACGTGCAACTGGTGCTGCTGCCTGCTTTTTGCATGAGGCAGTGGGAAACATATTACACCTGTGTCCTAGGAGAGCTGGGCAGTGCTTCAGATTTCACTTGGAAATTGAAAAGGGAAACAAAGCTGGTGAAGGGTCTAGATCACAAGTCTTATGAGGAGTGGCTGAAGGAGCTGGGATTGTTTAGCCTGGAGAAAAGTAGGGGGAAATTATTGCTCCCTACAGCTACCTGAAAGGAAGTTGTAGTCAGGATCACTCTCTTCTCCCAGGTAACAAGTGACAGGACCAGAGGAAATGGCCTCAAGTTGCTCCAGGGCAGGTTCAGATTAGATACTGATTATTACTGATATTAGATAGATTAGGAAAAACTTCTCCAATGAAAGGGTGATCAGGAGTTGGAACAGTCTGTCCAGGGAAGAGGTGGAATCACCATCCCTGGAAGTGTTCAAAAGGTGTGTGGATGTGGCACTTGAGATATGGTTTAATGGCATAAATGGTTGTGCTGGGTCAACGTTTGGACTCCATCATTTGAGAGGTCTTTCCAACCATAATGATTCCCATCTGCCCCAGATGCTGTGAATTCCACAACACTTTAAATTACTGGAAGGTGCAAGGGCTAGTAGTTCAAGCAGCTTTGAATGAGACTGTTTTACTCTTAAATGTGTAATTCTGATTATGGTGGGAGTTCAGTGTTTTCATAAATTTTACTTAACTTCTGGTGGCACTGGGACATCTGGTGGGGACTAGATTAATGTCTGTGAAAACCACTTGCTGGTGGGGTCTGCTGAAGTGTCTCTACTTACAGTGTCCTCTCCTGACTTCAGGTGCGATGGGGAGACAAGGGGTCAACGGAGGAAGGGGCAAAATTGGAGAAACCCAAAAACGCCATTATTAAGTTGCCAGAACAGGAGTATGAGCCGTGGGAACCCAAGCCAAAGAAGCCCCATGTGAGAAAGCCACCTTCCCAGCGCAAGTGGTACACTCCAATCAAGGTAATTGTCTGACCCTCATTTTTACCAAGTCTCTTCTGTCATGTATCATACTACATGCCACTTCCTTAGCACAGCCTTTCTTTCAGCAGAGCTGGGAGAGCCTATTTAGAAAAGGGGCTATTAATCCTCGACTTTCCTTGTTTCTTAAAACATGCATCTCACCTGGCACTGCGTTGCCATAGTTTTTTTGAGGAAGAGTGGAGGGCATGAGTAGAGATCTTCCTTTCCTCAGCTCACACTGTCTTTTCAGGTACTTTGACACAGCCTGGATTGTAACAGCAGGTAGCTTGATACTTGGGGAGGGCAGATGCTGTTTTGTGCCATCTTAAGGTAGTCTACAAAGAGGATCAGATAAAGTGCACCATCCTTGCTTTGACTGCATTGTGGCTAAGGCTTTGGGTTGGAATCCAGCTCTCTTTCCCTTTAGTGCAGCCACAAGACAAAATGTTTGATTTTTGGTCGTCACTCAGTCTCTCCACACTTCCATCCCCCTTTCTCCCATGTAATTATAGTATCTGGTGTTTCAATGTCTTTTAATGTATATATCCTCACACAACCCTCGAGGCAGCAAATAGCTGTTACTTCTGCTTACAGAGAAGAAAGCTGGAGGACTGGCGTGGCCAAGGGAGCAGCATACCATGCTCATCCCAGAAATCTGTGGCCATGTCCCACACCAGTGCTTTGTGGGTTGAGTTCCTCCCCACTATACTCTCAGATCAATTAAACAATGCTTTAATATATTGTCAGGAGAGTATCTGTGAGTTTTAAAGCCTGGCCAGGTGAGTAGTCTCGTGGCTGTTTATCCGTGTTCCAGCTTTCTTCCCATCAGTACAGTACTTTTGTTTTGCCTTTTGTAACACCTCAAGTAACATTAACACCTTAATGTAACACTAACACCTGTCTAATTGTCCCTCTTAAGGGACTTGCTCACATTAAATTACTGTCATCTTCAGTGAGTTTTGAGCATGAGAATTTGGCCTATTACATATTGGGTACGTGTTACCCCATTGAGGTGGTTCTGGTTGTCCAGATAAGGAGTGTACAGAGGGCAAGGGCACAGAACCAATGTGTGTGCAGTTTCACACAAAAAAGCTGTATCAACTCACTTGTAATTTCATCTCATACTATTTTTTTTTCGCAGGGCAAACTAGATGCACTGTGGGCTTTGGTTCGACGGGGTTATGATCAAGTCTCTCTTATGAGACCACAGCCAGGGGATAAGGTAAGGTATCACAACTGTGCTGGTGTGTCAGTCCTCTGGTAGCAGCAGCAATGTTCTTCCCTCCCAACCAGCTCATCTTTTTTTTTTTTTTTGTAAGCTTATTCCTTTTCACATTACCCTCAAATCTAAAAGTTAAAAATTTGTTACAAGAAGCAGAGATTTCAAAACAAATATTGTCCCAAAAGGTCAACAGCAATGTCTCCACTGTGATAATTTGAGCAGACTGAGGAAAGAGCTGCCTAGTCACAATAGCATATGAGAACTGTTTCAGTCATACAAATTCTTTGTCTTTTTTTTCCAGGACAAATGTGTTGAAGTTAAAGGGTAGGTTCTTTGTTTGTGGGTTCTGCTTGCTTTAAATTTAATATGCAGTGGTTGTTCTACAACAGTAATTGTATTTTGTACCCAACTTCATAAAAGGTTTCTCAGCTTTAATAATGGAGTTAAGTGATTAATGAAAGAAACCATGAACTGTGCAGGTGGTGAGAAAAAAAATCATAGCAAGGTTAATGGAGAACAAAGTTGCTGTTGAATTATTCTGTGCAGATAACATTTTTTAGTCATATCCTATATAAAGGCCAGGAGTACCTCCTGCCTTGATGCAGTCTGTTGGCCAAAAATAGGTCAGGAGTAAATTCCTCATGGGAGGAAGCAGGGAGTTTGTGCCTTTCAGAGCCACAAAGATGTCTGTATACTGCCCCTGGTCACTGGCAATAGCTTAGTTCAGAGCTCTCCCAGTTTGTCCAGGAGAGCCTGGCACTGTTATGATTGTCTCTATGTTGTTATTCTGAGGGGACAGCTCGGTAAGAATTGAGTGCTGTTGCTTTGAGCTGTTACACCTTCAAGTCTGGCTTTCTGTAATAGCACTTTGAAACATGAGGAGTAAGCAGAGACAACAGCATCTTTCTTTTCCCTGTGGCCAGCATCCATACATTGCTTCACCTTTGCTCTCAGGGGAAGGAGTTATAGAGTTACAGCAACAGAGGCCATAAAGTGCTTTTCTGGGGTAGGAGTGGTGCAGAGGCCTTTATGTTGAGCTTGTTTGCCTGTGTGACTTTCACACCTAATAACAAACTTTAAAAATAGGCCTAATTTACATCATCTAGGGCAAATAACTTTCATGTCTGGCTTTTGGCAAAATACTAGTATGGCATTTATCTAGTTATTAACCAAATATGTTGTTTCAGTATTTAAAGTTTAATCTCTTCCATTTTTCTTTTGGCCTGTAAGGAAACTAAGAGAACAAACCCTGCTTCTTATGCTACTTTGTAAAATGGTCTTAACTGTTTCACTAAGCTGCATTTTCAAGGCAGCTGTGTTTGAGACACCTTATTTACTTTTTAAGCACGATCTAGAGCTTCTGAATAGGCTCTTTAGGTCCAGCTGTATTTTGATAGCACTAACATTTTATAATATGAATCTATCCTCTGCCTTTCACTCTGTTGGCTGGGACATTGCTATCAGTGCAGAGCACAACAGAGCCTCTGTTAGCCTGCATGGTCAAGAAACATGCAGGGGGCTGGCTCTGAACAGGGATCTTCAGTTCCTTGCCTTCCAGCTCTGCTGTGGGGAGAACAAGGGGCTGAAAAGAGGTAATGTAAAACAGAGTGAGCTGAAGGATTATTGTATCAGGGAGAACATTAGAAAAATCAAATGTGCATCTGGGAAATAGGGTGGAAAGAATCCTATTGAGCCAGATTCAGTGGTATCATAGAATCATCTCTGTTCTCTGGCCTGTGAAATTTACTAAGGCTGAAGAATATTGACAGTGAAACAAGAAAATGACTAGAGGTCCTTCTACAGTTTAAAAAAAAATCAGAGGCCTGTGTTTCATGGGGAAAACTATCATAGAAAGGAGCAAGTCTGTTATATATTGTGTGGGTAACTTTTCTAGTAGCAGTCTCTTGGTGGAGAATTGACTCCTTGTAAGATAGGTTTTTGGTGGGGGGATGTGTATAAATATAGCTGTATGTACACATAAGTATATATGAGTATACACGTGCACACATTTACTTTGTGGCTGAAGAATGGGAAGATCAAGTCAGTGCTGAGTGACCAGCAGCACAGAGACCTTGAAGCTCTGGCTGTGTAGAGCTGGAGAAGCCCAGCACTCCCAGGAACAACTCCACAGCTCTGCTTGATTCAGCCCAGATGGAGACAAGGTCACTTCTGTACAGCTGTGCTGACAGCAGTCAGTGGATTTAGTTTAGTGCTGGGCAGACATGAAAGTTCAGCCTAACATGCCTTGGTGCATGGTATTCTTCCAGACCGTGCCATTCAGAGGCCAGTGGCTATGTGGTGATCCTGGAGTGGGGGATTGCTTTAATTTCTGGAGTTTTGAGGGATTTGGGCAGGTGGAGGGGCAGAATAAAAAGTTCTTTGTGAGTTTAAAGTATGCCTTTTTTGTTTTAAGGTAATTTCATAGCTGTCTTGGTTGTTCAGGAAAACTTAAAGCTCAAAAAGCAAAAGGAAGACAATTTAACTCTGTTTTGGGAGTGACATTTGGATTCATAGCTCAGAAAATTCCTATCTCTGAAGTTCCTAGAATCAGTCTGATTATTACCATAACATTTTCAGGGGTTATCAGAGATATTGGTTGTTTCCCTCTGAAACAAGATTCACTGAAATTACATTTTCTAAATTTGTTTCACAATTTACTTTAATTGAAAAAAAAAGTTTTCATTTTCCATTTTTACTGCTTCAGTTGGGCATATGTTCCCTTTTTGCAGCCATTGGATGAAATTATAGCAAACCACTATTTTCTGTGGAATGAAAATACTAATTATGGGGAAGAGAACATCACAGTACAGGGAGAAAAATATTTTTCACAAGGCTTTTGGGGCAGGGGGAAGATGACAAAGGAGTTGTTTTTGGTTTTGACATGAAAAAAATCTTTAAAAAATGTTTAGAGCAATGTAATTTCTTTTATCATTTGAAAATGAATACTGTGGTTTAGGAGCTTTTATTCCCCCCCCCCAAAATGAAAAATACCTGTAGAAAAACTTTCTGTAATAGTTTTGTCAGGTTTTATATATTTACCTGGCTTTGTCACAAAGAAGCAAAATTCTGTTACACTTTTTCACAGCTGTTCAGAATCTTCCCCTACAACACAGGCCTCTTCTCTTTGGATATGCAAACCATATACCAAAGGCAGTATTGCTACTCCAAGTTTTTAAATCATGACTTCTTCTCCACTCCCATCACAAAGTGAAGTGTATGTGAGAGTCTTGCAGTGGAAATACAAGCTGAAGCATATGTGAGAATACAGGACTGACAGCTGCAAGGGATTTCTCTTGTCCTTTCCACTGAGTGACCAGGTCTGGTGTCCATCCATCTGTGCTTCTTCCTTTATCATGGCCTGTTGCCATTCCCAAACTACCTGCTCTTTTCCTTACCTGTGCCCTACTTGGACTCTTGTCCTAGACATTCCCTTCCCTTTCCTTTTGTGGTTTCTTTCTTTCTGTGTTGTCTCTCAGTTTTTATTGCCTGCAGTCCTGCTCTCAGGGTGCAGTGCGCTGGTCACCGGCCTCCTTACCCTGTTCCTCTTGTGCTGCAGGAACTGCGCTGCTGGTAGCATCATGCTCTGGATTATAGCCTTGCTGCAGAGCTGCCTGAGGCTCCAAGAGCTCCCCAGCCCTGGCTCATGTCTTCCACGGACTTAACAAGGAAAGGGTCTCAGGATGGATGACTCAGCAGTATTAGGCAGGATCCTGTTGATAGGACTGGCTGTGAAAGTCACAAGAGCTTTCCAGAACTGCCTATTTAAAGAAAACTGAGCACAAACTAAGCACAGGCTCTGATGCCCCTTCTCCTGGGAGCTGTGCCCACAATGTTTGGCTTGGCTCTACAGTCAGCTCCTCCTCTTGGTCTTCATTCAAGATCATATCATGGCATCACCACTGAAATTTGTTATTATTTTGGCAAGTACCTCAGTAAAGGGTCACAGGATGCCACTCACTTGACTTCCTTAAGTCACCCCTGGCAGGAGTTTCTGTGGCACCAAGATGGGACAGAAAGGGATAAACATGCTTAGCTCTACCCCATCGTTAACAGCTAGGCTGTTATTTGTGGGATGGATTTTTGCTGAGCTCTCAGACAGCATCAACAGAGGAGTGAAGATATGAAAAAGGGCTACTGGCTCTGCAGCAGATTGCTGGGCTTTCTCCCTTGAAGGAATATACAGAGGTGAAGCCTTCATAGGTATTTGTGCTACTGCTGCAATGATTGATCCCTTAGAGCTAGGCTGCTATTTGTCCCTTCCTCCCCCAGAAATCTAGATCTTAGAGGACCAGCAGTCACTCTTTTGGGCCAAGAAAGGGATTGATGGCTCTGAAGTGTGGACAATGCTCATCCAGCAACAGGGAGTATTTCAGAGTATCCATATGGCCTACCTATGAGTTGCTCAAGACACTCAAATTTCCTTGAGGACTTTACCCATCACTGTGTTAGTGTCCTCCTGAGCTTGGTTCTGAACTTGCAGGGGACTGCTATGAAGATTGGAGTTTGGGAAATATTAATGTCTGGTTATCTTGAAGTACTTCATAAAAACCACAGTAGCTGGTAGGGCAGGTAATCAGTAGTCTCTGCAAAATGTCAGTTTCAAACTCTTCCCCTTGGCCCTATGGATCAAAAGTGGGGATGTTACCAATGTCAGCAAGTAACCATTAAAACCCCCAGTATATGCAGAGAGGAAGGTGAGGTGGTTCTTTTGAGTGGTCTGCTTAGTTGCTGCTTTCAGCAAATCCATTCCATTTTACCTCTTGGCACATACTGGCACAGGAAATTCTGAGAGGCTCAGTTTACCAAAAGCCTTGACTAAAAAGCCAACATTTTTCTTGTCAGGCAGAATTGCTCATTTACTTTAAGACTTAGAAAGTGATCTCATTGTCACTGAAAATTTTGTTACTGCAACAGAGAGTGAGAGTGTAGATTAGATTTTGCTCCCATCATCACCCTTGTATACTGTTGAGACTTGAGTTAATAAAAAGCAATGCTTTAGCGGTACTGCCCTGTGGTTTGCACATGTAAAGCCCTTCCCTGGAGAAGGGAACTAGAAGCAGGCTGTTTTACAAAAATCTGAAAGCTTTTTTTTCTGTTTAAAAAAAAAAGATAAAAGGGCTGCTGTGCAGCCAAAAAGGTCACAAATTATGAGCTGCTGGGCATTTTAGAAACCAGGACTTCTGTCTGCTTTCAAATTCTCACCATTGAGTTACTGTGTGACTTTGAGCAAGGTATAGCAGTTGGAATTTTAAACAGCAGCCTCTGAAATGAGGAGTATTTGGATTCCTTATGCTATGCATCCCTTTCAGACTGATCACTCTTAATCTGATAGGTTTGTTAAAGCTCAGAAGGTCTGATTGCCCTCAAATTTTGAGTGATTCCTTGTAATGCTGACCATGACATCTGTGTGATGTGATTTTCCCAACAGCAAAATAATCATGAGAACACATGTATTTACTTTCCTTGCAGCTGTGAGGTTTAGTGTTCTGCCAGGCACTTGGGACTCCTTAAATGAATGATGGGACACCAAGCTTATGGATTATTAATTACTAGTAATTACTGTTTAGCTGCTACCTACAGGTGGTCAGCAGTTTAAATGCAGCCCACAGTGATGGCAGCAACTGCCTGTCACTTTACAGTAGCTGCCCACGTACCAGTGCTATTTGAGCTCATTCTAATTACTTCTTTTCAAGACCAAGTAATGGCTTTTAATAGGCTTCCCTGCCTCATGCTTGGAGATGTGTTGTAATTGCCCGAGTAATAATTGGCAGAGCTACACCCAGTGCTGGAAAAGCAACACTGAGCTCCTTCAGACTGCATCCATCAGTGACTGGTTCTGGGGCTTTTCTGCCTTTGCTTAACCTTTCTGGAGCCAATTACCTTCATAAGCTGATGAAAAATTAAAGAGACTGGGACATCGCCTCCCACAGTAGGTGATCTCACTTTGTCACTTTCAATGAAAATGTGACACACGTAGTTCCCATTATACTACTTTATTTTTTCTTTTTGTAAAGGACACCAGTATTTGTAAGGTTCATTCCTGCTGTAGCAGACATGGCATGGGGGAAAAAAAGCTCTTGCTTTCTGGTGTGGGACCAATGTCCTAATGCACAGTTCCCAGGATGTGCAGAGCACTGCAGCTGGAAGCATGTAATCAGTGACTAATTCATTAGTCACTGTGTCCTGCAAGCCCACATACTGCATTACCTCTCACTTGTGCCAGGGTCGTGTTATTTCTGTTGTGTAAGAGGAATTTGCGAATAGGTTTTGGAGATAGATGCTGCCTGTCCCCCCCTGGGTTAAACTAGTAGTCTGTCCATGTCTTTGGGTGCCAGAGGCATGCTCAGTAACAGGAGGCTCTTGTGAAGGACGGGTGCAAGTCTCAGGGCTGGTGTTATTTAGCACACAATAGGTTGAAAAAGGTTAAGACACTGTCTGTATCTTACGTAAGATACTTCGCTTCTGTTGTACTGTAGTTTCAAAGTGGTAAATAA
Source organism: Calyptomena viridis (assembly GCA_013390005.1). NCBI lineage: Eukaryota > Metazoa > Chordata > Aves > Passeriformes > Eurylaimidae > Calyptomena > Calyptomena viridis. The sequence continues at coordinate 113,037 of WEIV01023828.1, forward strand.
GATGAAGAGTAAATCCTAAGAGGGTGAGACCATGTTCCTAGCAGCATTTTGAGCACTTCAGTCTGTTAGGTAGACAGGGGACTCTTCTGCAACTCTTAAAACATATGTACCACTTCGATATTTCTCTTATTTATTATAAAGAAACAGTTTCGTCAGGTCTGATTCGTAGGGCTTTTTTGTAGGGAACGTGACGTTGGGATAAGAACTGATGACTTGAACCCTTGTTAACTGCAACTCTGATGTGTGCATTGGGGGAATAGGCTCTTGCATGTCATTATATAGTTTTCCAGGCACTTCATTGATGCTCCACAATTGTACTTGCAGTACAGTGTGTCTAAGCTATGCAGGCCCGACTTCATGTCAGGTGACTATCTTGTGGCTTAGGAGGATGCTCACAACTCATTGTACATCTTTTCAAGAAGAAAAGTGCACAAATGCACATACAGTTGGTTATGAGGCTGCATGCACAGATCCACGATTTGCACATGCAAATGGACAGATATGTTGTGGCGTTTATTTGTGTCTTGGCAGCACCCTTGGATCAATGCTGAACCTCATCTTACCTTGTTTCAGTGGTCTGGTGGGAGCTGTGCATCCATCGTTTTCTTTGAGTTGGGTAACAGTCTAGAAATTAAACTACCCAGCCTTCCTTAGCTCTCTGCTTAAGTATTTATACTAAGTAGGAATCCATTTCCTCATATGCACAATGTGTAATGCTGTGACCTTCCTCTGAGGTGTTTGAGGTCCAGAAATAACAAATACTGTGTAAGAAGATGTAGTCATACTATAATTCCTACTAAAGTTATTATACACTGTGAAAACTAAAAATCAAAAGGTATTGCCTTCTTACTTTCTACAGAGGAGCTCTAGTTCCAGTTCTTGCATAAACTGTTGTGATTTATGTTGTGGTACCAAAAAACCCCCAAATCACAGTCTGTCACTGTACAAGTAACACAAAGATACTAGATAACCTGAGGACCTTAGATCTATGTTTGTTAGGCCCTAGAATCAACTTAATCTTGCTTTGAACGTTCTAGTTTTATATGCCAGTTTTAGTCTTGGATATGAACTGTTCCTGGAAAAACAGGACTGCAAACACTTTGTGCCTTTTGGGGCAACACTGATAATTTCTGCAGTATTTTAAGATCCTTCATGGTAGGTTTGGGGTTTTTGGGGCATGTGACTAAATCCCTACTTTTCCTCTCCATTATGGGTTTCTTCTAGGAAATGTAATTGTCCAAGGAGACAACTCAGTCTTCATTGGCTGATTAGAGAATGGGATATACAGAAACTTTGAAGTGAGGCCTATCAAGGGCAGTGTCCTTTCTTGCAATGCTCATGGCCAGGCACTCCAAGCGGAGCAAACCTTTGAGAAATGAAGGGAGGTGTACCTGTGGTATTTATGAAGTACTTCAAGATCACCTCTCTGGCAAGGTGAGACCAGTGTGTGTAGCAGAGTTCACATGAGAGAGGTGGCAGTGGGGTGCTCATGGAAAAGAGGGACTTCAAAATGCCAGCACTGATAATGAACTGTGTGAGTCCCATCCCAAGAGAAGAAAATCCTTGTGAGATATGCACATGGGAAGCTGTGAACTATGGGTTTACCATCTACTTGGCTCTAGGTAACAGCAGAGCCACTTAAGGGCCAGTTACCCAGAGAAGCCTTGGGGATACTCATATCTGTTTCCAGACTCTAAACAAAGAGCAGCCAATGTGGTGAGACAGAATCTTACATTTTTTTATCTGAAGCAAGAAAAAAAAACTATTTTCACTAGAAATCTCTGAGTCTCCATCATTATCCTGTATCCTAGGTAGGTAAAGAACCTCATGTGCACACTATAATCCCAGTTTGCTCCTAAGAGACAGTCAAATAATTCACCCTGGAAAGCATGATGACACTTAATTACCGTTTGAGCAAGACCAGTTACAGTCCTTTGTGGCCTAATTTGCTGCTCCCAGCACGCTCAGGGCTGAGCCTGTTGCACCCAGCAAATGTTTGTTGCTTTTGTTGCTATGCTTCAAAGCCCTCCCCATTCTAGGAGATGGACAAATGCAATGTCCTTTTCCCTGAAAACATCAAAGGAAGGAGGAAAATCTTTTGCAAACCAACAACTGCTGTTTTTTTCTTGAACCACATTCTAGTCTGGTCAGCATTCAAGTGTGGAAATGTGTAGTGCTGTGGTTAAAACAAGGGATGTGAGTCACAAGTCCTGAACTTGTGAATACAATTTTTTTTCCCTCTCCATAATCTTGTGTAGACAACATGACCTGACAGTGGATCTCCTCACTTCCTCAACTCTTGGAGCCTCATCCATAAAAGCTGTCAGAAAAGAGGAAGGCAGTAAATCGCACATTGTGAGCACAGGTTTGGGTTAAGGTATTTCTCTGAGGTTTGGGTAGGATTTGGTCTGGTGCAACTGTACTTTGGGATTGGTACTGAATATAAAGTATACTTGATAGACTTTAACTTTGATTATGCCCAATGTTACCCTTTGCTGTTCCCTTTGTCACTTAAGCTTTTTTAGGGCTCAGAATCAACAGGCTTGGTTATGGATCTGCACTATGCATTAGTTCAGCCACAGTCTCAGCAAGCTCCAAGACATGTGATGTTTTCTGCATTCCTGCAAGATATCTTGTGACTCTGGCCATTCTTTCAGGAGGTGTTTGTAGCCCATTGCTGCATTTCCTTGCTGAAGCAAGGCTGGAAACAGTATGCAGTTCCCTGCTGAATGGAAGGTGATGTATATTATTGGAATAGCCCTGTCTTCAGGACTAAGATGGGTTCTCAATATATGTCACTTTGCTTACGTGCCTATGCTGAAAAAGTGGTATCAAGTATGTGAGAACTGGATGGAGGGAATGTATTCAGCAGAGTTTATTTTGCTGAAGGGTCCTAGTCCTAGCTTAAAAGGCCAATTTCCCTGGCTGAGCTATTCCTCCTTCAGATTCCTCATTATTAGCTGGTTTCTCCATTGATAAATTGGAAGTAGCCCCCTTCTCTTCCATTTATTCCTGCACTGATCTTCAACCTAACTGAATAGACTGCTCCTAGAAGACCCATCCCTTGTTTCAAGCGATGCTGTGCACAGTTGGAACTGTGAACTGGGGAATAGTGTCTGCAGATGTGTGTGTCTTGGGAAAGGAAACTATCAGTACTTGATTGTATTCAGCTCTTGGTATTCTGATTAAAGAAGCTACAGTAGCCTGGGATACTGCAGCTGTTAATCTTACTGCAAAATAGTTCCTATTTTAATTCCCTAGTAGGTTTGAACACCGCTTTCCATATGACTGTCTTTATTTTGGCTAAAAACTCCTTCTTTAGATGGTCTGTAAATGTTTTTTCACGTTAATAGAATTAGCTGAAGTGGAAAAAAATCCTTTAAAAATATCATTATTTCAATTTCTGTTTTAAAACACCTTTTCTGTCCGAAACTCAAAGTTGTTTCGAAATTAACAATGTGCATTTCAAGCCTGAATTAAACATAATTTCACATACTTGTTTTACCTGAAAAAATTAAGACTTTTGGTTATTGTAGACTTTTCCATTTACCAGCAAGTGAACCAAAAGATGACTTTTATTGCCACTGTTATGTGCGGTGCATGCCATGGATCTGTTTGTGAGTTTGCCCTCGCAACATACCTCCCTTGGTCCCTTGGGGACCCCCTGGATGTGATTATTGTACATTTAATGTCAAAAGAATAGCTCCAATGCTCTCTCCTCCCTTCCCTATCCCAAAAATCCTATTTTCTCAGCTATTTAGCTCCCATAGCCAAGGTGCCTGAGGGCACACTGGGCTTCTGAAGGATTTCTTCTCCCAGCCCCTTTATATAGCAAGGCTGGTCCCCCTCTGCCTCTATCAGAAGGGCTCAGGCATCTTGCCTGGGCTTTTTGGGCAGCAATGTCATCCATGCCTCAGTGAAGATGAGAGGTTTTTTTCCAAATGTGTCCGTAGCCCAAGGGGTTGCTTAGCTGTGTCTCACTGTCACCATGCACTCAGTTCCTGGTTTGTATGCAGCTGTTTTACTGTTTGGGACTTGGGAGTCAGAGTTTGTGAAGCAGGGATTAACTTTCTGTGCTGTGTCTCCATGGTGCTGCACCAGTGAGCCAGGGTTTGTGGGTGGTTTAGTTTGGTTACTAAAAATTAAGAGAAAAAACATTGATTTGCTTATAAGGCGGTCTTTGTGGACTCTGTAAAGGATACACATGTACCTCAGCTGCTTTTAAATATCACTGTCCTTTCCGGTGTCAGGAAGTGTGTCCCATTTAAAGTTGTATTACCTCCCACATCTTAAAGCTCAGTCTAATTCCTTTTGAGGTGTGAAGCATTTTCAGTGAGGCTGGTAAGTTACACCTCTTAGTAGCACCACCTCGCTCATGTTGGGCTGTAAACAGAGTTTTCTGCTACTGCTTGGATCATCCTTGTGCATTTGTATTCATCATCTTTTAATTTTTTTATTTGAATTAATCTGGTGTGCCTAAGGCCACTGTAGGGTCCTCACTGTTACGATATGATTGGTTCACGATCCACAGTGCAGTGACTTCCTTCCTCTCCAGTAACTCAGGCATAGTAGGAGGGAGCAGAAGGGATACAAGTTTATTTATAATAAAGTCAGTTAATACAGGCTGAACTGGTTTTCATTTTTAAAAGCAACATGAAAGAAACAATTACATTATCATTGTTGGACACTGTCAATTTACTGGACCTTTTAAAATCCTCCTCCCTTCAGTCAACCCCATTTTCTCTTATCTCTTCATAGTTTTGGATTACCATCATTGTAGGCATCACTGCTGAACTGCCAAATAGATTCCCAGAAAATTGTTATTTACAAGAGAGGACTTATTAAACTGGAAGATATATAAAGAGTCAGGTTATCATGCAAACAAATTTTAATTTGATGACATTTAATGTTTTGGCCTAATAACTTAAAATGCCTTGTGTGTAAAAATTAATTACAATTTAATAAATTAATTGTTAATAATTAATTCAATAACCACAGTATCATTAATGTTGATAATTAGAACTTAATCATTAAATAATATAATGAGAAAAAATAATTTTAAATTACATATTTATTGGCCTGAAAGCATAATCTGTCAACAAATTGGTGATATGAGAATCTCTGACACTTCCAATACTTTATTTTTCAATATAAAAACAATATCTGAGTCCCAAATGTAAGAGTAGGAGTTAGTAAAAGTTACTTGTATATGCCTGAAAACCAGGCAGCCTTAGGTTTTACGTGACAAACTGTTTCAGCAGCTCACTAATTTCTAGCCTGTATGCTGCAGGGTAATCAGTGCAATTCCCAGGAAATCCATGAAGGTTTTAATGAGCCATGACATGTTGAGCGCACAGTCAGCGTGAAGCAGTGCAGTCTGAGGAAGCTTTTGGCAAAGGCTGATGCACATAGATCCTGGCTCCTGAGGAGCCAGCTGCTAGTCCTGACACTTGCCCAGGGAACTCAAATAGTGGGAACTCTGTACCACCACAGTTCAGCTCTTTGTATATACAATTATTTTATCCATAATCTGCCTCTATAAATAAATTTGCTAAATGGGTTTCCCATACTGGCTGGTTTAGGATATTCTGTGTAGGTGTTTCTGCTAGAACACTTCTGTTCTTTATTAGAGGACAAGGTAATCCCTAATTTTTCCAAGATTCAATTTCTGCAAAATCAGTGATCTTAAAGCTATATATTGTTTTGTGGGCATGTGGAGCAAAACCTTCACTTAGCAGATTCTCACTTCACTCGTAGATGCTCGCTCTTGTGGTTTTGTAGGTAGCATAAGACCTGAATCTATTCTTTTGAGTTTTAGAGCTATATTTTTACACTGAACTATTGATAGATATTTAGGAAGTGAAGCTACATGCTGATAAACCACGTCCACAGCAAGCTGGCAGTCATCCCAGTGACATCTGTAAACAAAATTGGAGAGAGAGGTGATTATTCATTTGAGCCCAAGGAAGTCATGTTCATATTGTATTTCAGCATCCTAAATAATACTTAATAATAATTTACTCTATTACTGGGAGCTAATTTGTTTTTAGTTTGGTGGTCTAGTGTTTTGGATGGCTATGCTCAAATTTTAAAAGAATTATTTTATTTTAATCCAATCTAAAATGTAAAGGCAAGTATCATATTCTTACAAGGTCAAAGACCAAGAAAATAAGTAAACTAAGTGAAGCCAACTCTTTTTCAGTCACCTCTGCAAATTAGAATTGTAGCACTGACACTCCATAAGCAAAACCAAAAAGAAATGAAAATTCAAGCAAAGTTTGTAACAGGAAGAGTATCTTTTATTAAGTCAACTAATGTAGCCAGAAATAAGAAACATGCATACTTTTGTGTACACAAACACTTTGGCATTCACAGAGATGAAACTGGAAGTGATTTTTTTAAACACCAAGATGTGTATTAAAATGAAGAGAGAAAAAGGACAGCTGCTGTAGATGGCCTGGATTTTTTAAATTCTTTTTGCTGAAATGCTCTTAGTATCATGGGTGAAGAGACTCCCCCATGGCACTCTTTGAATTGCCTGGATTCTTTCCATTGAAAACTTGCTGAGTAGTAGCTAAAAATTTTGAGGAAATGGGTGCCAGGGAATGATGTACTGAGCACTGTGGTGAAAGTATCCCAGCAACATGATGCGGTGGCTTTCAAAAGGTTCCTTCCTTTCTTTCCCCCCTTAAACCACACACAAAAACACATCCTAGGTGGTCGAGGAGGCATCGCCTAGAAGTACAAAGTGCCTGAATTGCACATGTGATTGTTATACTGGGATAAAAGCTGGAGTTGGGACAAGGGCAGATCCTGCTGCTTCAGTATTTGTACTTTTTGAAAAGCCAATTTGGCAAGCAGCATAACAAGAGCCTAACAAGTGGATGGACATATGGGAAGGCAAAATAATTGTGCATTAGGAAGACTCTGCAGATGTGAGCTGAAGTTAGGGCGTAACTCCATATGGCACATTGCTGACCTTCAGTTGGTGTTTGAATGACAGTACGCGGTGTGGGTCGCACCATCTGAGGGATGCTGCATTGGGAGTGGGGCTGAAACCAGACAGAACTGGATTTACACAGATCATCTGCCTCCTGGAAAACAATTAAGTGGCTACCAGCAGCTGTTGTGCCTGAGATCATCCTGGTATTACTGCACCTTGCAACTCTGACACCTTCCCTGAAATATTTAGTGTATATCATGCTTCTGGAAAACATACACTATTTCTGTTACTAAAGCAGTGGTGGCTCTTAATCGTTGTTAAAACTCTGTGCAGGAAGAGCAGAGATGAGTGTGCAGGGTACATAATTTCTGTCTATGTTCGCCAGGGTTTAAAAGCCTTTATATGTCTTTGGAGAGGCAATTATTTAATTCTTTCAAACAGAGAATATTAAAAATTCCATAGCATGTTTGTTTGAGAAACATCATGGATCCTGTTATAAACTAACCCCAGAGGGATGTGTGTGTTAGGTAGAATAGCAACAACCCTCTGTTTTTATTAAACTGTGATGTGTGAAGGGCTTAATTTCTTCCGTGTAGAAGTCCTTTGGTGAAATATACTTGATAAGTCCAAACTATCACTTATGATTTATTACAAGTTGTTCTTCCCTTTCTCTTTCAGCTGTTAATCCTAACAGCGGCTAAGAGTTCATTTTATCAATGGCTGCTTAAAGTGCTCAGGAGGATTTGCTCCAGTATTCACCAGAAGTCTCTGATATATGAGACTGTAGACTAACACCAATAATCTTTCGTGAGGAAGTGTCACAATACATACATCGATCATCCAAGCCTCTATCTGTCAGACTCTCCCAACCCAACCGTATTTTTCATGACACAATGCAGCGCATGGCCTTTAAATTACCCATCTGTCTGACAAATCAGTGAGTGTGGCAGAAACTGGCAGCAGTTTGACGTCGCCTATCACTTTAACTGAAGTGAAAGTAATGCAAACAGATTTATGGGATCCCCTTTGATTATGGACTATGAATATATTTGCAATTGATGTTTGAGAGAGAGACACAACAGAGGGGCAGGAAAGGCTTGTAGGCAAAAGCACTTGTGTCGGGTTTGCAGCTTTGCATTTACTATAAGGGAGATTGTTCTGTGCTAATTTTTTTTCCTCCCAATATGGTTTATCTCATCTGAGTACCTCTGACCTTTTTTCTTTTTTTTCTTTTGTCCTGGGAATTATTTAGCTGATCTAAATTCGTGACTTTATAAATATCAAGGCTGAGTTTTCTTAAGTGAATTTGAGGTATAGCTTTTAAATATATCTGCAACATTCATTGCATGTCAGTAAATACTACTGAATTTCCAAGTGTGCTCTGAATACAGTGGAGCACAGCAGAAGACAAATAGCTGACAAGGATGGCTGCTCACTGCAATGCTGACAAGGACTTGAGTTCTGTGGTGGAGTAGAGTAAAGCATTGACTTGGGGGTTTTTTGATCCAATAGTTTGTATTTGTTGCAGAAGTAACCAAGACCTTGGCTTTTGCCCTTTGCCTTCATGCAATGACTCTGGCCGCAGTATAGTATTGCCTTGAACCTGGTTCATAACTAAAGTCTGCTGTAGTAAGCCTAGATTTTTAGAAAGGGAATTTTATCCTACTCATTGATGCTGTTGTTTAAGTGTAGTGAAATTTCTGAAAGCTGGGACAGAGAACTACTGAGTATGTCTCATGTGCAGGCAACAACATGCCCATTCAAACAACTCATGTCTACAGCTGAGCTCTTGAAGCCTTGAGCCATCCAGTCCAACTAAGTGGTAGGGTGGTACCCTTTGCGTGTTAGTACATTTGTTGAATCATTTTCTGAAGCTCACACAAGCTTCTTTTGAAATGCTGCTTGCCTTCCTTCAGAGAAGCCATAGACTTATTTCTTTTCAAAGAAACAATTTTCATGAGCAAAAGTGCAGGCATTGGAAGTCACTTAACAAAACAGATAGTTGTGGTTCTGCTGTGATTGCTTTTTCTTGGTTTCCAAGGGAAATTGTGATTTGTGGGTTTTCCACAGCAACTTAGCCCATTCCCTAAACACCTTCAGAGTTTCCTTATGCCGGAGAGCACAGAGCCAAGAGTAGTCTCACTGGTGTGGTTCGTGTATTTCTGTTATCACAGCTGGGGAGAATTGTGATCTACACCTGCTTAGCTTTGAGATAAGTTACGTATATTTGGAGTCCTTCTCCTGAATTTGTTTGGGGGGTGTTGGCGTAACCTTGAGCTGAATTTAGTTTGTGGATTCTAGTGTGAAACCTACCTGAGGTGTCTGGTTGAGGTTGCCATGTAGGTTTTGAATTACCCAGGAGCCTCTGACTGCTCCCCACAGGAAAGACTAAGTGGTCTTTGGGGTCTGTCTGTCTCTCTTCCTGTCTGGAACTTAGTTAGTGGGAACCTGTGCAAAGCTTTATTTTGGCTAAAGGAAACCCTAACATATTTGCATTTATCCTCTAGCTGACTAGGACATCCCCAGGGTTTTTTTCAAACCCAGGCTACTCCTGTTTTAAAATCTCCATCCACATTACTCCCATCAGGTCCTGGCTGCCTGCATCCCACATCCATTCTGAAAACACATTCACTGGAGAGCCCTCTATGCAAGTCCCACACCTTGTTGTTGTTTCTGAGGGAAGCCACATCTACACTGCATCACAGAAGACAGACGTACTATCTCATTGTAATGTTCAAAGCATGGGCAGCTCCCAGGCTGGGATCACTGTGAAAATGAAAGCTACAGATTATGTCTATGCTAATGTTGTTCCTGGTATAATCCTGTATGAGATTTTTTTCAAGCACAGCTTTGTCAGTGAGGGATCCCACCAATGCAAGCATGGCTTTGGTGGAGGTGGAGCTGTCGCTTCAGGCGTGTTCTGAATAGCTCTAGTGGCAGAGCAGAGAGCACATGTGAGCAAAATCACACTGTGCTCCCTTTTGTTTTAAACCAGTCTTAAGCTATTCACTGTAGGCAGGAGCCCTGAAATGCAAGGAAAGCAGTGGTTTCTAGTGCTGAGCTTTAGTACAGCATGGTTTGAATGTCATGTCTAAGACCGAGTGAATGATACTGGACAAAGTGCAGCCTGGCCCCTCTGCTTATAGTCCCTTTGACTAGCTGCTAATGAGTCAAAATACCTTCTTTTTATGAATAATGACTTTTTCTTCACCTCTAGGGAAGATGCATAAACTTCACACGGGTGAAATCAGATGGAACCTCTGCGCCTTACAGCCCACCACCAAAGCTGCCACGATGCGACAATGTTCCCCTCAACAATGCTCCAAGGAATCCTTCTTCTCCTGTGTCTCTGCAACCCCCTTCCAGGCAGCCACCTCCTGGACCGCCTCCATCCCGAGCCCCTCCTGGACCTCCTCCTTCACGCCCACCCCCGCAGCCTATGGCTTAGAGTGCAGCAAAACCCTGATCGACAAAACATGTCTCTTTGCTGAACACAGCATATTTATTGAGTATTGGTTTACAGTTAAAGATATCAGAATTTGTTGCTGGTCAGCAAAAAAAAAGAAGAAAGAAAAAAAAAAGAAAAATTACCAAGTGTCAATTTTAGTATATGAATATATTTATACCACACGTGCTGAGTAAACATTCAGTGGATAGATTCAGAGCTATGGGGTATAGAAACAAACCAAAATGATCATTTAGATACAGTAGCAGCTTTTATATGTATACATTTGAACATCTATTTAGATATGACATTTGTCTGACATGGTATGTCAGACCATTCATTAATACCTTTAGCCGGTACATATGCATCAGTGGTTTTGATAGCTGCCACCTGCCAGTTGGTTAAACATAGTTAATTGAGGAATTTGCTTTCTTTTCCCTAACAGTACTGCATCCAGATGTTAATACCGATCAATAATTGCAAAGATAACTTTTCTGCCTTTGGTTCTGCAGGTGGAATTTCCATGAATGTTATAAGAAGCCTATAGCAATAATGATGTAAGATGAGACTATGTGTCAATAATCTAGCTCAGTAACCTAGCATAGAAGAGGCATGTATTTTTTTTCCCTGGAAAAATCAGTTTTGAATGTGCCATCTCTGCATATGTTTAGACTTGGTTGCATAGGATAACCACTGAAGGCCAGATACAGTATCTAGAAATCCAAACTTTGGACAAGACTTGGGTTCATATTTGTCCAAAGTTCAGAGGAATTTTGAGAAAAACATTTTGACTAGGTGTTTAGTTTTCATTTGCAGAAAGCATAGTCCAAAATGAAGCAAACCTTCAAATTTAGATGCTGTAATATGCAAACAGCGTGTGTTATTTCTATCAGCAGCATTGAGGAACTGATTCTGTTGCTATTTAGTTAGATAAATTTTCTTTTGATCTTACTGCCAAGCAGAACTAGATCCTTTTATGATTCAAACATAAATTCCTCTCTGAGCAGCTCTTTCTTTAGACAACCCAGATCCTGCTAATATATAATCTTGCAGTCTACCTGTGGTTGAGAGGCACAGTGTGAAGTGTGAGTTTGAGCTTTTCTCAAACTCACTTGTTTTGTATGTTTCGCTAGAGGATTTTCCAAACATCGTGGCCTCTTACCCATGACCTCAATTCTAAGTGTCATCAGAAAGCGATTGAGCACCCACACAGAGGTGGAAATTTATGACGCGGGACTGTGGGTCAGCCCATGATTAGTGTTCACTAAGCTGAGTGGGTTGTGCCCAGAGCATTCCCTAGTGAATCAAAATAATACCTGCACTTGCTTTTTCTCCACTGCTACCTATCGTATTGGAGAGGGTAACTGCAAAACTGGCTGTGTTATTAGGATAGTTGTAGAAATAATGATATGTTACATTATGACACAGCATATACCTGTTTCTCCATCTGTGTGTGGGTGTGTAGCACATCACAGTAGTTGTTGGCACATAAGTCTAAGATAAAACACTAACTGTATCATGCAATTGGTCCAGATTTATGACATTTTCATGCAGTTGTTACAGCATATGAAGTTGTACTGGTACAAAAATAAATCAGGCTTACTCTTACCAGTGGAAGTCCCACTTGCAGAACACTACACCAAGCTCTCATCAGTCTATGCTGATCACTGTGACATGCCGTGTGTATACAGCTGAGGCTGTCAGATGTAAACTCAGAAGAACCACAGAGCCTCTTTCTCCTCTTGCACTGCTCTGCTCTCTTGAGTTCTACTCTTACCTCATGTATATTGTTGCAGGTAGTGGAATCACAGTCATGGGTGTCAGCTGGCCTTGGAGTTGTTCCTAATTTAGACCTGAGCCAGCAAAGCACTTCTGCATGTTTTAAAATGTCCTGCAGATCAAGAGAAACTTCCTTATGCCCAAGTACTTTGCTGACCTGTGACTTCATTGTGATCAAAAAGGAGAATTGAGATGCACTCAACCGTATCCTCATTCTTTTTAGACACTTGAATAGGGTCTGCATTATTTGGATCATAAGAATGGATTTCTGTTTAGAGGAGAAAAAAGAGTGTGTGTATGTGCGTGTGTGTCTGTGTGTCTGTGTTTGTGTGGGGGAGTTTTGTAGGTTTTTGTTTGGTTTCTCTTCCTTTACAAAAATTGGTCGAGAATGGCACTCCTATGAATGGAAAGGCCTTTTGCAGCCAGTGTGACACACAGTCATCACTTACCTCTGTTTCTTTCAGCTGAAAAGTAAAACTAAACCACAACTAATTTGCCACTGCAGTTCTGGTGGAGCTCTCATTTCAGTTCACTGAAATGAACTGGATGATTGCAGTGAGAGGGTTGGAACCTGGATGTGGGGGAACATGCTTTACAAACGAGGTTCATTGGCTGACATTATGTTGGTCATATGGAAGCCTACATGAAATAACCTTGCTGGGTTTAAGACCATTTGTAATATGTATGTACAGTTGAACCTGACAGGTTCTAATATTGGTTCTGTAAGAATAATTAGCCAAGAAATTCTAATCAGGAATTGAAGTGGCAGAGGGCAATAAAACTGATTTGTGTGCCAGGACAAAGCCGGAGCTTTAGCTGCTTGTGGGATTGGAGAAGACCACTGTTCTGTAGATGCCAAGTCTCTTTATCAGCTGGCAGTGATGAGATTAAAGCAGTGAATTGATGGGTCAAGAGTAAATTTTAGCTAATTAAAAAGCCCAGGAGCCAGATTTTGTGTAGTGTTGCACCTGTACAGATCTTGAGAGGGGTGAGTAGAGTTGTTGCAGATTTGCGTCGGTGTTGGTAGAATTTGACACACTACCAGTGACAATGGAGGTGCTGGCTTAGGGAGGGCTTCTCACAATCACACATCCAACATGCCTGTTGCTTGCAGTTGAGAGGAATATTCTTTGCTCGAATAAACAGTCTTGCAGAGTTAACAGATACTAACAATTTCTGCATAACTTTCAAGTGGAGCAAGAACAGGAACAGCTTGGGCTTCCAGGTGATCAGATCCATATATGATAAAGCGGGAAGTACCATGGATTTGAAAATTAGATTCAGCATAAATGCTGAATCCCTGCATATTCACTGTAAAAAATTAAGCATTTGGTGTGTAACTCAAGCTTTGGCTGCAGCTTCTGTGATGGGAGCACTGCAGGTTTAGTGCTGGTAAAATGAGAAGAAGAGAAAATGAACCCAAACTGAATTGCCTTTGCAAAGGTGGGGGCAGTGAATGTGCTGCACTGGCTACAGAAACACCTTTTAGTTGTGTAGAACTGTACCCGTTTGCAATGATCTTGGGCATTGTACCAACACAGTAGGAGAAACTGGTTGCTATTTTACCGTCTGTTGAGCTTGATCCTTACCTGGTGTAAATCAAAATAGGCCAACTGAAATCAGGGCAGTAATACTGGTGTCTCAGCTGAGAACTGTCTCAAAATAAATGAAGGGACAAAATTCCTCTAACTTGCATGATGTTTCAATGTTTGTTTTAGTATTCTTATATGTCAGTTGTGATTACAGTAGTTACACTGCTAAGAAATGTTTTCATGTGGGATGACTCCCCTGTATTTTCCAGTATATAGCATCATTTGACAATTGCAAAAAGCGAGTATCTAATCCTTCTCCAAATCCAAGAGAAAAATGTGGATTCAGGGTATCTGGCTCACACTTAGCACAGATGTGAAATGACACAAGGTGCAAAGCAACCTTATGTGTTTAAAGCTGATACAGAACCACATTGATCAAAGCATATTTATGGCCATCTTTCAACTTCAGTGCATGTGTTGCCATCTGTGAGAGCAGCCTGCAGAGCAGACGGTCCTAAATGTAAAAAATAAAAAGAAAGGAAAAGAATCAGCTCCTTATATGAAAGAGTGAGCATAAAATAAATGGCATTGTTTCATGAACTGTACCAGTTCAAATGCATGTGCACCTGGTGCTCCTAGTACTTTTCACTCCTGTCGGTCTTTAGACAATATGAACAGTAATATGCTTTCTGTCTTTAATCGTTTGCTGATTTTATTGTTGTTACTTTGTTTTGTTGTTGTTGGTTTTTTATAGAAACATTTCACTGAGAAAACAGCCCTTCTTCTGTAAATATAGAGTTTAATTTGGAGGAGACAGCACATTTCTGGATGTTACTGCTGGACAGTTATTTATTAAAAGGGGCTCAAGGTGAATAAATAGAGGTGGCTCAGGATACATGCATGCAAGTGTGATAATGCAGTATAGCATTTTCAGTTCTCTGTAGTTTTGGGGTAAGGGGAATTTTTAGGTTATCCTAGTTTATTTAGAATTTTGTTACTAATATACTTTTGAATAATGCAATAGAGATTCCTAACATATAACAGAGCTTGAAAAAAGGTGTAGATCATGATCGATTTTTCATTTAGGAGGAGGAGGAACGTGGTGAAAGAGAAATGTTTTAGGTTTCAAGGGGAAAAAATGTACTGTAGGGAATTTTTTGTTTGTTTTGTTTTTGTTTAGAAAGATGTCTGTTTTTAGAAACAGTGGGGATGTGGCTGATACACAGCTGGGGCATGGAGAGGAGGAACAGAGGAAGCAGCTGGATTTTTGAGGGACAAAGAAACTTTACATGGGGGTGTGCGTTTGTTACTGGTACATGTGGTACAAATTTCTGTAACTGACATGCTGCTTCTATGTTATAATCATATAACCTTTATGTATTTTAGGCGCATGCTCCATTTTTCTGAGAAAACCTTGCAAACGTAATACCTGCATGCAAATGTGGGAAATGTAGCTAAAGTCTTGTATCCAACATCATGTAGTCGTAATGGATTCAAAATCAACAATAAAAGTGCTTACTGGTTAAACACTACAGAGGATTTCATTGCAAGGTCATTTTAAGAGGTTATAAACTTGTCTGCACCTTCTTTCTAATCAGCTCAGCCATCTAATAGTCAGGAGAAGAATGTGGATTTGGGCAGTCAGAATTCCTGTCCCCAGCTTGCTACTGATGCATTATTTAACTAGGGACAAGGGTCTGTTCTGTGCCTCAGTTTCATGTTTCTGGCTTGAGAATTTAAACCTTTGCCTAATTCAAAGGTAAGCCATTGTTTTTTGAAACAGAATAGAAATGCTGAGTAAATTGGACTGGAGTCAGGGCTCAAACATTTGTTAAACCATGGGGCAGGATATGAACTAATTGCTGCTATGTTGAAGAGGAGTCACCCAACACACAGAAAGTTAAAGCCATGCAAGATAAGGTGCTAGAGCTCAAGACTTTAACAAAGAGAAATTCCATGGCAAATCCTACACTTCTGAAAACACTGGAGGCACTAGGCCTCAGGCCAAAATACTGATTTTCAGGAGTCCTCTCTGAAGGACACAGGACTGGGTTGTAAGACCCCTTCTCCCTCACTGTCCCTGAAGCTATTAGCTATTTTTTTCTTCTCTTCCGCCTTCTAGTGCTTCCTTTGCATCTGTTTGAGCCCCATTGAGTATTCGGGGGTTGGGGGGCGGGGGTTCTGGTGGAAACATATAACAGGCAAGAAGGTCAACAGGGGTAGGCCACAAAAATCTCCAACTCCAGCAGGCTGCAATTATGGGTAATCGAGGCTGCTGCAAAGCTGCTGAGCTGTGCAATGCACTCAATCTGCCCCACATGGCAGCCACAGCCCTGTGTGCAAGGGGAAAGGAAGCTTGTCCTTGTATGCACACAGTCCTCTGAGCACATGAGCCTCATCTGCAAAAAGTGGTGAACACTGATTTTTGAGGGTCTGGTAGCCACATGAACTCTGTGACAAAGCAGGTGGGAGTTGCATGGTGACTGAACCAAGCATCCCCTTCCCTCTTGGCAGCTCCAACTGGCTGGTGTTGGGAACCAAAATCCTCAGCCTGGAGCTGTGCTACTCCCTCATGGAGTTAAGGACTCCCCTCTGCCCAGCTTGCTCTCACTCTGCTCCTCAAGCTGGAAAGACAATATTCATCTCGTTTGGTTTTCTGGCCTTCACTCTTCTTAGTTCTTCCATCTGCTTCTTACTCAAAAAGCAGGCTTGGGCTCTCAGAAGAGATCAGATCAACAAAAACAGTCCTGGAGCCAAGGCTCTGGGCAGTTTTATTCTGCATTAACAAAAACCCAACACTGGCTACAGCTGTGGCTGGTTAGGTTTATGCATGCCTGAGACAACAAAATTCAGATTTGACCTGAACTTTCCCAGAGACTGGGAATGTGCAGATCCAAGTCTTTGGTTGTAGACTTGTCTATAAATAACTTCTAGTGTTGATTTAGAATCTTTCATAGAATGTACATTGCAGTCTCAGGAGCAGCATTTACATGTTCACATACACCAACTTACCCTATTTGACTGTATGGAAGTCAGCAATGAGAATCTTATTAGCTTCAGCAACCTGAGCCAGGAACTGCAAACACGCTCTTTTCCCCTATCCTCCCATTCCTTAAGAAACCACAGGCAGAGCATTTTGCCCACACTGGAAGTTGTCTGATCTTTACTCTGTGAATGTGCATTGCCCTTTGGGATAAGACTCATAGCAAGTTTCTTCTGTTTCTGCAACAAATTCTCCCCTCTCCCTGCACATCAAGAACCCTCCTTTTCACTGCAAAGGAGGTTGCACTGATGTTTCCTAGCCAGGTATTACTCTGATTTCAGACTGCAGCTCAGGATAACTGAGATTATGAATGAGATGAAAGAGTTCCCTTAAAGAAAGGTTTCCTGCTGAAAGGTTTTGCCTGCAACATAGGTTGAGAAATGTTTCCTTTTAAGCTTTCAGACATGCAGAATTTCATGGGTAAACACATCACTGAAGGTCGTTAGATAAGCCCATCTATGTCTCAGCCACAGAGTTCACTCACTGAAAGCAGAACTCCTCACACCAGCCTATCACTGCCACGTTGCAGCTGAGTTGCCCTTTGTCCATGTTGGTGTCCTGTATCCTGCTGCTTCTGGGACACAGACTGACTGTTTCTTCATAACGGAAATAGTGGCCCTGCAGAAATGTCCTAGGTCCTGTGACCCAGAACACTTCACACTGGAGGTATGTACTTTTCCCTCTCATGGCAAAGGGATATGGACTTGGAGCATGGGTTTTCCCAGAAAACATAGGAAGATAGCTGCCAAGACATAGCCATGTGTAATAAACACCCATGTGTTTGCCACAGGTTACTACATACAGCAACTCTTTCCTTAATGATCATGGTTTATGCACTGTTAGGGGAAAATACTAAGTGTCCTCACCTGTTTTCTAGTTTCCATTCTTTCAGTACATAGAAAAATGTTTTGAGCTGGTGTAGTAGGCTGACCCTAGCTGGATCCCAAGTACCCACTAAAGCTGTGCTCTCACTCCCCTCTGCAACTGGACAGAGGATAGAAAACATAATGAAGGGTTCATGGGTTGAGATAAGGA
>WEIV01023828.1:130895-170146 GCA_013390005.1 Calyptomena viridis
CCCCCCAGCGCTGCAGAGAGATGGGAATGGGAGTTACAGTCAGTTGTTTTCACTGCTGCTCAGGGAGAGGAGTCCTTCCCCTGGTTCCCCTGGGGACCCTCCTACAGAAGACAGTCCTTCACAAACTTCTTCATTGTGAGTCCATCCCACAGACAACAGCTCTTCATGAACTGCTGCCACGTGGTTCGTTTTTCCATGAGATGCAGTCCTTCAGACACAGGATGCTCCAGCATGGGTGCCCCACAGAACCACGAATCCTCCCAGGAAGTCCTGCTCTAGCATGGGGTCCTCTCCCCACGGGTTAGCAATGGGTCACCATGGACTGCAGGGGAGCCTCAGCTCCTGTGCCTGGAGCACCTCCTCCCCCTCCTTCTCCACTGACCTCGGTGTCTGCATTGTTGTTCACATGTTCTCATTCCTCTCTTCTCTGGCTGCAGTCTTCATCTGCACACTCTTTTACTTTTCTCTTTCTTAAATATGTTATTACAGAGGCATTACTATCACTCCTGATTGGCTCAGACTTGGCCAGTAGTGAGTCTGGCCTGGAGCTGGCTGGCATTGGCTCTACCGGATGTGGAGGAAGCTTCTGGCAGCTTCTCAAAGAAGCCCCTCCTGTAGCCCCCCATGCCCAGCTACCAAAACCTGGCCACAGAGACCCAATACAGCTGGAAACAAGAGCCCCAAGATTCCCCTTCCTTATCAAAGGCATATTTGGCCAACTAAAGCCAAGGAGAAAATATGGCATGCATATGTGGCAGCTCATTCTCTTCAAGAACACAACTCTTGCTGCTTTGTGCCTCTCTCCTTGTGTATCAGGAGTAGCTTAGTAAACAGTGAATGTGCCTAGAAGTACGGTTTGGGCCTGGTTCAGCTTTGGGGATTTTTCCCCCGTGTTCTTTTCTGGATTTCTCATTCACCTGTGCAAGGTATGTTGGGATCTTCAGTGATAACGGCATTCCAACACATTAGTGAGGCTGTTGGTTCCAACTGGGAAACACTACACAGGTGCCTTCAGAAGGTAGGTAATAACCCTTGCAAGCCATCATCATCATCATGGTAGACTTGGTTCTACCGTAGCTCACCAGAAGACTCCTGCTCCAGGAGTACCTACAGACTGTGTCTGAGACACCTCAGGTGACAGCCCATCTACTGGGACAGTCACAGAGACTATGGTGGGATCTGCCTCTGCCCAAGCTAGCGGGTATGGCCAGGGACTACTCATGCCTTGAATCACTTACCCTTCTCTAGGGGAAAAAGTGGGCAGGGAGAAACTGTAGTTCTCTGCAGACTTTGGAGTTTGCCAGCTCTCTGTCTATTTTTGCCAAGACTAATAGTTCGCATTGCTGAAGTGAGTCACAAGTCAAAATATGAAATAGCTCATTTGCCTCCCAGCCATATACAGGAGCAAAGGAGCAGGTCTGCCTCTAACCCAGGCCAGCTGGACCCAGCACGGTCCCGGGAAGAGCAGGAAGGATGCTCCTTAGGTGGCCTCAGGCACTGTCTGGATGTTTTATCTGAAGGACAAGTTTTTTGCATCCCTCATGAATCCTGTTTTTCCCTTTTCCTGAGTCATGCATAGGTGGCAGTTGTCTGCTCCCCGTGGGTCTGAGTTGCAGTCTGCTGGTACCAAGAGGGGTTCTGAGGAGTTGATGGAGGACCTCTAGGTTCACCAACTCTGCCGACTTGGTGATGTGGTGTGGCACAGCCAGCATCAACCCTTTCCTTTCCTCTTGAGAGGCTAGTGCAGGCAAATCAGGCTACGGCTGGCTATGGCTGTTTCTCTGCTCTCCATTTTGTGCCTCAGTTTCCCTCGCTGTAAGAACAAAGCCCAGCTCTGGCTGTTTGAACACTACACCTCAGCACTCCTGGCCAGGCAGTTTCAGCAATTGTAGCTATGGTGGCTCCTCTCACACTTAGCAGCCGCCAGATTTCTTTCCTGGGTACATTTGCAGCTCTGCCTCAGGCAGAGGGAAGAGGCTGGAGAGACTCTTGGTGCTGGCTATACACAAGACCCACGGCTGGCATTCCAGTATTTTTGGTAGCTCAGGAGCAGCCCCAACTCAAGAGCAGGAAATTAGTGTAAAAATAGCCTGTGGATGTGTTTGCAGCCAAGCAAAGTGCACGATCTCTCTCTACCAGGATCTGGCCCTAGCAGCCCCTTTAGTAATCAGCTCCTGGAGAAATGCACACAGGGGATTAACTGTGGGGGACCTTATGCCTCTGCAAGTCTGTTGGCAGTCAAACAGTGGGCTGAGGTCAAATGTCATCCCCAAAGCCTGTTGGATTGTTGTTGTAGGGTTTGTCCAGTGAGGACTGACAGAGCCTTTCACAGTGTGAAGCAAGCCAGTAGGGGCTACAAAGCATGACATCAGGTGGTGGTCCCTGGTCCCAGCTCTGTCCAGCCCACTCCAGCCCTCAGCAGAACAGCAGGATTTCTGAAGAGTTGTGAAAGTCTCCTGTCCCTAACCAAAGGCTTCTCTCTCCTCTCTGAGCTATGTAGTATGTGAGTTGTGGCTCTTGACCCTATAATAATGATATAGGTAGATACCTTGGCTGGTCAAGAAGGCTAGACACCTACACTGTACACCATGCAGGCAAACCTTCTATTTCTCTACCCTTAGCAAAAGTAATTTATGTCTCCTCACAACTAGTAAGCATATATAGGCTGAATAAAAGTGTATCTTAACAAGACAGGCTGGCCAACATGCCAATTAATGCAAAGAGTAAAGGGTATGTTGCTGCGATTGGATAAAGAGCTAGACTTACACACATCCCGGGATGAAAGAAAATTTTTCTCTTTTTTACTTCTCCCTCAGGTTGCTCTGTATGAGTCTGTCTCCATCGCAGGGTCATTTCAAGCAGTAGGACTGTGTTTCATTGTGTAGAGACCTGTACTTCATCAAGGAGTACACAAAAAAACAATCTCCCTAGAGTTAGGGAGGCACATCTACAAAATACTTCACAGGCAAGCATCCAAAGACTTCCCAAATGCTGCCTACTGCCCTCCGCTCACATGGGAACTTTTGGCATCTGTCATGTCCCCGTCAGACCCAAGTGAGCTGGCTTTGACCATTTTGATTCAGAGGGTGCTTTCTTTATTGGCTTTTGAGGTTAAACAATTACTGCAATTGCCTGCTTTGTGTGGGGAACGGTTGTTAGGGTGACTGGGAGGAATTTTTTGGCACCAGCACTAGCATAAGAAAGGAATGAGCAGAAAAATGCTCAGCCAGAGTCAGCAGCAGTGCAGAGGCAGTGCAAGCTAAAGGGATGTGTCCGTGTTAGTGCCTCACCCTCACTCTCCCACAGCAGAGGGACCCTGGGCAGCAAAGGTGCTCCAAAAAGTGAAGTCAACACACCCTCAACTAACCTTTGCAAACCTCTGGGCAGAGTCCCCACAGCACTGTCTGTACCCACTGACACTGGGGCTCAACCTGCTGAGCTATGGAGGGGCTGAGGGGAATCAAGCCCTGAGTTTTTACTTTATTGCTTCTTCTGTGATTGAACATCCCCCACAACATACAGATGTGAATTTTCTCTTATGATACTTGACTCATAGTTGCTTGCAGTAATAAAGGAAATTTGAAAAATTAAGCTGTGCTAATAATTGTCAAATGGAAATAAACCTATTTTGGGGTCATTTTCACTGTGAAACGTGGTTTGAAGTCACAAAAGGAAAGGGCAGGGTGAGTAGTGAACTGCCAGTTAGGGAAGTACAATTTTTTTTAGGCTTTAGCGACTTTATTTTTGCATTACAGAGGCTCTCCTTGCTCAAAACTGCTGCCTTCACCATCTGACCCCTTTCCCCACCCAGCTCACACCTCATTCATAAACAGACAATAACTTTGGATTGGCTTGCTGGCAAAATCACACAGCTCTCCCATTTAGAGATCTGATTTCAGGTGATGGTGAGCTGATTAGTAGATGGAAAGGCATTTGCACTTGAGAATTTTGATGGTATTCAGCTGCTTGTATCCATTTAAGTAGTGATAAACAGGAAAAAAAAAGGAAAAGAGAAAATAAGAGAAGCAGTAGAAGGAAATGCTTGGTCTCTGGCTTGTTTGTATAGTGGCTTAAAATCTGCAAGATGAGACTAGTGTAGTTTACACAGTGAGAGTGCAAGCCTGTCTGCAAACATAGCAGCTTCTGGGGCTGGTGTAAGACACTGGAAAGTAGGGCAAAGTGCTGTAAGGAATGGGTGTAGAGCTTGAAAGACTTGTAAGTAAGGGGTAATGTTCAGAGGTAGAAGGCATAGTACTATGTGAATCTGGTGATTTCTTTAATGCATAAAAAAAAAAATCTGCAGTTTGCTGAACTGGGTCCTTGTCAGAGCTACAGTCACACATGGCACTGCTTACAGAGTGGGCTGGAGAAAGGTATCCATTTTGTAGCCCTGTAGCAGAAGACCTCTCTCGTGTTTTGTCTAAGTGGTATACTCTTCTTTCTTAAGAAGGAGTTATGGTATATGATTAATGTATTATTACTTTGCACAACAGTACATCTGTGTTTGGTCTGTTTTTTCCTCAATGATTCTACTTGATTTTCAAGTTCCTGGCTGAAAAAAAAACCAAATGTATACTTTGGGATGAAATTCCCAAGAGACTGTGCTGGTGTTGTAAGGCTTGAAGAGGTTGTATTGGAAGCAAAAGCCATGAAGTGAAATTGCTGAGCAGTTGAGATCTTGGTTTTATGGGTTTTTTGTATTCAAAGCAGACAGCTCATGGCCTGAAACTTTGCAGGCATAGGGCTAGACTTCACAATTCCACAGATGAAAAAGGGGGCTGCCTCTTCACTATAGAAGACTTCAGTCATCTTCAGTCTAAATTAGAGCATCCTTCAGACTGCTTTCATTCAACCTAGAGTAGAAGAGCCAGATTTTGATGGGTAGCAAAAGCTTGTTTAAGAATGTCAGTCATGTACCTTTCTAAGGGTATTGGCATCTTTTTGTTATCCTTAAATATTTTTGTGATTTGAAAAAGGTTGAGAAAAATCCTGCTTGTGATTTGTATTATGACTTCCTGTGCTCTAACTGAGTATATATCAGAGGCAAGTCCAATATTACTGATTCAAGCTTAGGAAGTCCCAAGGACAAACTAAAGAAAAGCTAAGTATACTGGTACCTGCTGCATTTTATCTATCTGAAAACTGATTTGGAATAACCAGCTTAAAAATACACAAGCCCAACCTGATTATTTTGCAAGATGTTCTTCTGCTGGAGGTTGCTACCTACTCCTGATAGCTATGTTGGGGATATCAGTAGAAGCAGGGATTCTCTGAAAGCCTAGAGAAGGCCTGTGGATGAGGCTTGAGAGAGTCACTGTGCAGACACTCTACGTATGGCATGATTAACTCTCCTGCAGATAGCTGTGACATGGCTGCGTTTTGTGAGGTACTACAGTACGAGCAAACACAATCACTGAGACAAATTCTAGCCATCTTAATGCTATGTTGAGCAGAGTTTCTATAGATGGTCTTGTAAGTGCATTTGGAGTTCGCTTTCCAAAATGGAGTAGTACTTGAAATGCAAGTATGACCTCTGGGATGGGGGGCAGTGGCAAGACAGTTGGGCTTGGCAGAGCCCATGCAAAACCTTCTGCCCCTTTTCTAAAGTTTTGAATGTTCCTGAGAGTAATCAATGGGCTACATGTGAGTTTGTGCCTTGCATTGCTTACTGGTGCTGTAAAAGGCGTTCGTGTCTCTGTTACACAGTAATAAAGTCCATGAACCACAGATAGGCTCACCCACATACACAGCATGAGTGTTAAGGAAGGGACAACAAGTGCAATGAAGACAATTCTGTTCATGTTTACAGCTGCTCTGTTTAACTGTGTGTGCAAGCAAAAGGAGTATTGGACTACAGTGCCCGCCTCCTGCTCCACTGGCCTGCAAGTGCTTTGGTCTGTATTCAGACTGTGCAGCCCTGCTCTGAGCCTTACTGTGTGCTTCAGGCTTTCCAGACCTTTCCTAGCCCCTCAATATTGATTTCTTATAACCTAACCAGTGTTTCTATGCATTAAAATCTCCTGGTGTTCCTTCATATCCCTTTTACTTCATAATGGCAAAAATGACCACTTGGACTTTTTCCTATTTTCTGTTTGGTTTGTTCTTTGCTCCTCTTTGTGACCTATGGCTGTTTGCTGTAACTGTGATTTTCTATCTAGAAGGGCTTCTTTGTCCTTAGAATCCTTGAGAAAGCTTATGTCCATGGCAAGCTGACGCAGTTAAATCCCTACCAAGAGAAAAGGCATATACAAAAAAGCAAATACTGTGATCCAGCAAAAGTAACTACACCCTGCTTGTGAAGACACCTTACCCCCAGGAAGAGGAGGACTGAAGGACCACTCATGAGCTCTCTTGCTGTGTACTGTTGATCAACCTGCCTCTCAAACATGGTTAGAAACCAAGCCAGTGTGGACCCAGAAGCATGCTTGTTATACCAAGGGCAATGTCTCCTCCTTCACAACTTGCCCTCACCATATGATGAATGTGTTGGAGGCAGGAGCAGCTGGCATAGCTCATTCTCTTGGGAATAGCCAGGGCAACTTCCCAGGCCATCAGAGACCTTGTTGAGTCAAGCAAAATAGCAGTGCGTGGGAAGGAAATGAGAGGCCCATAGTTTGGTGTTTAACCAGCATCCCATGTGGGTCTGTAAATGCAAGAGGGCACAGAGCTCCTAAATAGCAAGGGTTAAGATACAGTTGGTACATATCCATTGGGGCAGCATTTCATTGAAAATAAATAAGTAAATGCTGGCATGGGTGGATTCTGACAAAAGTCTAGACAGGAAAATATTGCAACAATTATAAGATATTTCAGATGATTTCAAAGAAACATTTCTGCAAATTAAAGCACTAAGAGCTATTCAGCTATTTGGGGCTCGTTTGGGTTTTTTTCTTTAAAAAAAAGAAAACTTAACATGTCACAGCAGATGGTGCAAGTCCTATGACCACTTTGCTGGGGTTGGCACTTCTGAAAGTTGTTAGCCTTAGATGTGCTGGTCCTATGCTACCCTAGAGGTGGCTTTTGACTCATGCCATGGATGTCTAGGTGTAGGATGCAGGAACCTCCTAAGTCTCTAAATAGTCTGATGCTTTATTGAGCTTCAAGATGTAGGACATGGATGGTGTGGAATGTGGCTGGGTGTGTAGTTTGTTTTGTTTGGGTTGTTTTTAATAAGTTTTTGAAGGAAGGGAGGTAAAGGAGAGTTTGTTTCTAGAGTTCCATTCTACAGTGTTCCAGATTGGTAGAGTTGGTAATGAGTGGCTTATTCTGGTATAGCAGAATTCATACAGAATCACAGAATTAACTAGGTTGGAAAAGACCTCTGAGATCATCAAGTCCAACCTATTACCTAACAATTCACCTAGTCCCAGTGGAGTTTTAAGCTGAGAAATTACCTAGTTTTAATTTGCATGTTGTGTCTGTGCCAGAGGCCAAAATGTTAGCAAGGCAGGGTGTGTGTTGAGAAAAGCAGTGGAAAAATTACAATGAGTCAACAAGGTTGAATGTAGGGCTCCTCACAAGGGAAGCCTCATTTATTAAGCAACTTGATCTCTCTCTGTGAGATCATATGTGAAAAACAAGTTGAGCCATGTCTGAGGGTGTTGCCCTGTGGAATTTGTAGATAAGAATGCTTTATACCTGTGTGTGCCTAATACAGAGAGGCCAGTTACATTCTGCAGCTTCCAGAGGGAACAAGCCTCCAGAGGAATACAGTTATCCCGTTTTTCTTGTGGTAAGTTTATTGAAAAGAACTTTTGTTTCTTCCTCTTCTCCCTAAGCCATCCCCTTCAAATCTTGGATTCCCTAACTGTGAGGTATGATACATGTGATTTTCATCCACAGACCCAGGTATCACTACTGAAACTGCAATGGCATGGTGGAAGGCCTGGGTAAGTAGAGGATATATTGACACCCTAAGTTTTTTTGGCATTATAATAAGGTAACTTATAAGTTGCATCAGGTATTGTGTGGAAAAGAAAAGTTTCCTTTAAAAATCAGCAACACCTATTTACTGTTTTTCTGCCTGTAAAGTGGCATTGAGCACTTTGAAAACACCAATGAAGGAAGGTGTTAGCATGATTGCTGGCTATAAGAAGAGGAGCAGACTCTACCTGGCCCTTCAGCTGAGAGTGATGCAGGAGGATGTGTGCCTGTGTACATGGGGAGATGGCATTGTGGAAGAGCAAAGTTACATAGCAGAGGTGTGCAAGCTGCAGGCTCCTGGTCTGCTCACTTCTCTTGTTTGGGGCACTGGCCTTTCACCCCCCCTGTTGTGCTGGCAGGCTGTGGTAACAGAGAAAGATATGATCAAACCATAATGTCTTTCTTTTGTAGCTTTTTCATATTGCAAACACGATGTGTCCTTGAATACCCTGTGTGTTTGCTAGGAGCCAGAAATGCTGTGTATGTTCTATTGTAAAGTCTTGTGGCTTTGAGAGGAATTGGCAGGATGGGGAGATGCTCTTGGGGTCTGCTGAGGCAGCCTCCAGGATCTGGCTCAGGCAAGGCAGCAGATAGCTCTGATGATGTGCCCAGCTCTGCTGCCATCCATGGCAGCTCTCCCATTAGCCTCTGTGGGAGTCCAGGTTTTGCCCTCAGATTTCATCATCAGATAACTATAAGCCAAAGCCTAGAGGAGACCTGCTGGAGACATGCAATGGAGGAGTACTGGTAGAGAAGTCTTCTTTCGCTGTCCCAACCCCTGCCCAGCACCTCTGCCAGTAGTGTACAGGCTTTCTTGGAATGCTTTTGGCTTGTTTGTGGAAAGATTTTCCCCAGAGTCCCCTCACTTCTTGTTGTGATGTCAGCTTCATATTTAAGCAGCCTGTGCAAGGGGTAAACATGCACTGAGGCTCCAGTGCTGCAACTCCTCTCTGAGCTGGGGCAGTGGCACTGGTGGCCGAGCAGGGTGTGAGTGGCCTCTCTCCACATGCCAGCAGAGGTACCTGGGAAGCGTAGGAAAGTTGTCTTAGTGCATTGTATTGCCTCCAGTGCAACACAGCCAGCAAGGAGTGAGCAACAACTTTGCATAGACATGACTGTTCAGGTTCTCAGTCACAATTTTGCAACTAAGGGATAAGAACCAAAGAAAAAAACTAACTAAACGCAAAATACCTTGTGGAATAGGGATTACCGAACTAATTCCTACTTTTCTTCAGTAGGATTCAGATAGGAAACTTACCTAATCTCAAAATAGGTAGTGATTTTTTTTCCCCAGAAAGATTAAAATTGTAATCTTCCTTTCTAATGAGTTCACTCTACCCTGCTATTTCCTTTTGGAAGTTTAGTATAATAAAATATATGTTTTTCCAAAGCTTGGAGTAGCTCTCACTTTAATTTTTCCCTTTCTGCTGACCTGCTCCCCACTACCCAAATTTGGAAGTAACCTGTAAACTTTGAATGAGAAAATCCCTTGAAAACTCCAGTCATCTCTTATTAGTTGGTGTTGTAGGGGGTGGAGGCATGAGAAGAAAATGAGAAGGGGGAAGAACGGGGGAAAATTGTTTTGCTTTTCTAAACCCTTCACAAAAAATGTAGTTCAAAGGCAAAAAAGAATGAAAAAATGTGAAACTTTCTAACCAACTTTCTACTGAAAAGCCCCCAAAGTGTAACCCCACCTGTTCTCAAATTCCAGCTTCTCAATAAACAATCTTTCAGTTTTGAAAATATTTTGGTAGTAAAACTTTCAATTCTCCTTCCCTTCACTTATAAGTAACACTTTTCAGAACATCAGCTGTAAGGTACACTGATTCTACTGCTTTCATGCCAATTATTCATATCTGCATGAGTCTCACACAAATGCCTTGAGTAGTTTTGGTTAGGTAATCATAGGATTAATTCATGGGAAACAAGACCAAACTGAACAGAGTTTCTTTGAAAAACTGATGTGATTGTACCTGTGCTGCAACAATTATGTACATGGAGAATGAGGTGTATGAGTGAGTCATAAGTGTGCTACTTGACCCAGGAAGGGCCGTAACTGTTTATTGGAATTTGTACCAAAAAAGACCATTGTTTAATTTGTTCCACTGGCTCCAAATGAAAGCTCAGCTTTACCCTCTCTCTTTGACTGAGTCATTAGGCATGGGTCCAGAATGCTGGAGGTTTTTTATATCACATGTTCCTTCCATACAGCTAGAGAGGATTGGCCATCTTTGTCAGAGCAAAATCAGATGAATGAGTGTAACCTGCTTTCCAGGGAAGCTTTGATGGTGCTGGCTGTCTTAACAGCAGACTAAAAAAGGAACACTTGAAATGGTCCTGGGCAGCTCAAACATTTCTATGCCAATGACAAACAGTTGGAGATGGCAATGCTACCTAGTCTGTCACTGCTTTTTCTGCAGTTACAACTTCACCACAGCCTTAAACTTGCTTCTCAGTGATTATTTGAATTTGAAGCATCATCTGTTGAGAAGTTTCCTGTTGACACCATCTGCTTCATCAGCTGGTCTTTCTGCTGGGAGCAAGGTGTGGTAGTGTAGGAGTCTGTACCAGCTGTAAAGCAAACTTCTCCAAGTCTTGCTGATTGATTAGCATACTGCATCTCTCATTGCCTCTTGGTCCCTTGCCACTGCTCCCAGAGCTTGGTTGGAAAAGGGGCCAGCATGCAAACATGTGCCATCTATATCTACTGGTACCCTTTCACAGAAAATAAGAGCAGAGGGAATTTGCTCGTAGCAGGATGCTGGTGGGTGGCACTTGGTGGTTCAGGTTAAGCAAGTCAGGTGGGACAACATAGTGATTCCTTCTGGTCCATGAGCTCTCAGTTTTGTCTGACTGCGAAGCCACCCCCACCGAAAAATCCAGTAGGTCATACTGATACCATTAGTTCAATATTAACAGTATTTCTGAAGGTAAATTCATGAAAATATAATAGTTCCCAACTTAAATATCTTTGCTGCTAAGAAACAAAAAATTATGTCTATTGTTGAAATAAAGTGGTGGTGACTGTTCATGCCTAACCACTGACATACTCCCATAGGACCAGCTTGTTAGAGATGTAACAATATATTCAAGCCAGTCCCTTGACTAACAGCTTTGTTAAATCGAAGCCCTTAATGCCTGGGTTGATGGCTGTGCTACTTTGTGGTGACTGGAATAAGTCTTGGTGTATCTTTCCACCCCGGGACTCCAACACTGTTGGTGCGTTAAGGGTCTGTCAGGAGGATTCTTGTGTAGTTGGCGCTTGGTACAGGGAAGAACATCAACCCTGCACTCTGGATGGATCTCCACCTTCAAAGTAGTCTCTTAGTCCAGATCCTTCTGGTGGAGATGCTTCCTTCTTAAAACCAGCTGTGCAGAAGTGCAGCAGCTGCTACTTAGGAAAGTGGTCTGCAAGATCAAGACTATTCCAAGAAATCAAGCTGTCTAAAAACTACCCTGCACCAACCCACTGGTAAATGCAGTATGATGCAACAGCATATTTGCAGTGAAACACTCTATTTAAGGGGTGAATAGGAAAGTCCAATCTATTGCAGTCTGCACTTTTTCTGCCAGACTGCCTGCACCTAATGAGTCTTGCAGCAGTCTCAGCCGTGCTTTGCACTTCGTGTTTCTGCCAGGAGCCAAAGGCTGGTACAGACAGGTGGAGACAGGAAACTTGTGTTCTCATTGGAAATAAACTTCTGTTCTCTTTTTGCTCTGCTGAGAAACTTGGAAACAATCTCTCCTATTTTCTGTGCCTTCCATATGTGTAGGCAAATAGTATTAATGTACTTTTCAAATAGTTTTTCTTCAGCTGATGAAATACAGTGGTAAAAAGTCCTGTATTTTAATTCTTTCAGAGTGAAGCAGAGGGCAGGTCTGTGGCGGGTGTGTTAAACTTTGATCCTGCACCTGATGCTCAGACTCTGTACAAGGCCATGAAAGGGCTTGGTGAGTTGACTCCAACCACATATATAAATTCTATGTTTTGCTTGTAATTGCTAAGTTGAAAGCCATTCCTTAGGAAATTTGCATCTAGAGATATCACTTTTATTTAATGTGAAAAATTAAAATTAAAGCTTCCTTAGTGTGTACTTAAACTTCTATTTGAAGGCAATTAACTAGTCAAGGTTGTCTGAATATTCAAACTGAGATTTTGAACTAGTTTCAGCTTATTCTGCACACTGTGTTTATGAATTATTGTTGCTCTCCACAGGGACTGATGAACAAGCTATAATTGATGTCATAACCAAGAGGAGCAATATGCAGCGTCAAGAAATTGCCAAATCCTTCAAAGCACAGTTTGGAAAGGTTCTTCCAAAACAAAGCCATGTCACTGTTTTACTGCAGGCGGGATGTAGTAAATTGGTGTACAGTTCACTCTGCAAGCATGATGCAAAAAATATGCAGGTCTTCTGCAAATAAGTAGATGAATATCTATTTATAAACCCTGGGATGAATATGTGAAATTAAGTTTTGACCAGAAAAACTTGGTTTTCTCACAAAGACTCAAAATTTTTTGTAAAATGCATTTTGACCAGAAATATTTTTGTAAAGTCTATTTTTACTTTAAATGTAGCTTCTTATTGGTTTTGAAGCTCTAACAAAAACTGATACATTTCTAAGTGGCATCTTGAGTAAAATATTGGTTTGGTTTCATGCCTTTTTAAATGTCAAAGAAAGTTTAATTTAAAGAATTATTTAATTACACTTGCTTGGAAATTCTGAAAATGAAAATAATGTGGTTATTGACAACCATGTTTTCCTGTGGCTCTCTTTGTTAAAATCTTCCTTTTATTGGGAAAACTTTTCCACAAGCAAACTGTGCTACCAGCCCTGCTCTGGTGTCTCCAATGATCCTTGCTGGAAAGGGGACTGCCCATGCAAGGCCTCAGAAAGGGAAGCAAATATGGTGGTGGCAAATATAGAACAATGAATAAATAGAATGCTCGTATCCACTAAGACAAAAAGAGCCATAGCCTAGAAAAACCTGCATTATAGTGAAAGGGAAGTTTGAAGTATATCTTCAAGCAAACTGTATGCCTGATACTGCAAATGTCCTGGGTGCAAGTTTATATGCAGACTTTGGGAATCGGCTCTCTCTGAAGCTACACCCTTATTCAAGGTCTTCAAGTTCCCGGTCTGCTCACTGGGTAAAGCAGGGTGGAGGAAGATTTGCTGCGGGATTCATTAGTACCTGAGAGAAGTTTAAATATCAAGAAAACAGGGAATTTGGAAGGAACTAGACAAACCCCATTTTGGAGTTAGGTTCCTTTTTCAGTCCCAGAACCTTTTTTAAGGAACTATCAACACAATACAACACAAAATTCAGCTTCATTACTTAGGCCATGGGGATGGAAATACAGTAAAAAGATCCTGTGAGGCTGTTTATGTAACCATGTGATGTGTATTTAACAGGATCTGATTGAAAGCCTGAAGTCTGAGCTGAGTGGCAACTTTGAGAGGCTCATTGTAGCCCTCATGTACTCTCCATTCAGGTATGATGCCAAGGAGCTGTATGATGCCATGAAGGTAAGCAAATTGCATGTTGCTATTTAAGTAGTAGCAAAAATACAGTGCTAATTTATTTCCTGTAATTGTCTTTATCAATGCAAGTAGTAATAACTGGGCTGTTATATAGTTAAGTTTGTTATTAGCAGTAGCCTTTGAGAACTAGCTAATTGTACTATCAATGCATATTCTGGGGGGAAATGCTGTTTAATATTTATGGCTATAAGAGAATTTCTGTACATGTGTCTCATAGTTTTACTGTTGCCTTCCCAGGCTCCTGGTATTAATAAGGCCAAGGTTGTGGATTCAATCCCTGAAGGGGCCATTCACTGAAGACTTGAAAATCCCTGTGGGTCCCATCCAACGCAGAATATTCTGTGTTCTAAATTCACACACAAAAAGCTGCTGCCCTGATGCCCCACCTGAGCCTTGAAACATTTAAGAAATCATGGAGTGGTGGTGCAAGGGTCAGGCTGGGGTTGGCTGAGACCCTACCTATTGATACTGTATTTTGACAAGTTTCAGTTGCAGAGTGGTCTATAAAAATGGTACAAAGGTGGACTGACTAGCCAAGCATTGGTCTCTTTGTATCCCTCTGATGCTGTCTGTCATCAAAGATCTGACTCCAGAGATGCATTGCAGAAGTGGGGGGTTACATAAAGTTACAAATTAGGTGTCTCAGTAAAAGAAAACATGTTCAAACAAAATGTGATTTGTGTCTCCAGCTTTTATCGGGTTCTTACGGCTCAGCACACAGCCTGACACTTTGCTGCCTCTAACTCCTCCCCTGACCATACTTTTCTAGCAATAAATCACACTCCATGACTAGATGCCTTTCTCCACCTTTATTTCTCCACTATGTTTTCTATTAAAGGGTCTGGGAACCAGTGAAGGAGTTATCATAGAGATCCTGGCATCTCGGACAAAAGCACAGATCAAAGAGATAATCAAGGCATACAAAGAAGGTAAGTGCCTGGGGGTCAGATTTCTGTGGTCAGAGCAATGAGTCTGATTGCACAGCAGGAATGGTTGTTACCAGCTAGCACTGAGAGCACGAAAATGGCTTTTTTAAAATCAAGAAGGTACGACATAACTCTGCTTTCAACCTGGCAAACAGAACTTGGCAATGCTGAGAGAATTTGAAAATCCTTTCTAGGTCTTCAGCTACAACAAAGGGTCAGCAAATCACAAATTTAATAGTTCAATTTGGCCACAAGGGCTATTGTCAGCACACAAAACTATAACTGTGCACTTGGCTTTTTCTCCCTATTAAATAGAAGGAAATTTATTAAATATGTATCTGTAAGTATTTGATCTCTTTTGTCCTTTCAACTATACCTATAACATTAGCTCTGGTTTTATTCCTTGGACATCAAGGGATCTTGTGACTCAGCTGGATGCAAATGGTGACCTGGGTTTCACTAAGGGTGTGAGCTGATCTCAGCCCTGTTTTTTTCTCTAATGATCTTCTTGACCAGTGTCAGGCTATTGTGTGTCCTTGTGTTACTGGCTCGACTATATCACTCAAATAACAGATCCTTCCCTTGTCCTTCTCTTTCCCATGGGTAGAATATGGTTCTGATCTGGAAGAAGATATAAAATCAGAAACAAGTGGCTACTTGGAACAGATTCTGGTTTGCCTTCTTCAGGTAAAGCTAGAGAAAAGAGGTTATAAAGATCTTTGCATTTTTCTCTTCCTTTTCTGAGAAGACATACAATAGAAAAGCCAACACAGTCATGATCACCAGAAAAACTGCAGAGACAACCATGTCACTTGGACTAGATCTGCTTCAGCTTCCATGTGACTGAAGCAGCAAACCCTTCCTCCCTTAGCAGCAATAAGAGAGCTGGGAATGTAGAGCCAGCTCTGCTGCAGGGAGACACCTCACTTTCACATGTGTGTAAAGCCACTGCACTTTATAAGGGTCCCAGAAAGCAGTGCCCCTCCACTATGATTCACCACTCTTCCAGGATCTGTGGCCTCTCTGCTGAATGTAATTGGATACATTTACCTTCTGAATTTTCCTGCCTAGCAGTAGAATAACTGAGCAATTTTTTTACTCTGCTTCATATGACTGATTTCAGTCATATGAAGGACATAGCACTTGTACGGTGTGAACACTAATGCTTGAGTACTCCACAGAAATAGATAGCTGACAAGGATAATTGATCTTTGCCCAGAATGGATGCTGTGATCCTTATTTATGGAAGAACCTTTGAGGCAAAATGGTTGCCTTTCTTTTTCTTCCCATAGGGTGAGAGGGACAATGCCACTCTCTATGTGGACACAGCCTTGGCTGTCCAGGATGCAGAGGTACTCTCAAATGCCTGTGATCGGTGATATGACCCATGATATGCCTGCATTCCCACCTTCTTGAAATTCAGATTGCTTCAGTGAGCAACAGAGTCCTGGTCAGCAGAGGGTTGGAGTCACAATAGTGTTGGGGTGGGGTGATCTTCAAGTAATCAACTTGGAGTTCTTAAATTTTGCCTGCACTGCTGAGCTTTGCCATTCCAAAGAGGAGTGATGAGACCTGGGCTTGTGCTTAGCTGCTTTTGATATGTGAAATATGTGTGTATGGTGGAGGGGAAGAGGAAAGAAAAGCAAAGAAACCTCAAGATTATTGTTGGCTGCTCCAGCTGCTGCAGGAGGGATGGAAAGGATGGAGACAGTGGCTGCTCCCATTTGTCTAGAAGATACAGTCAAAGGTTTTCACAATCAACCATTTCAGAAGACTGTACTTCACACAGTGTTTTAGGTTCCTTCAAACTACTTTACCCTAGTGATGCCTTCAGCCAAACTTTACGAGCTGCACGTACAGAACATCTCGCTAATAATTGTGTGTTAAATTACAGACTCTCTATGCTGCAGGAGAGAAGATACGGGGCACTGATGAGATACAGTTCATCACCATCTTGTGCAAAAGGAGTGCCACACACTTACTGAAAGGTAGGAAGCTGAACACACACTTCCAAGCTCTGAAATGAGAAATCACTAGCCAAAAAGAAGAGGTGGAGCTATAGATGGGAGAGAGGTACTTTTTTCTGACCACTCATGAGTCTGCTTTCTAATCTCACTCAGTAACCAAAAGCTGCCAACGGATTTTGTGAAAGATCATGAGGACTTAGTTCTTCTGAAAATCAAGTGACTTATGTAGGAGTCATTATAGTGTTGATAACTGGATGGTATAGTTGTTTTTATAAACCCACTGAGTGAGTGAATCCCTTTCTAACCAAGTAGGAGCATGTGGTGGACAAACAAATGACCCCTTGAACATGGGTTACTTTGGGGGGAAAAAAAAAATCACTAAAAGTGTAGCTGGTTATACAGTGCTGGAGAATTATGGAGTGCAACCTGCGTTTCTGCCCCAGGTTCTTCTGAGTGCATCAGAGGCTGCTGTGAGGGAAGACACTAACCCTGCTCCAGCTAAGAAAGACCTTGTTTCCTCACTCTCCATGCAGCAGAGACTTGATCTTATCATCTCAAGAATTTTGAGGCATAACAGATTTTTTTATGTTGGCTTAATCTAAGCAGATCAAGTACTATGTAAATCAGCTGGACCTAAACTGATGAACTTAGCTGATGATAAATTAGGTATACCTGAGCTTCTTCAAGCTGAGGTCATCTGAGTCTGTTTCTATGCCCTGGAAGCCAGCTCCCCCTTGTGTTTCAAATTCAATCTTACAATGCCACTTAAAAAATAAAAAAAAAGTGGTCTCTATAATATTTTTCTGTATCTGCCTTTAAAACTGAATTTCATCTAGTTGTTGTCATAATGCAACCAGTATTTGAGACCTACTGTGGCACCAAGCAATTTCCTCTGTGCCTGAAGCTGTTTGTCTTTAAAACATGAGTGTAAATGTTGCAGCTTTTTTATTTTTTTTAATAGAAAGAGAAGGCCTGAGTTGAGAAATTTGTATCCATCTGCCTATTCTGTATTCCCTTTCCCCAAAGTGTCTTGAGTGTTGACGATCTTGGATGCTGAGCAAAATTTATTAAGATTCCGTTGCACTACATAGTAGTTTTCCTTCTTTGTTAGTCTGAAAACTAGGAATAAAACCAGATATTTGTTACTGAACCCTGGAGTATCCAAAGCGTATAAGGTGAAAAACAACTCTGTTGCTGAGCTCTTGTTAATGTGGGAACTCAAATATTTTGGAATATGCACCTGTGTTTTGCTCATCTTTTCTCAGTTATTACTTCAATCATTATTTTTTTTAAAAAAGGAGTTTTCCCAAACTGTGTTGTCATAATTTTAAAGTCCATGGGCCATGAACAGCACAGTCCTAGATTTAAGTTGATTTAATTTTGGCTCCTGAAGCCAACCACAAGACCAAAGGTGTGCCTAACCTTCTGTTGACTGCTTCATTTCTGTGTTTAAAGACAGCAACGAAGGGGCAGATTTCCAAATGAAGTGACTGAAATGAGATGACATTTTCAAGTGAAGGCAGGGAATTAAGAACCATGGGTGGTTTGGGTTTTGTGAATGTTGCCATCCATTTTTGTAGCTGATTTCTGATGTTGACTAAGGCCTCCTGAATCTGGTGCATATGTGGCCATCGTGTTAGCAGGATCTGTTTGTACACACAAGCAATGTCTGTAAATATTGGGCACAAAATGCCTGGAGGTTGTTTGGTAAAAAATTAAGTTCTTTGTGTTTCAAACAGTGTTTGAAGAATACCAGAAACTGGCTGGTAAGAGCATAGAAGATTCTATCAAGAGTGAAACTCGTGGTTCACTTGAGGATGCCATGCTGGCTATTGGTAAGAGTGATGATCTTTCCCTTTGCTTTGTCTGAGTCTGTTGCCTTTTCTCCTGCAGTAGTTGACTGTTATGAGGTGGATCTATTTATATATATTTATAAAGGTATCTGCTAGGAAGTAAAGATTACCTCTTGGGTAAGAAACTCAGATTTCAGGATGACATTGAATTAATGGAAAGCATGTTGAATCTCTGTCATCTGCTGCCCTGGACTAGAATTGCCATTGATCCTTACTGAGCCTTTTTGTATGCCTAGTGAAATGCACCAGGAACATCCGTTGCTACTTTGCAGAGAGGCTGTACCATGCTTTAAAGGTAAGACTTTTGTAATGTGATTGGTTTTGTATTGGACTTAACTTGTAACCTGGCTTCCACCAATTCAAACTAGAAGAGCCAAAGTTTTGGTGAAATTCAGCAAGTTTAGTGCAATTCTTGCATGAAATAGCAGCATCTTTTCAAACACCTTGAGTAGAAAAGTACCCTTTAAGCTCAAGATACCAAGGGAGCCTGGCTTTTCTGATTCAAGAGTCTGCAAGGAGCCCAATCCCACTTTCTGGAACACAGACAAAACCTATGGAGGAAGCTTTTCTAGGGGGTTGATTATGGTGAAATTTTGCCTTTGATGTTAATAGACTGGAACACAATATTCCCCTATAATGCCAACGGCATCCTGGCCTGCATTAGGAATTGTATGACCAGCAGGAGCAGAGAGGTCATTCTTCCCCTGTACTCAGCACTGGTGAGAGCACACCTTGAGTATTGTGTCCAGTTCTGGGCCCCTCAGTTTAGGAGGGATGTTGAGATGCTTGAGCGCATCCAGAGGAGGGCAACAAGGCTGGTGGGGGGCTTGGAGCACAAGTCCTCTGAGGTACGATTGAGGGAGCTAAAGTTGTTTAGCCTGGAGAAAAGGAGACTCAGAGGTGACCTTATCACTCTCTACAACTTCCAGAAAGAGATGCAGATGTTCTGCAGAACAAGTGATGTTTGTCACTAATTTCACAGACTGATATATCTGTTGTTTCAGGGAGCTGGCACAGATGATGGGACTCTTATAAGAGTGATTGTTTCTCGAAGTGAAGTTGACCTAAATCTTATAAAGCCTGAATTCAAGCGTATTGCAGGGAAGTCTCTCTCCAGTATGATCTTGGTAAGCAGAATCTTGATATGATGGTTCTTAGCCATTACATACATTCCTAACCTGTCCAGCACTGTGGGATACTTCCATGGTTTTTTGCAGTAACAATGTAATTCGTTATGATCATGACTCTCATTCATTAAGCCTATTAACAGTCATCTCCTTGAGAGACATATATGCTTGAAAGGTGAGTCAGATTGTATGCTCTATAAGTAACTTGGACAAACCAAACCCAAGAAGAGACTGCACCAGGTTTTTCATGGACCAGACTCTATCCATGCACTGCATGATCTCTTAGATGAGTATGAATTAAAAGAATCATTCGTGTTACACCTATCCCACACTACTGTGCCATCTTCTCTGTCTCCTCTATCCTTAACTACCTCAAGCGAATGCCCTATAAGTCAAAACAGTGTTGGGGTTTTTTTGTTTGTGGTGTGGTTTTTTGTTGTTGTTTGTGGTGTGTTTGTTCGTGGGGTTTTTATTTGTTTGTTTTTGTAGTGTGGCTTTTGGTTTTTTGGTGTTTTCTGTGGTGTGGGGTTTTTTTGTTTGTGGCGGGTTTTGTTGATTTTTGGGTTTGTTTAGCTGACTTATCCCAGTCAAAGCCTGGTCTATACTGTGACAAGATAGGTCTGGAAACTGAAGCTTTTCAAACCTTATTGTAGCATTTCACTCTCAGTGAATTGAGTGAATGTGCTTCCCCTATTAGGGCTGAAATGCTGTTTTTTAACATTTGTCCTAGGGACTCTGGGACATTCCTCTCTTCTGTGCAAATGGCAGAAGAGCCTTAGCAGTCCCTATTGGAAGTAATGGCCCTGTAATGAAGGCCCTTTCTTCTAATTGACACTGTCAGAGTCTGTCATGTTGATTAATGATCAGTCTTCAAGGATCTGTATAGAACGTTCATTCCTTCCGAAAAGTGGAACTGGCTTTACACCTGTCATCACAAAACATTCAAATGGAGCAATTTTTTTTATCTAGTGAATACTTTGTGTAGTGCTTCTAGACAAAAATGACCATATTTGTGGCTTTTTAAAAAAAATGCCACAGGTAAGGGCTAACTCTACTGCCCTTTCCCTTCCTGTAAGGAAGAGATGCTACACTAATGCCCAGGGACATAAAATTGGAACATAACAGGCTTGGTTGCTCTCATTTGTGCTGACTTTGTGCAGTTTTGCTCACCTGCATCCCAAAGGAAAGAATTGGAGTTGATAAATGTTATTTCAGG
Organism: Calyptomena viridis; assembly: GCA_013390005.1. NCBI lineage: Eukaryota > Metazoa > Chordata > Aves > Passeriformes > Eurylaimidae > Calyptomena > Calyptomena viridis. Next base: position 151,455 of record WEIV01023828.1, read on the forward strand.
TGGCAGCTATAAGCTTCAGTTCTCCATTTGCTTTTGATGGTGTGTCAGCTGACAGTAACTCTGCTGAAGTCTGGCTTGCTCTTTCCAAAGTCCTTTTCCTGTGTGGGCATATTTCACAGACTGACAAAGTCAGCAATTGGAGCATGCAGAAGAACTTCCATACTCACTTATTTTTTAATTCTTTCTCCTGTCAGGATGACACCAGTGGTGATTACAAGACAGCCTTGATGAATCTCTGTGGCAGTGACTGACAAACTCTAGGAAGAAGATGTTGAAAAGGATACAGCAAGAAAATGAACAGTGAACAAGGGCCTGAAAATGTACATGTAGAAACTCTTTCCACTGATCCAAGTGAGGAGAAAAAGAAGATTAAATTAATAGTCAAGATTTCCAAAGCTCTCTGAAGGATGTAGATGTCCATTACACATTAAACACTATCCACTTCTCCAACGGTTTTTCAAATGCAAGGGGGAATGTTAATTTTTTGTTTCTATTTTGTTCATTGACATTTCCCTTCGATCTTAATTCTTTGTGAAGGATGGCACTTTGACATGAAATTAAAGGTTCTTTTAAACCCTCTGAAGCTGTTTCACAAGTCTGAACAACCCTATAAATCTGGAGCTGTCCAGAAGCCTTGCTAACTTCACTAGAACAAGCGGGTTGAGCGCAGACCATCTAAGGCTAGCAGAGTGGGTCTGGGAAGAGTCTCAGACATTAATGAAGCTTTAGAGCATGGGTCAGAATGCCAAGGGGGCTGGTTTAGAAGCCTTATCTGCATATTTTCAGTAGGGGCTCCCCAAGGAGCAGTGAATGGCAGAGCCAAGCTGGCTGTAAGCATGTGAAAGTTGAAAACCGTCTGCCTGATTTCCTTCTTGCTTGTCTGTTGGGGAAGATTAGCAAGTTCAGGGCCTGACATCAGTGCCAGACCATAGGGGAATCAAAACTGGGGTGGATTATTGTTTTTAGTGAATATAGGATATTCTGTCCTTGGGAGCAGACCTAGTTCTGCTCCTAGTTTCACAGTAACCTCTCAGAAGTCAGTGGACTCCCTCAGAAATTGCCTTTTACCTCCATGACTCCACTCACTGAGTGAGGACCCAAATGTGGACAGTGATACAGAGATGCAGAGAGAACAGGATGCAATGGTTTCAGAAGCTCAGGTCTGCCTTGACCACTGATTCTTGACGCTTCAAGGAACCCATTTAAATTACCAAAAGCCATTATGTTCCGTAAAGGAGCTTTTCTGATGTAGTGGGTGAATTTATTGGCTGAGGGGTGCTTCTTGCTTGCATTGCTGAAATTAGCAGGAAGCTGTACAGGGAGAGTGGCGAGTTAAAAGGTCTTTGGGAGTCCAGGCCACAGACCTGGGATCTGGGCTCAGGGTATCTGCACACCTCAGGTAAACACGAAGAAGAGGAGTTTTCAATCCCTGCCCCTTTAAGTGCTTGTGTTTTCAGTAATATCCCGCTTTCTCGCCTGGACTAAAATCAGTTGGAGACATGTCTCTAGACTGAGCAGCAAGGTAAGGGCTTTTCTCTCTGTTTTTGAGCGACGTGGACTGGCTACAGACACCAAAGGACAGGGAACTGAATGTCCCTTCTGCTGGCCAAAGGCCCCACGTGATTTAGTCACTTACTCTAATTGATACCGATGATCAGCCTTCCCTGTTTTTTTTTCTTCTTGGGGGGCGGAGGTGGGGTTTTCTCGAGCCGGTTCGTGCTCTGGTTACCACGAGAGGGATGCGGGGGCGGGAGGCGGGAGCGGGGGCGGTGGGGGAGCGAAAGCCGAGCTCACACCCCCCTCTGCTGGGCCCGGCGCGGAGGCTGCGGCACCCGGGGCAGCGCTCACCTCGCCGGGCAGGGGGCAGCGAGGAACGGGCAAGGTGTGCTGAGATTTGTCCCTGTTTCCTCTATAATCTCCCTCCCCGCTGCCGTAAAGCCTCCAGCGGGGGCGGTGCATTTGCTGTCCCTTTCGGGGCCCCAGTTTAGGGGCTGTCACCCCGCAGCCCCTCGGCGCTGGTACGGCTGAGGGGCTCTGCAGAAATGCACAGCTCTGACCGAGTTCCCGTGATGAGGTTTTAGTGGAAACATCACCCGTTCCTCTGTATGTTTGGGGTGTAATTTCAGAAAGCCCAAATGGGAATTTGTGACTGAGCAGGGAGCAGGAATGATTTATGCAGCTGCACCCACAACACCTCCTTTTCCTGAAGTTAGCCAGCCTGCAAAGGAAAAGCAATCCCAGCTTTGAGGGACCTAAAGTCTGACTAGAAAAGCCAAATGAAATCTCAGCTCTTCAAACATATTTTAGTTCAGAGTTATTTGATGATTTCACTGAAATACTTGTGCTTGTATCGTCCCAAAGCTCCTGTTGTTGTTATTGTTATCAGGTCAGAGGTTGGCTCTTCTTCTTGGCCTGTGCTTAAGATGATGAGTCCGGATTAGAGCTGTTTTACTGTGATCGTGAACCCAATTTATTAATAACAGCTTGGGAAATGTAAAGTGAGTTACCAACATGCTCACAGGAGATCAGTAGTAAAGCTAGAAAGGAGGAACAACACGGGAAGCTGATTATATCATTGTAATTGCTGGGAAACAAAACAATTGTAAAACATCAATAAAGATTTAATTACATATTGATTGCTGCTAAAATGTTCCCTGGGTGAACAGGTGCTTTAATAAATCGGAATCAATTCCTAAGCTGTTCTAACCAGTCTTTTCTAAATGCAAATATTGACTTAGGGCCTTTCTATTCATTCACCGTTTTATTAACATGATTTTATTGTACAAAAATCAAGATAAAAGCTCAGCAAGGTAAAGGTAACAGAGGCAGAGTAAAAAATGCCCAAGACTTGTGTAGGCTTTCTGCTACCCTTCCTGTGCTGCAGAAAGACCTATGTACAGGGAGTCTACAGGGACTGCACCGATGCCACCTTGCTGACCCTCCCTGGGTGGCTGCTCTGTGTCCTCAGATGCAGCACACACACAGCAGTAGCTGTGCTGTCCGTCAGCCTGGTGGGATGTACGTACTTTAGCTCTCTGTTCAACTCACACCCAGGTGTACATAGGAATAGCTGCCTCCAACTACTAGCTCTGTTCCTGACATCTGGAAAACTAACAAAAATCTATTCCAAAGAGGATGCTAATGCATATACACCATGTTTAACCCCTGAGAGTTTCTATTCCAGAGAAAGCTGAGCTTATATAGTGTTGCTTAATTCTCCCAGCATCCCAATGCAGATGTGGCCTGAAACCAGAAGGCCAACTACTGGATGTCCAGGCAGTGCCAGCCACAGGCAAGCAAAGGCTCTGTTTCTTAAGAGGTATGTTATTACTGTGACTTCTGGAAGGAAGAAGAAAAGATTGGGTGGGTTTGGCTTCACTTGCATTTCTATTTTGCAACAGTCTGGAGTAATTTTTGGCTAAAATGCATTTTCCAAACTGAGGTTAAAATACATTGTTCCTGTCAGGAAGTAGACAAAGAGAATAGCAAATGTCTTAACTGGGCAAAGTGGGAGATCTCTTTCCCATCTCCTCATGCTCAGGAAAGTTTTTTAAGGGCAGGAAGTAATCTGAGAAGGATATTCAGTCTTCCTTTTTCCCTATGGTTTCCCTAACAGTAACAGAGGCAACCCTGGCTGCTGTAGGCTGTTGAGCTGAGGCTGGTTTGGGTCAGGTCAAGAGACCTGTCTAAGGCACCAGAGTTGGCACTGGGGCATCTTTGAGGAAGCCCAGAAGCACTTCTTCTCTTTAGAGTAGAGAGTGAGTTTTCCAAAACACAGGACAGTGCAGTGTGTGGCCCAAGGGGAAGGGAAGGTGGGTCGTGCCAGCATGTATGGCCCCAGTATTTGCTCTGGGGTGGACTGGAGGGAGGCTCAAGGCAAGATCATCCTCACTGCTGGGCAGAAGGGAGCCTTTCTAAATGGAAACTGCTCTTTTTTTTTTAATTATTCTTAAATTAATATATTAGTGGTAGATTAGTGTTGATTTACTAATGTAATATGCTGCAGTGAGGAAATACTGCCTGCCACAGGCATACAGATGGGATAATGGAGTGTCATGGCTTATTGCTTGGCTTTCTTGAAGCAGCCCATCTTGCTGACAAGGAGGCCATCTGATAATAAATTGTACACCTTCCTCAGGGCCTGTTGGATGGAATCTCCCTTGCAGACTGTAAGACGCTAAGATGAGACTGCACAAAAGACCTGACAGGCCTTCCTTCAACTTCTCTGTTGAACTCAAATGCCTGAGCTGACTCCAAAGATGCTTTACTCTTTAATGGCTGGGGTCAATAACTGCAGAACATCTACATGCCTGGGATACTGTAGCAGCAAGAGATGGGGTTTTTTACACAGTGCAGTGAGCTCTTCTCAGACCACACATAAACAAGGTCACCCCAATTCTTCACCACTCCCATTGTTGCAAACATTAATGGCCTTGTAAGTAGTTGTTGTTCAGTCTTTTAGTGTCATCCATTTGAACCCAGAGGACTCATCCAAGAAATGATCTGTATTTTTTTGTTGTTTACTAAAAACCTTATGTTAGGCTGTAGATAAGAACTCATACTTTAGGGTTTGTATCTTACTCTCTTCCAAGAAAATGATAGAAACAGTCATCAACAGGGACCTAGGCTCTTGTCTCTTTGGAAGAAGGTATTATTTGTTCAAGCTGCTTCTCTGTTTCCCCCATATTCCTTCATGTTACAAATCCTAACTAGCCATGATGCATCAGCATCATGCCTTGAACTGCTCATGTCTCTTGGAGGCTTAGAACTGGCATTTCTGACTGAAAGTTATATGCCTGACACTTAATAGTGTCACTGGTATGGGAGTTCAAAGCTCCCAAGGACTTTATCCCATAATATGTTGCATTCAGTGATATTTTTCTATGATGATACATCCAAATAGTTTTATAGTTCTGAGAAACCTTTTCTGCATTTCTGGCTAGATAAAAGTACTTATTACAGAAGAAAAGCAGATGTCTGTATGTTCTGTACATGCAGGAATCTATCATTGGGAGAAATAAATAGCTCTGGGTCACACAGAGGAACCAGTACTGTTCTCTCTGTGGTAATGAAGAACAGGATATGTTGTAGGCACAATATTATTAATAAATAGTGAGCAATGCAATACAAATCTGTAATTCGATTTAGGATTTCAGCTGAAATTGCTCTTTGGATTTCTAGATGACAGTGAGCTCTGAAATTGAGTTACAGTCCAAACAGGAACTGAGTCATGTGTCGTAATGTTCTAGGGAAGCATAGAAGCACAGTCAACACTGGGAAAAATCTTATTGACAGTACTGTATTCACTGAAAAAAAAAGTATTTGGTGGACATAAATGACATTTAACTGAGCCTATAAATGAATGTCAGGCAGAAAAATAGAGGGGGAAATGGAAGTCAACATTTCCATGTATTGATTTTAAAATGGCAACTTTATTTTAAAAACTGATCCAAGCAGAAAAACAATTATTAAAAGTTTTCATAGATCAGAAGGTGAAACATGACATTTTGGAGGGGAGAGAGTTTAATATTTCAGTTTGCCTGAGAACATTTTTTTTTTAAATTTCTGAAATAGCTCCTTAATTTCTATTTTAGTTTAAGCAAAAGAGCCATGCATGGTTTCCTTTTCTGTTCCTTGGCTTATCCACTGAGCTAAAAGGTTCCTCGTTATTTTAGCCATGATAAAGGCTGATGTTATTCAAAAGGAAAGGGAAAGTTATTGCTTTAAATGTCACTAGAAATCTTCTCTAACAGAAGAGATCAGTATTGTAGAGTCTAATTTCTGAGTTTAAACAGCTCTTGAAAGGTCCAGACAATGGCTGACAACATTCAACGTCAGGTTGGACGGGGCTCTGAGCAACCTGATCTAGTTGAGACTCCTGCCCGTTGCAGGAGAGTTGAACTAATGACCTTCAAAGGTCCCTTCCAGCCCAAACCATTCTATGGTAAATCCAGTTATTCCTCAGTGCTTGTCATGCTCCTGGGACTGAAAGAAAATCCCTGCACAAGGCAGTTTTCTGCCCTGTAGACATGATATATCTGGATTTCTAAGCCAGAGTTGTATTACCATGAGTAATGTGATAACTGGAAAAGCTAGGCTGAGATAGATCTTTACTTCTTGGGGCTGTATGTAATGAGGTTAAATTGGTTAATTTCAGAAAAGAGTTCAGAATCCATTAGAGAAGCTGTTAAATAAATAGGATTTTCAAGCAGTAAAGCACAAGATGGCATTCTTCTGAAACATCAGGTATTGTCCACGGTTAAATTGGTGATCCAATATGATCTACTTTTGGAGAACCACACTAATTCTATAGTTCCTTTCTCTTTCATCTAGATCATCCTGTAAGAAATCCACAGCCACACTGATTATCTCTTTTCCTGCCAAGCATTCTGTAAAGGCTGGTCAGACAACCTAGGATACTAAAAACCAGGCTACATTCGCAGAAGAACTTGACAAGATCATCTGTCTTTACATACATAATAATTTTTCTAACAGCTGATTTCCAAATAAAATTATTCCAGACAAAAACTTAGAACTGTGGCTTTGGTTTTTGTTGGAAGATAGGGTGAGGAGTCTCTTTTTAAACTAGCCAAATACCCACTAGGCATTGCTACTTTTTTCTGGTTTCCTGGTGAACTTTTCACATGGTTCTAATGATAGGTCATAACTAGTTTGTTAAATGTTTCAGTAAACAAAGCAAAAATACTTGTTCAGAATACATCGTGCCTTAAAACTCTCTTACTAGTTTAGGAAAATTGTGGGTAAAAACTGCGGCATTTGGATGACCTCCCTTTTTCTGTTCTTCCAGCTAATACTAACACTCAAATCTAGTATAAATAAAGGCAAACACTAGTGATAATAAACTTTCAAACTCAGTCACTGATTTGTTTAAAGCTAGGTTGGTACTTGAGTGATCCAGTGCAATTTAAAGAGCAATAAATTGAAACAAACTCACTCGTTTTGGAGGCTGTTTATGACCTCTTTTAATTTGGTGTCATATTTATTTGGGGAGAATTAGATTATCCTATTCATTAGATGCTGTGGCCAGTGATGAATGGAACAACATTCCACATCAATGGCATTAATTGAATCCTGGCAAGCAGAGATAATACCTCTGCAGGAAACAGGAGAAGATGGAAAAGTTCTCCAAAGCAGGTCTGCAAATACTGCAGTGATGAGGGAGCACTGCTGGACAGCCAGGATGGTTGGCAGCAGGTGGATGGTTTTCATTTTTTGTGAGACTACTTTTGTGAGACTAGATATGGTCTTCAGGCATACAATTAATATTGGATCTCCATGGTGTGAGGCACTGCACAAGCTCATGCTCCAAGGCTGAGTTTAAATAGAAAAATCACACAATGTATGGAACAAGTGGTAGCTGTAGCCAAGGAGGAAATAAGCAGTTTAGGATGTGGTTTAATGGCACAGATTAGCTGTGGTCATAGGTACCTGCTGCCCTTGCAGACCTGATGTACCTCCTTTACCCTGGCACTTAACTGATTAGGAGATAAGCTGGTTCTGGGGACAAATTGGCAGGGAACTTATCTCAGTATTTGTAGTCTGAGGCTGCAAATTTGTTTCAAGAGGTTCCCTGAACCTACTGAGCAGCTCACTGAAGATGTTCTGTTCCCCCTTCCTTGCTCCCAACCATGTAGTCTTTCTTCCCTGTTGCCACTCCCAGACCTTGTCTGATCATATGCCAGCCCTAAGAGCAGAACACTTGAAGTATTGATTGGTATTTTTCTTTGCCTAGGAAGAAAATTGCATCCATATTAGCCCGAGATCAAAGCCAAGGCAAAGGAGAAACCCCCTTCAGTGGATAGGGAACTCTAACTGCAGTAATACCAAACCTGCTCCCTTCCTTTCCTGCTGGCTCAGCCCCTCATCCGTCAGATCACCAGGCTACTGCTGGAGGGAAGACAGCATATGGATGGAGGGGAGGGCTGTGCCAGTCATCCAGCTGGCTGCCCTCCTTGGGCTTGGACACCGCACCTGTATAGGTACTTTTTAAAATGAGACTCCAACTCAGCAGGCTTAGGAAACCTTTTCAGTATGGCTTGTCCAGGATCACCCATCGTGTCTGACACAGAGCCAAGGAGGGAGTACAGGTCTCCTGAGCTGCAGGCTTTTGCCATAAATAAATCCTTTGCCTCAGAGGAAACTTCTTGCAGAGGGAAGCATAATCAAAAAGACTGATAGACCTTTCAACAAAACTGATTTAAAGCTTGGGTTTATAAAAATACCCAGATGACTTTCTCCTAGCTTGTCAATAATACATGCTTGGGTCTGTTGGGGATTTCTCGGAAATGTGTCATTCTTCCAGGGAGCCTGTTCTATTGATAGAGCCATAAGCCACTGCCAATTAATCAAGGCATAATGCAGTGTTCAAAAATGAGCATGAGCTTTTCATGCCAGTCCTCTTTGATTCATGCCTCCGTTATGATTCATGCCAGTCCTCTTTCAGATGAGCAGCTGTTTGTTATAAGCAAATTACTTTATTGTCAATGAAAGGTGAAAACTGGCCTGAGACATTGATGGGCTTCGGTGAGAAAGAGTAAGAGCTTCATCAGATTCTGAGTTTCCTGCTTGCTTCCTATGGAAGAAACTTTGCTCTTGCACATCCCAGTGGCACAAAGCAGTGAACAGTGTCAAACCGTGTTGACAGAACAGTCCCCTGGATGTATGGGATCCTCCAAGATCCCTGATGTGACCTATGAAGGCCTTGTGTTCCTGATGGATCCTTCCCATCACTGATGTGCTTCCAGTCAGCAGGCAAGGGGCAGGTGCCCTCAGCAGTGTGCACCAGGATGATTCTCCTGGGCAGTTCAGGAGCTGTAGTTGGACAGAATTTTCCTAAATGTTTTGATCACATACCCCAAACCTTCCTACTGCGTAAATGAGAGGGGCAGGGCAGCACATGTGAGGAATGATGATTACACATGCTTAAAAAGTAGGTGCCAGAACTGGCCACTAGGAACACTGATGGCTCTGAGCTCTCTCATGGCATGTCCTCTGCCAGGAGAAGAAGGGCTGCAAGGCAGTAAGCAGCACTGTCTCCTTGTTTCGCTGAGGCAGAAGGAGAAGTGAGTGACCAGTTCAGGGGCAGCAGTGGGGCAGCAGGGATTAGGATGCAGTTTATCAGAGCCCCAGGCAAATCACCCACCTAGGGACTCCTCTGTGCTTGTGGTGGGCTGCACTTCTTTTCTGACCTGCGCTCTCAATATTGCAGTCCTGAGAAAATGCTCTCAGCCAAGGTCTCAAAAAGGTTAAATCAGTAATAGCCACAGAGGCACAGAGCCACAGTAGCAGGGGCATCTATAAAACTAACCATTTCAGAGCACTAATTTCATCAGCAAGCTAATTGCAAATATTATATCTAAGAACATTTCCAGCCATCTGCAGGAAGGGAATGTCACAGTGCTTGAAAGGCATCATGTATTTATGACTGTGTCTTGCTGATAAATAAATCTGGCACAGTGAGTTTTGAATGTCATTATGATCATCATGCAGAACAAACATCCCTTGCTATTACTTGGAAGTATTTATACACCACCTTTATTGTAGTATCTGAATAATTACTTGTATGTAAAATGCCTTTATTGTAGTATCTGAATAATTACTTGTATGTAATATTTACTTGTATGTAAAATTTCACCTCTGTTTTAGAGTAATATTACTGAGTGAGTATGGGGACTATTGCTACTCTTACAGCAGGACTTGACTGTGCCTTGTTGTCACATAGTAAACTTGTGATGCTGCAAGGAACAAAATCTCATCTTCCCAGGTCCAAGGCTGGTACTCTGCCAACTACATCTCCTTCTTTTATTGTGGATCCAGGTAAATATTTACAGTCTCTATAAAACTTTCATCACACTCAGTCCTAAGGTGACGTGAATGTCAAAGGGACCAAGAACGTGTCTCGTTCCCAGAGTAAGAACAGCAGCAATGTCAGGAAAGTGGGAGTTTGAGCTATCCCTGTGGTCTCTGTATTCTGGGTAAGTTGAAATTCAGCTCTTCCTAGAGCTGAAGGTTTTGACAGACACCCAGTCTGCTCTGCTGGAAAGTAATTTTTATAAAACATACAGAGCAGAATTCACTATGTGGTACAGCTTGGTTTCAGACACTCCCTGAAACATGTAGTGAAGTTTGAGCTCTAAAGGAATCTGTCACCCTGTTGGAAAGATGATTTGCCTTTCTGTCTACTTGGAATCAGCTCTTGAAGCTTGCTGCTTCCTGGGAACCAAGTTTTGATGTTTGGTTTGTCTCACATAACTCTAATTCATCTGTATTTGTAAAAAACCCTTTTCAAGGACTTGTGTATAATGTATAAATAAAGCTAGTTGTGCCTACTTTTTTTCCTTCTATGCAAAGGTGACCTATAAGGTGACCTGACATGTGAAGCTACCTGATGAGGTGGCAACCTGCAAGCCCTCCCTCCCACTCACCAGTTAAATAGTTGTATGTCTGCAGGTTTTGTGAGTTGCCAGCCAAGGAATTTGGAGTTCAACACCACTACAGGTCCTACTTTGCAAGAAACAGCAGCCTTTCAAAGAGAAGCTAAAATTATTTTTAAAAATACTCGTTTGTGCATCAGTTTAATGAAGGACATTGATCTGCTAATAGTTGTTATAACACTTGTTACAATCAGTGGAGACATTATATTCTGAGACTCAAAAGTTTGGACTGAGACAGACATCCTACCAAGCACAACAACATTTCTGTTGTCTGAAGACAGAATGAAGTTAATACATCCAGGCTTAAGGCTAAATAATCCCAGGGGTCAAGACTGAACTTGCAACGTAGTTCTTAAAATATTTCCCATTTTCTTCTGGAATAAACCAGTTGAAAAAAACCCACACTTGTGTTTCTTGTTAATTTTAGCATGTGGCTATCAATAAGACCTTGATGTTGTGTGTGAAGGAAATTGAAACCTTACCCCAGAAATAGCTCAGTTTTAAAAAGATTTATTAACATCGCAGCGTGTCTGGGCTCCAGTCCTGGTAGATGATGTGTATGGACAGATTCAAAGCTAGGACTGAGCACCATGGATTTTGTCAGTGTTCTCTTGGATTGCTGGGGTCCGGTTAACATCTTCTCAAGATCATGACCTATGGCTGGAACAGAGAGCTGCACAAGACTTTCTTTTCCCATTGACTTTAATAAGAAGTGTGGAGGCTAAGAACCTCTAATAATAAATAAATGTATTTGTATCACAGTGCTTGTGATAATAAATAGATAGAAGTAGATGCTGAATGACAGCAATATGAAGGGACCCAGAAGGATCTGTCATTGCAAGCTCTGGCAGATCAGTACGTGGGTCCTGCTTTTCCTATAGATTGTGTTACATGTCTCCCCTATAAACATATGCAACACATGATTGATATTTCTAAAGGCCTAAGGGATTGCCATATGAATACCAGGACACAGTCCTAGAAGTGTGTTATGGTTTATTTTGCACGGGTAAAACTTCTTTTGTTTGCAGTGGGGGCGGAGCCGCGGCTGGTGCCCCGGTCCAGGGAGGGGGTGCCCCACGCCCCTCTCCAGCCCGGTTTTTTTCCCCTTTTCCCCCTGCGGAGGGGAAGGAAGGGAGGAAAGCCGGGCGCATGTGCCCAGCCCGAAGCCGGTCTCGGTGTGCTGTGCAGTCTCTCTCTCTTTCCCTGATCCCCGGGAACATCACCCTGCTTTACCATCCCCTCCTTACCCCACCGGCCCCTCTGGCCACCGGGAGCCATTGCAGCTTCTGAACTCCCCCGTACCCCTGTTTCACTGCTTGCAAGCAGTGTTGCTTTCAAGCTAAGAGCTTGTGTTATTTCATCGAGAAGGATTACTTTGTTGTTGGTCTGGCTATTCGTTGTTTCTTACATCGAATATTCAATTTAATTCTCTGGCTTTATATTGCATTGATAAGAGTGTTTTAATACGTAACATATATTTTTATTTTTATGTTTTGATAAAAGTTTTTTTCTATCCTTATACTCAAGTCTCGAAAATTTAATATTGAATTTTTTTTTTTTTAATTTATTTTCACTGTCCTCTTAAATGATGACAGAGTGGTTTCCCACTTTGCAGTCTTGACCATGCTCTGAGTGCTGTGCCTCTCTTGTTTGTGTGTCCCATGTGTTTAGGGCAGAGGCTGGACAGTTATGCAGTATGAAGTCTGCTTCTACTTCTGCTCTGAGACTGCCCACGCTATGTGATCAGAAGATGTTAGGGTTGTCTGGGCACACCAGTTGAGTATTTTAACACTGATGTATTAATTAAGGGTATCTTAGAGTCTCATTTGTGAGACTGGTGATACTGGTGACATACATACTGTGACTAGTTCATAAACTCCACATGTCTGTCACTCCTCCCAGCAGAGATGATCCACAGAGAGGACCCACAGAGAAGACACAGGTTGAAGACAGTTAAAATAAGCAGCAACCAGTCACTCAGTTTGTGTGAGCAGAAGANAGTCCTAGGAGTGTGTTATGGTTTATTTTGCACGGGTAAAACTTCTTTTGTTTGCAGTGGGGGCGGAGCCGCGGCTGGTGCCCCGGTCCAGGGAGGGGGTGCCCCACGCCCCTCTCCAGCCCGGTTTTTTTCCCCTTTTCCCCCTGCGGAGGGGAAGGAAGGGAGGAAAGCCGGGCGCATGTGCCCAGCCCGAAGCCGGTCTCGGTGTGCTGTGCAGTCTCTCTCTCTTTCCCTGTTCCCCGGGAACATCACCCCGCTTTACCATCCCCTCCTTACCCCACCGCCCCCTCTGGCCACCGGGAGCCATTGCAGCTTCTGAACTCCCCCGTACCCCTGTTTCACTGCTTGCAAGCAGTGTTGCTTTCAAGCTAAGAGCTTGTGTTATTTCATCGAGAAGGATTACTTTGTTGTTGGTCTGGCTATTCGTTGTTTCTTACATCGAATATTCAATTTAAGTCTCTGGCTTTATATTGCATTGATAAGAGTGTTTTAATACGTAACATATATTTTTATTTTTATGTTTTGATAAAAGTTTTTTTCTATCCTTATACTCAAGTCTCGAAAATTTAATATTGAATTTTTTTTTTTTTAATTTATTTTCACTGTCCTCTTAAATGATGACAGAGTGGTTTCCCACTTTGCAGTCTTGACCATGCTCTGAGTGCTGTGCCTCTCTTGTTTGTGTGTCCCATGTGTTATTGTTTAGGGCAGAGGCCGGACAGTTATGCAGTATGAAGTCTGCTTCTACTTCTGCTCTGAGACTGCCCACGCTATGTGATCAGAAGATGTTAGGGTTGTCTGGGCACACCAGTTGAGTATTTTAACACTGATGTATTAATTAAGGGTATCTTAGAGTCTCATTTGTGAGACTGGTGATACTGGTGACATACATACTGTGACTAGTTCATAAACTCCACATGTCTGTCACTCCTCCCAGCAGAGATGATCCACAGAGAGGACCCACAGAGAAGACACAGGTTGAAGACAGTTAAAATAAGCAGCAACCAGTCACTCAGTTTGTGTGAGCAGAAGAGCAGAACTATGAACACTTAGCTTTGCCACCTGTAGCGGGCGTAGCACCAGGCCAGCACCTGCTGGCTCAGGTTCCAATTCAGAGGTAAGGTTTCTTCTAGTCTTTCATGCCTCTTCCCAAGACAACCGCTATAATAATATTTTTGTCACAGCACATGGAGAATTGGGGCTTAATTTTCCAAAACTGTACAAGGCAGGCAGGAAATTATGAAGCTCTTACAGTTTAACAGAAGGCCTGTTAAAGCAAACAGGCATTGTCTTTTCTTGTGTAATATTGGAAACACTAGCCTTTGTCCATCCTATGAGAGTGGTATTGTTAGGAGCAAACAAACTTTGATCTTTTTACTGTGAGACAAAATATCAGTTGGAGAAAAAAACTGGTGGATTCTCATGATTAGTGAACAACACCGTTAAGGTTAATTCCAAATGATGAGGTTCCTTTGAAAATGAAATCTGGATTGAAGGACAAAATTCTCAGCAGTCATAGAATCATTTAGGAATTGAAAGCTAAGAAGATCATAAGTTTCAGTAAGCGGAAAAGGACCAATGTTTTTACAGAACAAGGTTAATCTGTAACACAGATGCACTTGATGTATTTGTATTAAAAACAACCTGTGTGTTTGTGCCTGAGCTCACAATTCAGGATGCCTCAGCAAAATGAAGAATGAAATAACCTGTTAACTAGATGTACTTCAGGATGGTTCAAAACTGCATAGGCCTGGATGGGGATGGAGCTTTGGCTCAGCTCCCTCCATGATACTGACTTTGCAGAGTTTGCACAGGGAAACCCTGTTTCACTGACTCCGATGGTGCTCTGCTGCTTTACAGCAGCTAAAAAGTCTGGTTTTAATTTAACCAGATGTTAATTCCTAAAGGCTGGGCAAGTCCTTGCTGCCTGGAAATAGGCTTTTTAAAATAAAACACTCTTCTAGCCTTCCCTGCTGGGGTAGTTCCACTTCATCTGTCATGACCTTTGCCTTACTTTCAGGATTGCTACAAGGCTTTATTACTGCTTGCAAAAAAATGCCTCCTGTTTTACAGAAAGCAGCTTTTTAAGCACATTGATTATGGTTTATTGTGGACACCTGGATATAAGATCACCACTTGAGACATCAGAGCATGGAGAGATGCTTGTAACTTTGTAACATGTAACTTTGTTTAACCCAATCTAAGATAACTGATTTAGGGATGCTAAGAAGGGTCCCAGAAGACTCATTCTTGGCTTTTTGCTGTTTAGGGAATGGGATATGGGGCTGTCAAGTTAGTTGTTGGGGAAGGTGAATCTGAAAAGAAGCAGGTATAGCTGCTCTATATAGAAACTAGCCTTTGCTGCTGAAGCCTAGTGCATTTCCCTATAGGGTACTCATTGTTGGAGGTTTAACTAGAAGTTCTTTAGTGTGTTGATGATATTCCTTTGGTTTGGGTTTGTTTTGTTGAGGGTTTGGTTTTTTGGGGGTTTTTTTAGGGGGTTGGTTCTTTTCTTAGAAATTCTATTCTGAGACATTTGTTACTTTCAGACTTATTCATCTGGTGATCTGGAAGCATCAAGGTATATTTCTATTCAAAAAGAAAAATGTTCTGCCCTTACCTGGAGGGAACAGGGAGGGACTATTGTGCTACTGTGAACTGCCAGAAGATTTATGTTAGTTCCTTAAAAAGGAGGGTTGCCTATCCTAATGAAATCTTGGGGAAGCTTGCCCACAGGTAGCTTCTTCTCTGTCATAGAAGGACATATCAGGGCATGGAGAAGTTAGTCACTTGGCAGCCTAGGATAAAGGAAGGAGACTTCAAGCATGGCTGATATTGAGATTGCAGCAGTCAGTCTGGTATCATGACTACCTGGCAACACAGCACAAGACTTTAAGACTTGGTCCATGTCTATCATCTGCTACAGCACCAGGTAAGCTTGTTTACTGGGTAACCAGGCTTTTACTCTTAAAAGTAACATGGTTAGGAGGTACTTCAGCGAAAGCCTTGCAGTTTCAAGTCCAGACTTATCTTTATGCTAACATTGCCCTTTTACCTCAACTGCTTTTTCTTTCTCTCTAATTTAATTTCCCTGATGCAGGTAAAATGGCAATTGCATCTTGAATAGCGAAGCTCTTTTAATAATTTTTGGTATACAGGTTGGCTGTTTCTCTGTTCCTAGTAATCTTACTTTGCATCTCATTCTGGTTTCTGTAGATAATTCCTCAGTGTGGGCTTCTGTGTTCTGCATTAAGTCCTTGCACAGCGTGGCTTTTGTCAGGTATTGCAATGTGTTGCTCTACGCATCCTCAGGTTGCATTTGCACTTCTCATAGCTGCCTTGTGTTCTGAGCTCACTGTAATGCTGAGAGGACAACATTACATCATCATCCTCCAGCAGCACCAGCAATCATTGATTTCTTCAAAGAGCAATATATTATCTTAAAATGGTACCTCAGAAATAGCTTAGATGGGCATCTATCTTGATGTTGTGGAGAGAAGCACCCCAGTGCACCCTGTGCAGTTGCATTATAAATACTCCTGAGTTTGTGCAAGGATCAGGTTCTGCTCCCCAGGGTTATGATGTATAGCTTAAAAACTCTACACCCACATGATATTGAACTAATACTGAATAAACAGGTAGTGTAATATCTCTGTAGTCCTCAAGTGCTCAAACATTACAATGGCAGGACAATAAGGAAAGACGTAGGGAGTTGTTATATATACTCTCTGGAATAATGATTTGTGGTGGACTTTATCGATTTTTCTGTTCAGAGATAATTTCCCTTATGCTGATGACTGCTTACATATGTATTTGCTCAGTTATTGCCAGCTGACACTTTCAAGTGTGAGTTTCATGTTAATTCCTTGTTTCTGCTCCTTTGTCACTAAGAGGCAAAGAAAAAGGTAATTTTAATAACTAAATATATTTTTTTGTATTTGTTTATGCAATTCCTATTATTTACTGAGAGTTACTCAACATCTTCTCTGCAATGTTGTGTAGGACAAACTAAAAAAATGAGGCTGTCCTACTCCACTGTGATCAAGAGAGGAACTAAGCCAGACAAATACAATTAGGCAAGCTGGAGCATGAACTGCATCCAAAACACACAGTAGGAATTCCCTCTGGCACAATAGTGCTCAAAAAAACATGTCATACATTTACAATAACTACAGAGGGTCAGGAGCTCAGCTTTGCAGCTCATTGGACAAAACTGACTTTTCACACTCGTACTTCTACCAGACTCTATTTGCCTTCTTGTGCTGCACTCCCCTCACTGTTTAAAGCTGATAAAAATTCTGTTGTGTCAATATAGGAATGAGATTTTTTTTTTCCAGAACTTAGAAGGCAAAAGTTCAATGTGGGGTACTTTTCCTCCATTTAGTATGGAGCTTAAACATTTGTTAGAAGCTTCTATAAAACATGCTTTTTGGTGAACTTGTGATAATTTGAAGCAGTTTTAAATACTGCAGTGATTCTGCTAAGATGAGTCAAAATACTTCATCCAAATTACATGCTAAGTACTTTCTGCTTTATCATAACATTGTCTGCATTGTCAGTATGGTGCAGAATTTTTCATTTTCCTGCTCTGAAAGCCTGTTTAATTCTATTGCACACTGTTAAACAGATGTTGCATTTCACCCAAGAGCTGGTTGTGTTTCAATTCTAGATAAAGTGGTTCCTGTAAATAAGGTTTGTAAAATGCTTTCTGTCTGAACAAAACTATGGACCAGTTTTTATTACATGCTATTATTATAATTATAGGATCTTCTGCTTAATCAGGATGTGCTTAATTAGGATAGCCATTTAATTGGGACATCTCCCAAGGAACCAATTTAGCTTAATGTTATTGGTACTATCTAATCAGGGCAGGAAAAAGTTCGCTTTTAAAAAATAAGACCACAGCAAAAGAAAAGATAACTTGATGTTCCGCTGGTCTAATGCATCCAGTTCATTCCTCAAGGAACTGCAGGGATGGTCTCCTTAAAGTAACACAAGACAAGCATGATCCTTCTGTTGTGAAAGTATCAGACATGACCTTCACTCCTGCTGTTGGCTGCCATCTCCTTATATGAGAATACCTTGGCAAATGAGACCTGTGAACTTTATATTGTACCCAACAGGAAAAAAAGTCTCTGCCAAATATAAATTGCAAAGTGGAAAATACCACCACATTTTATTCATGAAGGTATGAGGTACCTCCACCAAACAAAATGTACTGTTGCAAGGAAACAGACTTGTGCCAGTTAAGTCTAAATTTCAAGAAGAATTTCAAAAACATTACATATGTTGATGAAATTTATGACTCAGCAATGGCCTTTGAGCCTTTGGCCCTGATGGATAATATGAGCTGGCAGCTGAACTAGAACTGAATTTTCAATATTAAATGCTAGTGAGAAACTTGAGCTGAAAGAGAACAAAGTAGTGGACAGATTACCAGTTGATGTAAATCAATCACATCCCATTCAGTGCTGCAGACATACTGGTTTTCATGTGGTAGAAATTTTAGCTTAAGACAGTGAGATGAAGCAGTGATACATTTGCTTATGCATGATGGCAGGACTGGAACAAGGTTGGCCAGGAAGGTGGTGGAATTCCATCCACTGAGATGTTAAAAACTCATCTGAACATGACCCTGAGTAACTTGCTTGTGGTGACTCTGCTTGAGCTCAGGGGTTAGGCAAGAGAACCTCCAGATGTGTCTCCTAACCTCAGCTGCTCTGTGTTTCTGTGAAGGTCCCCTTAGAATGGGTAAAGAACAAATCCAGACACTGCAGGTTTAGTTTGGCACAATGTTGGCTTTGGTGGTAAAGCTTGTCTAAGAAACCCCAGCCCACAACATTCCCTCTCTGCTATTTTTTCCGTGCTGCAAGGTCACTGTCTCTTTATTTGTGGTGATAAAATTCTTTATAGAGCCACAGCATTAAGTGGATCAATGGTAAGACAAGGTTAAAAATAACAAATTGGGGGTTTTTTTTAAGAGTGTTTATTTTTTTAAGTGTTATTTTTAAGTGCATGTCAGTTCAGCTGTGCACTGAACTGTCACAGCACACAGGATGGTGAGCAAATGAAAGCTGAGAAGATGAGCATGATGGCTGGATCCATCATACTGTTTAACTGCACATTGATTTATGCTGTCTCTTGCAGAAAGCAGAACTAACCTGCTTTATCTGATGTTAACTAAATGAAAAAAAACAGACCTCTGTCTTTAGCTGACTGTACATCTTGAGTACTCTTCT
>WEIV01023829.1:6500-21074 GCA_013390005.1 Calyptomena viridis
TATCTGCTATTTTATCCTTTGTTATGTTCTGCAATTAGAAGACTGTATATACCAAGAACACATTTTGAAAATATGCTAACTTACTTTTCTGGTGTAGACCTTTGCCTCAGACGATGTGGTACTGGAGGTGGCACATGTGGAAGTGGTAAAGGGGATGAGACCTTAAAGGCATCGGAGCTACTGTCAGAAGCACTTTTAGACAGTGGTCTGTACGTCTGCGTCTTCGCAGCTGGGTGTGCCTGAGCAGAGAAGGATGGACTGTAGCTACCTAATATAAAACAAAACCAGAAATAGTCATAGCATGAGAACGAGTTTTAAAAAAACCACAACATGAAATGTTACAAGAACCCACAGTAAAGTTACAAAAAATGTGTAAATGCACCCTTAAAAGTACATTGCTGTGTACTATGTAGATCAGTAGAAAACTTTTAATGTATTTCTATATAAAACTACAAACACACAGATAAAGTGTAGTATAGTTAAAATAAATTCATTATTAATTTGACTGGAGGGAGAAGTTAATAGGTGTACATATCCATCACAGCTGTTAATGACAGCCTGCAATTAATCCCCAGGCTCATCCTGTCACTCAGCTATTCTATATTCAGAAGGAAGAGAAGAGGCAGGAAACACACCTTTTTTATTCATTGTTTTAATACTTAGTTAATCCGGGACAATGAGGCAAAAGCATATCTTGAGGATCACAGAAGTACAAAGAGATATCAAACCATCAACTCACAATAAATGCTTTCAGCAGCAGAGAAAAATGTACTATTGAGAGCATGTTAAATGCAACAGAAATGGAAAAATTTTGAATGGCATTTTTGCAGAGGGCACTATGGCTTTTTTGCACACAGTTTATTCATGCTTTCACTTTGTTTGGTTTTGTTTTTAAATAATTTTACCATAGAGTTATAATCTTCTGAAAGACACAATGATTATATATCTCAGATGGAAAAGATCATAAAACAGAATCAGTTTTATTGGGCACTCTTACTGCATATTTTTTATGTGTTTTCATTACACCTTTTTTATCCTTTCATGTCAGTAATTAGGATTTGCATTTTCACACAGTAGCTCTCTTTCCATTTTCATAAGGAAAGGCTATGTGGACCTTCACAATCACTAGTGAAAACAAATGCAATGTAATCAAGAAACTACAGTATTACAGTGTTTTCTATCTGCAGTGAGAGGCCCACAGCTGCAATTCATTTCTGTGGTAAGAACAAAACTAGAATTAAACTTGTTTCATTTGCAGGAAAAAGGCACGAACAACTGAGATTGAACAAGACAAAATGTGTTTCTATAAGCATTATAAAAGCAAGTATGAAGACTTAACTACCCCATTACTTGCTGACATTAATAAAAGACTCATTTTGAATAGGGAATAATTCCTACCAGTACTGTATGCATATGCAGTATTATACAAGTCTGTGTCGTCATCTATAAAAAGAAATATACATGTTACAGCAGTGCCATACATGCCAGTTTATCACAGAAATGCAGCTTTGTTTTTGCAAATACAAACAGATGATCGGTAGGCAATTAAGTGCTGTATTTCCTTTCCTCACCTCATAGGTGTTTTTGGAAGACTCTCTCTTCACATTATACTTACATTATAGGTTGTTTTTACCATCTTATTGCTAAAATGGTATCTTCTGGTCATGTCACCATTGCATATTTACTAAGTTGGAACCGAATTGCAAATTATAGCTTTTTGTCTGTTCTTTTCCTTTCCCCAAGCTCAATTTCTTCCTTTTGTCAGCTTTCCTCCACTAGAGATTAAGTTGGTCCTATCACAAAAAGCAACCCCAAATATCTACTATGTGACTAGTCTTCAAAATAGATCTTGTAAGCCAACATTTTCCTGCCAACATTTCTTATTCTCCCACTAACATTCTGTATGACCATACTGAACGTTGGCTCTACCTCAGACGAATGAAGTCTCCTTCCTTACGGAGGTGTAACAAATATAATTGCCATTTATACAGTTTCTTGGCATCTTTGGTGACAATCATGATAAAGAACATGGACTCTAAAGCTAGCAATGTCACCAAAGTTCCATTTCAGCAAAAACAAGTAAGATATTCTATGGAAACAATTCAATTCAAGCCCAAAAACTGCCCTCAAACCAGCATGTTTACTAACCCATGCTGCTCTAAAACTTGAGCACTCCAAAAGAAAGCTGGTACAGTAGATTTACAGTGGCCAACTTCTTATCCCTCAAATTTCACTGGAGGATCACTTCACTGAGCTCCCCAGTGAGATGTAATCATGCTGGTTGCATACCTATCCTAATAACTCTAATTTTTATTTAATTTTAGTAATAAAATAAACCCATTAGAAATTTTCAACCTACACTAGAGGAAAATAGCTCTCTCTGCAGTAAAATCTATCACTGAATTTATGAATTTGATTAATTATCTGACACTTTGTGAATTCTTGTAATTCAGAAAAATGCATGTTTTAACATGACTGAGAACCACTCAGCCAAGGCAAAAACATACTCACCAGGTTTATGAACCATATGGATTTGCTTGAACATTGTCTTGTACCAATCCTTTGGCCTGTCAACTGTCTAAAGAAAACACAGTTTTAAAAATTAACAACAAAATAAAAATACCTGTGTGTACAGATCTGATCAGATATTTTATGTTATTCTGGACAGAAAGTCTAGTATATTTTGTTCCTTATTTAATATAATAATTTTCATACCAAGTATTTCAAATGGTGTGTTTATACTTTTCATCCAGGAATCCCTGTAACAAATTCTGGAAGACACTGAAGACTGAGTCAGTCTTGGACTCTGATCTTGCAAGGGTACAATGGTTAGGAACATAGGGATTAGTGCCACATCAACAGTTCATTCTTAGTGCCCTATATCTGACAATGATGAATGCTAGATTATTTGCAGGAAAATAAAAACACCTCAGCAATTATGATGACAAGCCTGTAAGAAGAGCTTCTTTTGAACTCCTGGCAATTTTCAGCTTAAATGTAATTGTTAAAGAATGCAAAAAACCTTTGGAATACTAGTGAGAAAAGAATTAAGACCACACTATATTTAAGAGTAATGTTTGGATTGAAAACAAAGAGTATTTCTTTTATCAGTTTTCCAAACAACTTAATTTTATCTTATTTTTCTGTTTTGACAAAACTGAATAAAATATACCTTTCAATAATCACTCATTAAACGATACCTATCCTTACTTTTGAAAACTAAGTAATCCCAAAGCTCCCCAACTCTGCTCATATCAACACCTGTTTGTGCTTCTTGTTACCTCTTACCCTTCTGCATTTTCTCTTTTGCTGCCATTTTCTTTGATGTAGGATGATAATATTTCAGAAAAGGATTAACACAAAGGAGAACATGTTTTCAGTATTATTCTTCTTAGGTCCTTAAATTTTACTTGTCGATAGTCAGAAAAGCAAAAGTTTTAATACAGAAAATCATAGAATCATAGCACCGATTGGGTTGGAAGGGACCTCAAATATCATCTAGTTCCAACCCCTGCCATAGACAGGGACACTTTTCACTAGACTGGGTTGGTCAGAGCTCCATACAGGCTGACCTTGAACACCTTCAAGGGACCGGGCATCCACAACTTCTCTAAGCAACAAAAAACCCTCCAAAAAACCCCAAAACTGNTCATCAAAACTCATGGTGTACAGGGATAATTCTAAAGACCGCTCTTGAAGTGCATTATCTTGTAGTAGCTAATACTAAATCTGCAATCACTTTGTCCCACTCCGCTTTACCTTGTAAAGTAAAAATCTACAAATTCTCCTCTACAGATCTGAGTGTGTTCACCTGGCTCCATGCCATCTTTACTAAATCACGATTTTTCCTTAAATACTACTATACAAAATGTATCTGTTTTGTTAACAATGGTGAGCTCTTACTATAAGGAACTAAACATAAATGCGCCTGTATTCTCACAAAATTGCTATGAAATGACATTTAAAAAAAAAGTTTAAAAGAAGAGCTGACAGTCAATTGAACTTGGAAATCTGCTAGGTAAGAAAAAAATTTAAGCAGGGGGTTATGCTTTTTACCTAGACCTGCCTGCAAGATAGAGACAAAGGAAATACAGTTTTGTTTCAAGATAGGTCCCTTCTTCCACCTAGTAATATTGCTATAAAGATGTATAAACATCTTTACTAGTGGAACTCTGGTAAGAATAATTTAGCTGGATTTGAAACAGGTTTGGTGCTTCAGGACCACATATGTTCAGAAGTTTACAAAGAAGTCCAGGAGGTCTGAAGGAATTCAACTGATGGGCATAATCTCCATGCTACTCTTCATTTGCCACAGCAACAGAAACCTGCAACAGTCCCATGGTATTGCAAATGCCTTTCTGATTGTACTGGGCCAAGAAGTGTCTTCCAACCGGTGGTAGGTGAACAGATTACAAATAGTGCATACATACTACTACTACGTCCCTACTGTTTATCAAGTGACAATGGTGCATAGATATCTCTTTGCTGGATCCCTGTCAGGTCCTCCACAAATTTACAGGAGGCTCCTACATAGCCATCAGGTACAGAGAAGCTCCCCTGGGACCACAGAAGAAGGTCTCCTGGTATCTTTCTGGATATTTCAATGTTTCTCACCATCTCCACCCCACTCTGGGGTTTCAAGCCTCAGACAATAATTTTTTCTTTAAATTATAAGCCAGATAGGATTACTTAAGAAACAGAATACATTAATTTTGAAATACATTTTCTCAATTTATATTCACTAATCCCACACACCAACATTGCTTGAGGAATTAATAGTATTCACAATGCACTGAGCCATTCAGATGCCATCCTGCTTTGCATACATTATAGCTGATGTTGGACAATTATACCATTTCATGTACCGTTATACGTGAAGAAACAATCAGCCAAATAGCACGGAGACAACAAAAAATTTTGATCATAGGAGAGTCTGTAATCATTGCAGTATTGTAATCATCCATCAGGAAGCATGCAATTAAAGGAGGCATTTATGACTTTCAGTGGAACTTTGTGGGATTTTTTTCCTTGTGGGTTTTTTTTTGTGTGTGTGTTGGTTTTTTTTTTTCCCCAAGGTGAAATATTACATCACTAAGTATGGAAAAGGCACATGGTGGGACTTGATTTTTTTTTTGTTCTTAGTAAATAGAGGCCTTTTCAGTCTTCAGATTAATTTTGATAGTTCACAGAATCACAAAATATGTCAGGCTGGAAGAGATCCACAAAGCAATCATTTTGGCCAGACTAAAACAGTGCAGTCTTACTGCTTTCCATGAACTTGTTTTTTCCTTACCTAGGACCTTATTGGTGGTAAACTTTGACGGTGTGTAAAGCCTTAAAGACCACTTCCCTGTCTCACACACCGTCAAGGCCATAGAAGAAACTTGACATAAGATAAGCCACCACAGTGGGAGCCTGAGATAAGCACAGAAGGGAGGAATTTACAACAGGAAGGTGCTAATTCCAGGCCTGGTAGAAGTGAGATCTGTTTAGCGCATCCTGGTTAACGCATTTGGACAAAAATTTCCACTGTGGCAAAATGTGGGAAAGGAAGCAGCTGCTCATGTATGTATAACCGCAAGTCGTGGGATGGCATCTGCGCCCACCCCATGGATACCTGGAACTTGGAATGTATGAAGGTGGTATCCCCAGAAGAATGACTCCAGCACTCCCATCACCAAGAAGCCCAGGGTGAAAAAGGACCAACAGCACATTGCTAGATCCATGGGTGGTGACTCTCCTGTGCTTGATCTCTCTCTCTCTCTCCCTCTCTCTCTCTTTCCCTCCTTCCTTCCACTCTCTTCAATTTCTTTCTCTCTACCTCACATTTACTGTTAAATAAAATCCATATTATTGACTTTGGCACATGGTCTTGTTCACACCTTAATTCGAGCAGAGGCTTCTCTCACTAATTGAATCATAACACAGTGCCTTTTGACAGAATGCTTTTCTGATGGAACATCACTTTACCCTCTCCTTTCAAAAGACTTCATTTTCAGTTTTACCATCTCTGACAGGGGCAGGGCTTGGCACAGTGGCAGAACTTAACAACCATCTGAATTTTCAGACTTGCACTTTCCAGACCTGGCCGGAACTGAAATGGTATAGAAGGAACATGCTAACAGAGGATGGAGGTTCTGAGAGAATGGAAAACTTTATAGGAGTCCTTCTCCTCTCAGCAGCTTTGGACACAGTAGGTTTGCGGGGATAGGGATAGGAAAGAGAGGGAGACGAGAGGGAGAGTAGAGATCACTCTGCTTTCCTTGGCTAAAGAGCTGTCACAAACTATGTTCTGAGAGTAAAGACAGATGAGATAACCACATCTTGAAAAACCTCTCTACTCCTGAAAAGCACTCAAAATCTGGAATACAGATACTCTTAAATTTTTATTTAAATGCTTAACTTTGAGCAGCATAGCATTTTGAAACACTGTGTATGTTACCTATCAACCATTAATCTGCATTTGCTGCTATTTTTGCAAAGATCGGAGAATAAGCAGCTTTTAAACAGCATGCAAGAATAAAGTCAGCTAATTTGCAAACGTCTTTCTCTCTCCAGGTGGAGTGAGGCTGAACTTTCTGAGAGAAGATTCCTATTTGGACTATTCACTGACCTTGGAGAAACAGCTGGTAATATATCCTACCTTCTCCTATTCGTGGAAAATGCAGCTTTAGCATGTTGCGAGGTGCAGCATATTTGAGTCTTTTGCTGACAACTATACCAACTTTGTTCTTGCACAACTGGAGTACACAGGGCTCAAATATACTTGCGCACATTTGAAAAGTAATCTCAAATCAGTATCTTGAAAACAATTTTACTACCAGCTGAGTCTTAAGGAAGCAGAATAAGGACACAAAACACCACACCAGACACACTCATACAACACATGCTAGCATAATCTTTTAATGTATATTTCACTTCAAAAATTATTTTCTTAACTGCAAGATTACAGGCTATATGTTGAAATTGAAACATAACAAAATCCAGTAAATCCAGTGGTAAATAGTCCTAATTCATATTGCATTATGTTTTTAGAAGAAAATCTGAGACTCAGATCATACAACCTGAAAATTAAATATAGGTTGGTAGATTGCCAACTCGGTTAGGCACACTTAAGGGAGATTTCTGTTATACTATCATATAACTGATATGCATTCTATTAGAACAATCTGCAATTAAAAAAGCTTTAAACTAATTCCTATATCCAAAATAAAGCATAGGGACTATTTATTTAAAAGGGGTAGGAAGCTAGAGCATTGTTGCAAAAAAAAATCCTTAATTTTTAAGATTCTGATCATATCACTTTTTAATATCAAAAACAAAGCAAGAAATGCCAGTTTCCCCCCCATTCTTATAAACATTGTCCCCACCTTACCACTTATTCTGATTTTTTCCTATTGCTTTTCTCCATCAATTCCTTATTTTCCCTCTAATTTTTCAATCCATTGGAGGAATTCTTGGCAATACAACAGAGCCCCATATGTCAGTATTGGCAGAGAGGATACATCCAACAGCATCCTTGCACCTCCCAGAGACTTCACCTGCAAGGGCTCGGCTGCTTTCATCCTGGCTCCCACTCTTCTTACTCTTTCTCCGTCTAGCACAGCAGTTCTTCTCTGGCTGGGAAGGCCAGTCAGCGCTTCCTTTACAGACCTAGTGCAGCTGCCACTGTGCTCTCTGGAGCAGCCAGAAGAGGCTGCCCTGACAGCAGAGTGGAAAGAATGCTTCAGCATAGTGAAAACAAAACTCTTCAGTTTGACATCCTGGGACCACTCAAGCAGTGACTAGCGGCAGATGATCAAAATTGGGCTAGTCACAATGAAAGGGCTTCCACGCTATTCGTTTATGTGTCACTCAAGGGCACAATGATTATTTATTGCACTCCCACGAAAATGCTACTCATTTAGATTACTATAAGAACAAAAATATTAATTTCTAGGCTACTCTGATGACATGAGAACTACTGTCCAAGAAATGCAGAAGCATAATATTTTTATATATACACACACATGCATATATGAATACTTGCATACACACACACTCATATATACATAAACAGTATGTATAAACTTTATTTTAGAAATAAACCAAATGCAATTATTGTGTATCTCCAAAAGGCAAGAACTACAAGAGAAGCAAGAAATTTTGGCAACTTCTAATTAAAATTAGAAACATGAGTTTGTCTAATTATGCTCTCATCAGCATTCTCCTTTTCCGTCAACACACAATATTATATTCATGAGCTCGCTGATTACGCACACTGTATTCCACATTATATAAGAGTAGAAGAATGTTAAAAACCCATTACCAACAATCAGTTCATTGTATGAGTTCATACACAGATTTCCCAGAATTTCCTACCGTTCTAATTGCTGTAGGGATTCCAGATTCATCTACCGGGCCAATCCCTGCATAATGTGGAGCTTTAATTACTGTAATTTTTTTTTCTTCTTCTGAAGATCTACAGATTGGTATTGTACTGGTGGTGGTGGTGATGCCAACATTCTGAACATGCTGTGAGTATGTGTCTGTGGACTCTGTAAAGATAACATGACAGAGTATTGCGTGATGACACGATCATCATACTTGGCAGTTAAAACACACTTCCCCATTTCAGTATGCTGTACAAAGACTGACAACCTTAATCACATAAATATACATTATTTTTTAAAAACGTATCATCTTAACTAGGGCTTTGCCCTACTTAATGTTACATTAATAGAATTATAAACTTACTTAAAGACAAGACAGGCTATTCAACTCAGATCTCATTAGATTTAGAAGTACTTTTTCACAACATCTTGGTCACAAAAAAAGGAAAAAACCCACAAGCACAGCAAAATATATTGAGAAAGGCACAGCAGCCTTTCCTCTATAAATGCAACTTTTTACCTTTTCTGCCCATTCCTTGGAAACTAGTGACATAATTTCAAAACTTCCACCCCCCAAGTCTACCAAACTATAGAAAATTGCTGTTCTGTAAGCACAGCAAACAGGCCTGCACAAAAACTTAGATGACATATACTTAGAAACATTAAGTTGTGATGCATGAACATATTTAAGAAACAAATTCTGACACACAATTTTCTTCCCTTAAAGTATGTTGAATATGTTTTTGTGCCTCTACATGTAATTCATAGAAACGGACTTCAGTAACTTGGCACCCATTCAGCAATCTGATGATCCACCTATGGTGATTCAGGTGAACTGTGCAGGCTGCTACAGGTTTGTAGTGACTTGCAGTATTTTTACCCTTCTCCCTCTAACTGTCCTTTATAATTATTGAAATCATTACATCACTATTACGATTTCCTTCTAAAATTTAGAGTAATTTACTTTATAAAAAATACCTCAGTGCTGGGATGTGACATGAAAATCTATGCTGCTGCAGATGATGCACTCCTTTCCCATATACAGGAAAAAGAGCCCTACTCCTTCAGGCAGCAGGTTTCAATAAATTAGTGGGCTGCTACCACATAGCCTCTATTTTACAAGAGCAGGTACAATGAGCTATTTCCACTGCAGGATAAATGAATGCAGGAAATGAAAATAAACATTCTAACACTAATGGTGACAATTAAAATTTCCTTTTGTGTGACATTAATAATCACTGATTATTCTGAAGAGAAATATAAGAATTGTAATATGAATCAACAAGAGAAGGTCTGGTGATCAAAAGCTCTAATTTTAATTTGAATATTTCTGCTCCTTCCACTGCAGAGCTGGATTTGGCATGGATGTTTCAGCTATTTACTCAAGTCTGAAATCCTGTAAATAATCCAGTGTTACACATATATGGTGAGGGGCAACTCTGCATGGCAAATGCCTAAATATTTGGAACTTTTTCCCAAAAAAACATGACGCTAAATTTAGAAAACATTTTGGATTTGATCCTTCATTCTTCATAGTCCTCGAACTGAGGCCATCAGGGGGATTTTTACATGAGTAAGGAGAATTAAATCAGGCTGTTACTGTGGAACACTGAACGTCAGCATCATACAACAGTGAAAGTAATGGGAAAATTAACATTTAAGGTAAATCCAAATGTATTGACAGGGGCTTAGATCATCAACCTAGGACCAATCAAAATATCTAGAATTCTGGGATGTGGAGAAACCCATGTATACATTTTTTGTATCTATCATTATGATGATAACAGCATTTGTCTACGCTGTAAGTTTCAGAGTGAGAACTGTCACCAAAAAAAAGTAAATTCTAGGATCAGATTACAATAATTTTGCATGTATAATCTTATCTGGATATGCAAAACATTGGGAGAAAAAGCAGCAAGCAAATTACTCTTCTGGCAAAACTGCAATTTACTGGCAAAGAGCCTTTCTAAGGCTGATAATGTTTGTTTTGTTTTGTTTGTTTTTTAAATTAACAATGCCCTAAAAATACATAAACAAATTTTAGATTGACATGACTTCAGGTGTTTAAAAGCCCAGAGTGTCTGTCTTCCTTTGTTGGCAGCATTTCTACTGAAGATTACAGAAGTTGTGAGGAGGACCAATGTACAAAGTTGGCCCCTGGTTTCTTCAGACAAAATCTTAAGGAGCTGCACAGGCTGAGCTATTTTCATAATTCCCTTCCCTTGGTACAGCTAGTGGACAGGTGGCAAGAGGTTAGACTCACACATATAGGTAATAAAAGTTAATAGCAACTCCAATTCAGGATCCATACTGCATCTAACAATAAATGCTATTACTTTTTCCATTTATTTCCCAAGGTAGATGAATAGACAATACCTTCATTACAGATGTGAAGCACTCCACAACTATTTGCAGTCTTTGCCACGTGAATTGGAATATGTTGTGTAATGTATAAAGCAAATATTCCGTGTGAGGCTTACCCATCATCCTGCCATGCTGCATGATAACAATGTTGGAATTGAGTGAAGCTGGTGGAGAATAAGCTGAGGAAGGGGAAAAAGGCCTTTGAAAGTGACTCACTGGGCTGGCAGCAGTGCCAGAATTCCCATTCACTGTGATCTGAGCCTGAGAAAGACAAAACAATAACTCATTAAACTACACACAAAGCCCACCGACTGCCCTACCAAAGAAAGAGTGATGCAAGACTGTAATCCACGCAACAATTACCAGTTGTCAGGTACACAGCCATAGTGCCATCTGCATTCACTGAAACACAAAACTTATCACAAAGGGAGCAGAATGTGTTCCTTATATACCTTGTACCTCCCCTCTTCTCTTGTATGTTCTGTTTGTGACACATGCTGTCAAGGGAAGGTGACATAAAGATCATGGTCAAGGCAATGAAGATGGCACAAACAAGGTTTGCAGAGGTTTGAGAGCAATATAAAATGAAGATGGCAGTATAAGTTCCTCTTGCATAACAAAGGCTGTTTGCCCCAAATCCCTCATGCCAAGAGACATATTCCCTTAATGCACATGTTCAAGCGCTATTGATAAATGGGAACTTCTGTGCAGACTGAAGGGAAAAGTCCCATTAAGACTAGGTAAAATGAATGAGCAAAAGTTTCTTTAAAAAATGGAAGTCAGCTGGAGTGACTATGGAATGCTGATGTAACCTATCACAATAAGAATAAATACCAATAATAAAAACTGAAGCAACCCATAACCAAAAAACAACTGAACAAAATCAAATACATAAAATGGGAAAGCTAAGCAAACTGGCAATAAAGGAGAAAGCATCAAATGCCATTTAGGCTTTAGTCACAAGAGGTACTTCATAAGAGGAAACTATCTGCCCCCATGTTTAGAATCCCTACATCTGGTCTGTTATACTTTTATGAGGAATATTGCAGGAATCAAAACTGAGATATTGAGAAAGCTTTGAATGAAATAAGGGGGGTAGTGAATATTTCAGCAGAAAAAGGAGGGAAACTCTCTGTAACATCTCTTTTAAAGTGGAACTCTTATTTAAATCTCAATAAAATTAGAAGAACTACAAACTTTGCTCAAATTTTATATAACAAAAAAACTAAAAATGCTGCAAACAGAAACAGGAGACTATCTGAAGTAGCAAAACATAAATAAAAAGTGCATAAAAAGGAATATTATTTTTACAAATAAAAATGAAGTGGTTCATTACCTTTTGTATATATTTGTATTTTTGAGATTACTGATTTGAAATTTTTAATGCCTCAGCCTTCCACAGCTAAGAAAGTAAAATAATTTCTAGGTCACATGCAGACATGTGAACAAGATGCATTCAGGGGTTTCTCATGTTAAGGATGCCTGTTTTCAGAAGTAACCTGAAAAGTTTCTGTTGTGGTGATGTCTCCATTGAAACTTTTGTGTTTATATCTTCCTTTTAATGTAAACTAAGTTGGCTTTTCTCACATGATTCTCTCCTGAAAAAAAATAACTTGGAGCTTTAAGAATAGAAAAGCTACATCACCTTAAAGACAGCATTTCAGGAGGTATGAAGGCATATTTTCAGATAAGGTTTCAAGATGAGGCCAACCATCTCTCCCCTACTTCAGGGGTTCATCCATTTCCTTTTCCTGTTGTCTTTTTGGAAAGCTTGTTTCTAGGGAAGGCAGAGTGCAACTACGTGCAGAGCCTTATACCATTTAATCATTTACTATAGCTTTTTTTTCTCTGAGTAGAACTAATGAGAGTTCTTTGTAGACTAGAAAGTTACTCCTATGAATTTCTGTAATAAAAAAATCGAGATTTTCCTGTGAAGGACTTTATCAAATAGCTCAGTTAGCTCGTAAGGCTCTTGCACTAAGTAGTACACAGTATCATGAAAACAAGATCCACCTAAGTAGTTGATGAACATCAGTCATAAATGTGGCATGTTCACATATAAACATTTTTGGGTTTGCTTCTAAAGGTTTTAGAAAGGATCTCAGCTCAGCTATAATTTCTTAGTTCCTAATGACTTTCTCTTTGAGGAAAGTTTCCATGAAGGTGACTATTTAATTTGTTTATCTGATGCACCTTGCACTGTTGCTAGGGTTAGCTATAAAAGATAGTTTTGCAAAGTTTCAAAGGTGTTTCTTTCCCTTGGAATCATTTGGGAGTTACTGACATATCAATCTGATAATGTGACACTTTAGTTCCAGGTGACACAGTTTATTCCCAGATTTTGCAAGGCAGTGAAATCCTCTAAGATGCCTATTCATGAATTAGACCTTTTATTTTCCTCAGTAATCTTCTTTGTGGGAAAGTAAGATAATATGTAAAAAAACCCTATTTCATGAAAATGCACCTATTTTCCAATTTAATGGAAAGATAATCCTCATTTTTCATGATGTTCCTTTCCCTAAGCACCTCCATTAATATTTTCTCCAGTATACTTAACCTGTCCTCCACTGCTAGTAGAGACACCTATTTCAGCTGATAGATAATCAAGCTCTTGTAAAGATTCCTCCTAGGTATCAGGTTNTAGGTATCAGGTTTAAAATTCCTGTAGTCTGCCTGAGCATCAGAAAGAGCAGTTCTCTGGATTTCTGAATTAGAACAGAGAAAAGCATCCATTTGAGACTGGAGATGATTTCTAACTTTCTCTCTGCTGAGACAGGTAGCAAAGAGAAAGAGGTCCCATTACAGATGTCTGAGCAGTTCTGTGCAAGAATGCTACACAGCACACCCCTGACCTCAAGACATTGAATGAGGCTAAAATCCTCAGGATCAATTCTTGAAGATCAAGACAGTGATAGAACTTTGGAAAAGGCAAAAATCTAATGTGTACAAGTTTTCATTAGATCCCACAATTTCAAACTACATAAACCAAAAGAACCCATGAAAATTACATTATAGGGAAAATGTTCACAATTAGAACAGAATCAGAAAAAAGAGTTTCAAAAGCCAACTGTTCTCCCATTTAAACTCAAATTCTAAGCATAACCCCAAATAAGAATTACAATTTTCACACTTCAGGTTTTTCAAACAATCTGTAATCTTTGACTAAAGATATGGCAAATTAACCACTGGTTTATGTTTAGCTCTGCCTTTTGCCTGGAATATTTTGCAATTTTGTCGATTCAAATCTTACTGATGCTGATGCTGCTCTTAGAAGAGCTGGTTCAAAACTTTTTTTGCCTAAGCTCTCATTAAGAAACTCAAGTATAAACAAACATATCCAATTTTGACGTAAAAGTCTTTGAAAGCGTGGTTCCATCTTACGTGGGTACCACACTGGATGGCCCAATACTACATTACTTTTATCATTCTCTCAGTGGTTTTCACCTACAAAATCAACAGCAATCTCCTTTGAGAACGAAGATCATCACAGAAGTAGAGCCAGTAGCAACACACGTGTGTGTGCCACAGCTTCCCCATCATTTTGTCATTTGATGGATGCATTTATAGCCATCTGGCCCTCCTCTAGAGAGGGTGGGAGATGAAGATTTTTCTATACTGCAGAGATGGGTCTTGACAGCAGTTTAATTTCTGGATGTAGGGCTCTTTAGGGATTTTTGTCCGTTGGTGGGAGACTCATCCTTTCACTTGGTCCATCAATGGTGAACAATTGTTATGCTCATCCCAGCCATGTCTAAATGAGAAAGTGATGATCAGACCTGACTATTACATAGCCTTCTACAGGGAGACTACACAAAAATGGAAAGAAGGACTGTTTCTG
>WEIV01023831.1:0-14356 GCA_013390005.1 Calyptomena viridis
TCACTTAAACTCGTATACTTCAGTGTTCATAGCACTGATGTAGAAATAATTTGGCTCAGAAACCCTAATGCTATATTTAGTTAAATGAAAGCACTTCTCATAAATGCGTTCATCTGGATGATGCACTTGGTTTTCATCTACAATTTCCATTTACTTCTGTAGTGGTTCCAGAAGCTCCACCCCACCTTAAAAAATTTAGATTTTACTGACATTGTATTTCAATTTTTAACTTGATGTGTTTCTCTTCCCCAGAGAGCACAGGGTGTGTCAGGAAAACATCACTTGGAACAGAGAGTAATATGTAATGGTACAGTATCAGATTTTCAATGAATTTTGGGAGCACTTGATCTTTCAAAACTAAGCTCCACACATTGTAATATTAATTTGTATGCTTACATTGAGGTATAGTAGCCTTAAGAACTTCAGTCAGAGCTTTCACATATGATAAAGACACATACTAATTGCAGAATATTTGGGATCAAATATTTAGATCAAATATTTACTTCTAGATATGGATTTTTAGTTTTGGTGTTGGGTTTTTTTCCCCCTTAAAAATGCCTCTTTCACCTACTCCTCCTCCTTAATTTACTGTGACTTCATCTTCCTGTTTTTTATGTGTCTTGTGAATGTATAACAGTAAAAACTGCAGCAATTGTACAGTTAATTTCTGTAAACGTTAATGGTAATATCTTTGTTTAATAGTACCATGTAATCCTTGATGTACAGACAAAGAACAGTCTTAAGAAATATCATATATAATGTATTAATTGCCCTTGTCAAATCCCTGTATAATGCAGAGCTGTTAGTCTGAGTTTCAGAGAATTTCTTCAATGTTTGAGCCTCTAAATATTGAACCTCCTGCTGGAATGAAGCACTTATACATGTAATATTCAGTTGCCATAGGTACTATACTAAAAAACTGCTTGGAAGATGAGAAACTACATCTCCGTCCTTTGTGGATTGCTCTAGGCACTGTGTTCAGGTTGCATATTTATTTTCTGACTGAGTACATTATTATATTGGAAAATTATCAATAGGTCCATTTCTTCCCTTAAACAATGTTGTTTAGGATAGTCTCACAAGAAGTAGGGGCACAGGAAAGACTTGAGCTTGGTTATGAACTTTCTGGTGGAACGTTCTTATCTCTGGTGTCCCAGAAGGAAATAAGTCTTTCCAGATATTTTTTCTGGTGACTGTTCTATCAGTGATATCTGGAGAATGAATACAAAACAGGTATGCATGGCAAAGAAATTAATTAGGTACTTGACTTCTTCACATAACAGGGTAAGTATTCTTAATATAGCCAGAAAACATTTTACAGGAAGACTTTCTTATTCTTCTAAGGTTTCTTAAGATGTTCCCAGTCTTAAACACAAGTTCATCAGGGATTTCAAAGTTTGAATTTTAGATTAAAGCTCATAAGACTTGAGTTAGGTGTGACTTAAGCACTTAAATCCCTGGGTTTGCATAGTTTTCAGTTCTTATATTTATTAATTAAATAAAAACATAAAAGGCCTGTCTATTAATTAAGGCCGAGATTTCTGAAGAAGTCTGAATAAATTAAGAAATTTAAATTAATTTTAGCCTTTTAATGCCATAATAATTTTCAAAAATCTCAGTCTATCCTTCCCTTATGATACTTTTTTCCCTTTATTTGATTGGTCATTCAGCTGCTAATGCTGAATAACAGGCAAAAGACATTCCTGACACAAATAAGATTCTGATTGTCTCCTATTTTTGGCATCATTGGTATCAAAACCTTTATTTGAAGAGGAAATGAAATTTTCTTTTCCTCAACAGGCAAAGGCTACTGAGATGGAAGAGTATTTTGTCTCCTGAGGTATCTATAGAGTATTTTGTCTCCTAAGGTATCTATAGACCTGGCTGAAAATGTGAGAGCTGTTCTGATTCACATGGGTTGCAGAGCCTGTAAAACATACACAGGCAGAGCAATTCATAGACATACATACCATTCATGAAACTTAGCCCATTAAACCCAGTAGAATCTAGCTGTTGTCAAAATAAAACTGTCACCTGAATTGACACATTGCCTAGAAAAATTTACCTTAAAAATAGAGAAATAAGGTAAAAAATGTCATAGGAATTATTAGTAGCTGCTGCCACCAGAATCAAAGCATTCTTGACAATTCATCATACATATGTGCGTGTAACCCACAGAGATGTGGTTTGCAGGAACTTTGGGAAGACTGTGCATGTCAGCACATGTGTATTGAAATCACTCTGGAGCCCTTCATGAGAAAGGTTAATTCCAACACTGAGGGGGTTTCTTTTTTCCTGTCTTCACCCACCATGTGGAACTGTAGAGAGGTCTTAAAATTAAAAGAGGAAAACAAGATAGATGTCCTTGTGTACATTGTGCAACCTTCTCCAATTCTGAAGGGGTGGGGATTTTGCTTATTCTTAAAAGAACCTTGTCATCAGTCGAACACACAATGATTCTTCCTGAGTATAAAAATCTCTGCTCAATGACTGAAATTATATCCTTCAATCAGTCTTACAATCTTATCAAGACACTGATCTACACAGTGCCCTTTAGAGAAAGAAAATACTTAGGTTTATTTTATTTTTCTCTTAATGAGTAATTGTAGGTTCCTCACATTGGTTTAGGAACAGGTGTCAGCCATTCTAAACTTTATCCAAAATGGTTTTGAAGATTTCTAGGGATGGGGCACCCAGAACTTCTCCGGGCAATCTGCTGCAGTGATCCCTGGGGCATGACTCAATTTTGTGCTGAAAGAATTAATTTAGACTTCTACATACCTGTAGGTGAGCTAGGGAACTTCTTCAGTTGCTTAAATGACATTTAAGCATTAAACATAGTATAATGACATTTGAGGCAGCTTGCCTAGACCAAGCACTGTAGTAGGCATCTCTACCCCACCTTCAGCTGCAGCTCCAGGTTTGTACAGGTGTCCTGTTCATCCTCTCTTGCAGTCACTAGTTCTGTATGGAAGTTTTGGGTTTTTCAGTGGCTAGACACATACTTGGAAGTAATTCAGCCAAGTCCCAGAGCAGCATGAATTCATCTCTAGATTTATAGGCCTGAAATTAAATGTCTAGATGCAGCACACAGGCCAGAGGATTATTCAGTTACCAAAATCTGTACCTCTTGTGCCATTACAGAAACTCTGTGGTGTCTGATGTTTCCACATGGGACTGGTAAATACAGTCCAGAAAATGCACACCATTCTGCAGCAGAAACTGAAGGTCATGCTGAAGTATTTCACATAGCACTGGACATTAAAATGCATAAAGCTGAATTCAGCAACAACCTAGGGAGGAACAACAAGTCTGTAAGGCCAAATAAGGAGCAAGCTGAGTCTTTGGGTGACAAGTCCAGGCTTGTGTGTATATGTGGCACCCAAAGACATGCCTTTAGGCATTTAAGAGTTGTCAAAGGCTTAGAGAAGAGACAAGGAGGGATGCTAGCCCCTTTCTACTGGCCAAGTGTGTAACTAACTGAAGTGGAAATTAAGCAGAATATGACTACCTAAGTCCTTTTAAAGTTGTTTGACTTTCAGAAGCATTGAATGCTCTTCACTCCCCAAAACCAGGGACTGATATCAGTGTTCTTGCTGAGTTTTTATTTTGTAAGCATGGCTGGAGGGTTTGATTTTCATAGGTGCTGAATAGTATTAATTAATGTCTCTTGTTTGGCACCTGGCAACTGCAGAACTCAAAATTATATGCTATCTTTGAAATTATGAAACTGTCTTTAAGCTTGAGGCAAACATTTTACAGGGACTGAACAGGGCTATCTCCCCAGCTTCACCTCATACATATAGATCACTGAGTTTTATTTTTAAATGTTGGATGACTTTGGGGGAAGAAACTTGTTTAGATTTTTTTTCTTTCTATTTTTTAAGGGAGAAATTTCAGTTTTCTTCATGCACAGGCTTTGGGATCTGAAGAACAGGGATGGTCCATCTGCAGATGAGGGACCACCTTTTCCAGCCTCATGTTTATTTGAGGACTATCTGCTCTGAGAAGTTGTACAGACTCTGTCGCTTAGCAACCACACTCCCTGTTCTTGGAGTAGCAGGAGCATGCTCTGCGCATGCATGTGCATGGGTACCCTAGTTTTCAGACCACAGAAGGTCTTGTTGTGATACAACAAGATCAGCCAGATCATATACTGTGATATTTTTCAGACAATCAGTTCATTTTAATTCAGAGCAGGAAAAATCTGAACCAGTATTCTGTCTCTGAACTGAAAGTATTTGAGATCAATGTTTTCCGAGAAAGGTGAGGGAATATTACCTGGGCAGTTAGTGTACCTAGTCTAAGTTTATACTGAAAAGTCTCTTGCAAACTGTGTGAGGTTTTACTGAAGTATATGGGATGTTTTCTTAGGAAAGAGGGAAATTTACCCTAATTTACAGCTACAAAAATGAAGTTGTTACTGTTCTGTGGAAATGAAAGACAAGCATTTAATTGGTTAAGAAACACAGGGTTCACATGATGATTTTCCCTCTGGTCACTTGTGAGAAGTGTAATGAAGCAGCAGTGAGCTGGTTATGTATCTGTGTGTTTGTATTACCTATATGCATGTACATTTATCATCTCATGCTGATGGGTCTAAGATGTACACTAGATGGTGCTTGCACAACACAGGGAGCAAACGTGTGTCTGTCTCAAGATGTGTCAGCAACTCAGCGCTCCACCTCCTCCTTGAGTGTTTTCTATGATGAGCACTCTGTTCCATTAAGTGGAGTCATGTAATACATAAAGAAGATTCACAAACTCTGTATTTCAGTGACCAATGTAATAAAGAGATACAATAAGTCATTTTCATCTCTACATATATATATTTACACATGCTTATGTATATACGTAGTCTTGGCACCTCCAAGTTTCTGAGGACAAAGACCTGGTATTGTGAAACCTTTTTTATATTGTTTTAAAGTGATACACATGCACAGAATGGAACATGGACAAAAGGCCTTTTTAATATATGTTTGCACAGCACACAGTACCATACAGGTCTGAATTAGTGTCTAAAATCTAGCATGATCTATCATGAATTTTTGAAAAGAAGAAAAAAACATTTCAAAAAATAAGGGCATGTATCTTCCACACTGACATGTGCTGTCCTCAAAAAGAAAAAGAAAAAAAAATTAAAACACCGAATGGTGAAGGAAAATATCACTGTGAACTATATAAAGACAGACAAATTGTGTAAAAGACTTTTATATATCCTTGGGACATATGAGAAACAAAACAGAATGAAACCTGAATCAATCATTTTTATATTTCCACACAATCCATAAATTATGTATATTTCAACAGAGGAAGTATTGTGTTTTATTCAAAAATAAAAATCTTCAAAAATTATTGACAATAATTCAAGTATCAACATAATATATACACACAGCATATCGCACCTATACACATATATACACACACATATCGTATTTATCAAATACGATAAACACACTACCAAGATATACATTGATTCTCAGTCCTTTGTTTTTAAAGTCCAGACATAGTAACTTCTTACAATAATCTAACACTTCAGCTGAAAGTGGTTAACTACCAATTTATTTCAGAATCTTGGTCATTTCAGTCATGTCTTAAGGCTCATATACCTGGAATGTGGTCTAAAACCAAATGTAATTACTTTCAATGATTGTACATTTTGAGCAAGTCTGTATTTTGGACATAGAAAGAGAATTGGATAGCAGGGTTTGGGGTAGTTGGAAAGAAGAGAGAAACTGATCCAGAATTGCTTTGATTGGTGCCAACAAGTGAACACAAAGAAAAAAAAAACCCAAAAACAAACAGTTTCTTCATTCCTCTAATACCCGAGTTCATTGTACTACAGGAATTTGTAAGAGGAACAGTGGTTGTAGGCTATACTCTGTACTTTATTAAATGGAATGTGTTCGGGTTAGGGTTAGGGTATGTATGGTTGTTCCTAAAAGAGTTGTGTAGGTACCTACTGAGGCCAAGTTGCTGAAGGCGCAACAGATTCAGATAAACATAAACAATATTAACCAACAGATTCTCAACTCTCAAGATATGTCAGTGCTTCATTCAGCTGTGTTTTGACACTAGCTTGCCATGTTGACTTGAAGAGAGACTGTTGATGATACTAAATTTGGAGGAGCTGTTGACTCCCTTGAAGGCAGAGAGGCCCTTCAGAGACACCTCAGAAAAGGGGGAGATGAGCAATGACCAGATGTGAAGTTCTACAAGAGAAAGCCCTGGACTCTGCATCTCGAATGGGGCAACCCCAGATATATGTACAGACTGCAGAAAGAGATACTGAAAAGCAGTGCCAGGAAAGTGTGCAGTGCCTGGATGTCCCGGTCAAGGCAAGCTGGCCATGAGTCAGCAGTGCCCTGGAAGCCAGGAGAGACAACCGTGTCCTGGGAGGCATCAGGCCCAGCACCACTGGCCAGGCTAGGGAGGGGATTTTCCCATTCTGCTCTGACCTGGGGTGGCCTCACCTGCAATATTGGAGCAGTTTGGGGCACCACAATGTAAGAAAGATATTGAGACATTAAAGAGTGTCCAAAGGAGGGCAACAAAGACAAGGAAGGGACATGAGATGAAGTGTAAGGAAGTAAGGAGCCTCTGAAGGCACTTGGTTTGTTTGGGCTGCAGAAGAGGAGACTGAGGGGTGACCTCATTGCAGTGACAACTTCCTTTGATGGTCCTTGTGAATTCCTTCCAACTCCAGGTGTTCTATTACTCTGTGATTCCCTGACCATCCTGTTTTAATTTTTTTTTAAATCCCGGGAGCATCACTGGCTTCACTGACTTCATTGCTTTAAAATGGGACAAGACACACAAGTTTCCAAATGGCCAACCATGGGGCAAGATAATGCCAGACTATGCCTGCATCTGGATTTTGTTATTTTGAAAGGCAACAACACCTGTTTCCCATTTATGCAGAAGAATTAGCAGTTGGGCTCTGAACTTGGCTGCTATGCTTCCTTTTGAATCCAGAAGGAGTAAGATGCCAGGTGCTGGCTTTTGCAGCTCTGTTTCACCAGAAGTTAACTTGGGTTATTATATGCTGTAGCAGCTCTTGTTACAGGCAGCCCCGCTTTCTTGTCCTGTTTCCACCCATTCCTCCTGGCTGTCAGACTCCCCCTGCCTCCCTATCATGCTCTCAGTTCACACTGAGAGATGCATACCTAAACAAGTAAAATCCAAAAGTATCTAGGTAGAGCCATCTCTTTCCTAGACCTGCAGAAAGGTCAAGAGGATTTCCAAAGTGGGGGCTGAATGTGTCTGTGGGGGTGGATGGTGGGAGGAAGCAGGGAGGAGGCACAGGGACAAGTCATATCCGGAGTTTTCATGACTCAAATTCAGTAAGTGTATCACGTTAGTCATAGCAAAAATGTGTGCCCTGCAGTTGGAGACGAGGTGTCTGGACCATCTCAGGTTGGCATCTCTGTCATGTTCTTGTAACATGTCCAGCTCATCATTAATGAAGCAAATAAATAAATTTTACCCCATCAAAAGAGGCACACCCATGTGTAGAAGGTGCACTGAATCACATACTTTAGCCTTTCACTAATGCTGTCCGATGGAACCGGGGGAGCTCATAACCTGCAGCAAGGCAGTTAAAATAATCAATGAGTGCGTGCTCAATCCCGAGAAAGAGGAGGGGGACTCTGGGGGAGGGAGGGAGGAAGGGAGAGAGAGAGAGAGAGAGAGAGAGAAGAAGAAATAGGAAAAATGAGGTGGGGAGAGGAAGGAAGAGAAGAGAGNCAGGATTGCGTCAATTTGGGTTTCAACCACGTCTTCGGTCTCAGAGCAGAGCTACTCAGAAGAGCCAAAACAGGAAGGGGGTTGCAAATCAGTGTGCAAAGGGGAGGACCGACGGCTCCCCTCCCCCTTCCACAGTTCCCTTGCAGCCTCTTCCTCCACTGTCCCCATCGCTTGTGTCTCTGGCTTTTGGGGTGTTTTTTGTTGTTTTATTTTTCCTTTCTCTAAGATCTTTTTTTTTTTTTTCTTTTGAACTGCACTGGAAAAGACAGTTTTCCGGGCGCTGTGAGAGCGGAGAGCCGGGGACAGCAGGACAGTGCATTTCGTGCTCCGGGCAGGTCGCTTGTCATTCGGGGCGGGAGCTCCCGTGTCCCGGACAGCGGCTCCAGCACCGCGGACAGCAGCTCCAAGCCCGGGCAGCTGCTCCAGCACCACGGCCAGCGCCTTCAGCACCGCGGAGAGCGGCTACAGACCCCGTCAGAGGCTCCGAGCCCCGGGCAGCGGCTCCAAGACCCACGGACATCGCACGCCACCAACATGGCTCCGATCGCGGACAGCCGCCAGCAGTTCGGTGAGTGCATCACTGCCCCAGCTTCCCGCTCTCCGGGCCGGGGGATCTTCCCCTCCCCAGGAGAAGAGCAGCCTCTGCTGAGCCATCCAGCGCCTCCCAGCACGCAGCTTGTTAGGAGGAACCTGGTCGTCCCCCCCTCCCCAACCTTGTCTCTTCGATTTCAGAAGTTGTGTGAATTTGCTTTCTCTTCCTTCTCTCTTCCCTACCAGTTCCCCACCCCCCTCCCCGGTAAAGTACCGGAAGAGATAAAGAGGTTTGTATAGGTGCGTTTTTGGATGAGAGAGATTTAGGATTGTTTTCTCTGTCTTGTTAAAGTAATGTGGCTCTGGAGCTCAATGATGTAAATGCCTCTTGTGCTGCACAGAAAAATCTTTTTTCAAGCCGTTCTTGGAATAACTGTCATTCCTTTTTTCCTTGTTGTAGGTCAATCATTAGTTAAAGTGAAAGGCAGCCTTGCTAAGGAAATTGTTAGGAAGATGAAAATTCATTATTTCAGTGTTTTTAGCTGAACAGCTGCAGTGTGACCAGCCTGGGTTCCTTGAGAATAGCAAAGATGAAAAGGAACTTTTCAGTGTTGCTATTTCTATGCACTGAATGTAGTGTGATACCAGAAGTTTTAGAAACAGTCATATATGTGCATTATAAAATACATATATAAATTGCTTTACTCAGAAAAGCAGTAAGTGGAAACATTTTGAACTCTGTTTTACAAATATTGACTCTAGTCTACATTATATTTGTTTTAGCAGTGGTTTGATTCAAGGATCATTCCACTGACTTAAGTGAAGAGACTTCAGATTTATATCACATTACTGGAATAATAACTTCTCCTGGAATCAATAACGTTTCCTATTAATGCAGTGCCTTGAGTGTTAACCAACTGATTTACATTATAACAACAGCAAGAAATTTGGGTTGTAACATAATTTGTTGTAAATATAAAACCATTTTAGCTACCATTTCATCTTCTTTGCTATTCCACCCACTTCATTCTTCTAATCATGCTTGTGATATCATGCTTGTATAATTACTTATTTAACAAAGATAATTAATATTTTAAACATCAGATTGATTCTACCACTGCTTTCAGTAGTTGTAGAATTGAAGTGGAACATAATATCCATTACTCTACAAAGTCTATCATCTCATGAGAAAGTATTGTAAAAGTGCAAATCATTCTTAATAGCCATTAAAGTATCCTGATTAGTTTTCAGTTACTTTTAGCTTTCTAATTTTATATCATGTATCTTTAAATTTCTGCAGCCCAGGGATTTCTTGAAACTCAAAGCCACGTGCTTAACTTAGGAAAAATACTTTTTGGTTATGTATGTGATTTTCATTCATCTAATTAAGTTCTTACAATTAAATACATAGACTTATAGACTGGTAAAACTTGTAGGCGTAAGGAAAGTGACATGATTGTTATCACATGAAATTAATAGCCAGGTCTGATCCTTTCTGTGCTGGAACATTATGTCCTACTTTGCTCTGATAGTATTGTTGTGGATTTTTTTTCTCAATCATCCCACTAAAAAGCACAGGTATAGTGGCAGCACCCTTATTTGTCCAGGTTTTAGCTGGATGAAGCTGACTTACTAATACATGCAGGGGGATAGTTTTGCTTTACTCATGCAGAACAATCATTTGTGAGCAAACAAGAACTGTTACATAATTGCCTTTTTGCATAAACATTGTCAGTCCATTAATATTCTACTGGACATCCACTGTTGCAGGAAATAAAGATTAAGCTCT
This sequence comes from Calyptomena viridis, assembly GCA_013390005.1. NCBI lineage: Eukaryota > Metazoa > Chordata > Aves > Passeriformes > Eurylaimidae > Calyptomena > Calyptomena viridis. Next base: position 10,067 of record WEIV01023831.1, read on the forward strand.
GATTGTTACATTGTGGGAGGTTTAAACTCACTTAGTAACATTACGTTTGGGCAAAATTGGATTTCCAATTAGTTGTGCTCATTTACCCTTCGATGCATGCTTTGAAGGGCTTATGATACTCTATGTAACTAATGTATCCACATGGCAATGGAGGCTGTAACACTTGTTCAGGTTTCTCTTTATTCAGTTGAAATATAGGATTCATATTAAGGTGAAAGAGAATTATATTTTAATGTTTTTCTTATATACTTCTGAGAAGTACTGACTCTTTCTGTAAACTCATAAGCTTTGATTCATAGTGTGTTAACTGCAAAGCTTAGTGGTTGTCAATGGCACACATAACAGGGTTTTTCAGCTTTGAACTCACATGTGACTACCTAATGTCACATCCATCTGGAAAAGACACTTGGTATATAATTATTCTAAATTTTCTTGATAGACTTCCTCCTGCAAAGTATTGAAAATCCCACTGAAACTGTTGAGTGCTATAACCTCCAATTAAACTCACTTCTTTCAAGAGATACCTCCAGGCAATTATGGGATCAGACCATAAAAAATGAGTTAATTGAGTGTACAAAGTATTCTAGGAAACAGTATGAAAAGCAGATGATATATCTATAAGTAATGCATATTTCAGAATATGTTTTATCTAACTAACAAAGCTCCATAAACTCAAAGCTGAAATCTTTTGAGAGCTGGTATTACTCGCAGAGATATAAACTCAGAAACTACACACAGAGGGTTGAGGTAGTCGAGAAATTGTGAACAGTGGTTACTATTAGGATAGGAATAGTATTGTCCTCCCTAATGCTCCATGTATGGAAAAATACTAGCATAACAAGCATGCCTTAGTGTGGAAATGCACACTCATTGCTGCCTGCAGGTGGCGAGCAATATGTATAATGAAAAGCACTTTCAGTCTGTCGATCCTGCTGCTATTACAGTCTCATATCATTTTGTTTTTCTAAATTATACTTTATTAAACATCACACAGAGTCCAAGACATTGTTGCTTATGTGTTTGTTGCTATTTATTTGATTTACAGATGAAATTCCTACAGTGGTTGGGATCTTTAGTGCATTTGGCCTTGTCTTCTCTGTCTCCCTGTTTGCTTGGATCTGCTGTCAACGCAAATCTTCCAAATCCAATAAGACCCCACCCTATAAGTTTGTCCATGTTCTGAAGGGGGTTGATATTTACCCTGAGAATCTCAACAGCAAGAAGAAGTTTGGAGCAGATGATAAAAGTGAAGCAAAGAACAAATCAGCAATGCCAAAGAATTCTCTCCATCTTGACCTGGAGAAGAGAGATCTAAATGGCAACTTTCCCAAAACAACCACAAAAATGCAGAGCTCTCCAGATCCTGAAAATTCATCTCCTAAGCACTTTGCAGAAAGGAAGAAAGATTCAGTGTCCCCTGATAGTTTAAAATCCATCACTTCCCTGTCATCTGAAGATAAACAAGACAAGCTAGGAACTCTCTTTTTCTCCTTAGAGTACAACTTTGAGAAAAAGGCATTTGTAGTGAACATCAAAGAAGCTCGTGGGCTGCCAGCAATGGATGAGCAGTCAATGACTTCTGATCCTTACATCAAAATGACAATCCTGCCTGAGAAAAAGCACAAGGTGAAAACCAGAGTGCTGAGAAAAACCTTAGATCCAGCTTTTGATGAGACTTTCACGTTTTATGGGATCCCCTATAGCCAAATTCAAGACCTAACACTTCACTTCATGATCCTGAGCTTTGACAGATTTTCCAGAGATGATGTCATTGGAGAAGTCCTCATTCCTCTAGCTGGAATTGAACTCTCAGAAGGAAGGCTGCTAATGGACAGAGAGATCATCAAAAGAAATGTTAGGGTAACATCTAATTTATTTAAACTTTAGAGGAGTTGTTCTAGTCTTAGCTATGATTCCCAGGTAATGTTTCCACCCTTTTGTAAAGAAAAGCAGAAAAGCTCACCATGCAATTAATTGAGATGCTTTCATAAAGGCAGTATGAGGAAATCATTACAGAAATGCAATTAAAAAACAAACAAACAAACAAACAAAACCAAAAACCAAACCAAAACAAAAAAAAAAATTACAATGAACATGTTGCAAGGAATTGCTAATGCCCTAAACTCTAATTGCTTATTAAGCTGCTCCAGCAGGTTTAGTGGACTGAATTATATTAGGTCAAGTGGCGTCAATCCACACTAATTTGCTTTCAATTGCTTTTAAATTAAAGAATGCAAAATTGTTTACATATATATATTATACTATTTCTCTTCCCTCCCTTCGATTTAATATCATTCTTTCTTAACTCCTGCTGAAGTCAATGTAAATCTTTCATTTCAAGTAATAGGCTGTGGAACAGATTCTTAAGGAATGTCGGTAGACTTTAGTTATGGAATTGGAACCTGTTAGAGACCATATTGTTGAGGAAGTTGGTGCTGTTACTAACTTCTTTCTCATGAATTGTGACACAGGTTGCATCTTTACTAAAGATAGTAAGACACAAGGGAGAAGCTAAAGACTTACTGAAGTCAACAGCAAAATGTACTGACTTCACTGAGATAAAAAAATTTCATACCCTGTTATCTCATTTCAGAATGTAAGGATCATTCACAGCCATCACAGCTGAACCACAGAAATGCACATGCATCACACACACTTCTCTTAATCTCTACTAAGGAAGTGGAATGTGTATTGACTTTCAATTTGATTGTTTTTCAAAGAGCAAGCATACTGCCAGATTAAATAAATGTCTACTAGACAACATACCTATAACTAATATTGTTATTTTGCAATTCTATCATTCCATTACAACAAATATAACTATGTCACTGATCTTTTGTTGATAACTTATTGGATTTTCTGGTATATAAGGTACTATCCTTTCTTGTTTTGCCTGACTTCTTTTCTTCCTGTGAAATAAACTACTCCTTCAAATTCAAATCTAATACTCACAGAGTATTCAATATCACCTTTAGTTCATGTATATTATAATGCTTCTGAAAGTATCAAGGAATAAGATTTCCCTAGGAGTTTGAATTCTTCCTGTTTAAAATACTTTACTGAATATTTTTTTATTTACCTTTACTGGCTTTTTTTCCCCTCAGTAAATCTCTATGGAATTTTGTTTTGCTTAAGATGTTTTTTTTGTTTCTTAAGACTTTTTTCTCAGGATGTAGGATTTAATTTCTACCCTCTGAAGCTAACAATGTCATGTGAGCCTATATTTTCTTTTTTTTTTTTTTTTTCAATCTTAGAACCAATCATGAGAAAAAGTTATATAGCTACAATAGGGGGAAATCATATTCACTATGTAAAACAGCATAACGCCATACAGTGTATCCTTTTGCACAGTTTCAGAGCATTATAAATCTTCTTAATCCTGTAAGTATAATTGCTTATAAATAGTTTTATTTCTTTTTTTTCTTTTTCTTCACTTTCCTCAGAAATCATCTGGACGTGGAGAATTACTGGTATCTCTCTGTTATCAGTCTACAACAAATACACTTACTGTTGTTGTTTTAAAAGCCAGGCATCTACCTAAATCTGATGTGTCAGGATTATCAGGTAATGGTTTTAATAATGAATATGTCCTAAAAATATGAAACAGAATGACAGAAGACAATTGAAATGTGGCATTTCAAAGTCTAAAAATACTCCATAAGTGTAGAAATGGTGTTTCTATTATTTACAACCTATTCATTTTACTCATATCTAGATCAATGCTTTATTTCCAGGATATGTATTTTACAAATTTATTCTTCAAACACATCAAAACAAGTTGACATCTGTTAGCAGTGGAAATCAATAAGTTTTATGATTGTCTTGAACAGAGTCCATCTGCATATAAGTATGGAACGCTGTTTGCAGATGCTAAAAGCTTCTATTTATGATAAAAAAACAGTTTATTTGTAGAAGATCAGAATTGAGATCATCATATGGTTTATCTCAGCTTTGCACCAAGAAAAGCAACTAGCTACATCTGTGTTGAATTTGGAACACTGAGCACTAGCAGTTATTTGGCAAGGTGAAAAGGTGAACTATGCCAGTATTGGAATCAGGCTGTAACATAACACCCTTGCTTTATCATGAGCCAAAATTAGGGTGCATTANTTAACAAACCACCCCAAAGCTGTATGAGATAACGGAGGTTTCATGAAGACAGCAGGACAGCAAGACAATCTCATTAGACCTAGCCTAGGTGAGGTTTACCCAGCTGGGGAAATAGCTTCATTAAAAAAGCCCTTCCAGTTACAGCAGTCACCTGAACATTACAGAACATCCCAACTACAC
>WEIV01023832.1:1231-11283 GCA_013390005.1 Calyptomena viridis
TTTCCCATGTCCTTCCTTTCACTCTGCATAGCAGGGAGAAGTCACAGCAGGTTTTGTTCTCATGATTCCATGTCACCAGGGTTGCACTGAGTTTTCACTTTCAAAAACAGGAGGTGGTGAATTCCCACTCCTTCAGCAGCTAACACTGTGAGGAATAGTCAGGTAACAATTTTTGTTCCATATTTATAACAGTTTTTCATGGTGATTTTGAAATCTACAAGGGCAAAACCAACTCATTTTCTATAAATAGTCATTTCCCAAGAGCTGNCTACAACATCACTGACTTTTCTATCAGACAGAACACAGTCTTCCTGTGTGAGCTGTGCCTTATACCACAACCTTATTCCTAGCTGGCAAATCATTTTATAAACCTTCATATCCTTCTAGCAAAACTTTTGATCCTAAGGCTTGATTAGCCAGGCCAAAATTCTCCATCCTTCAGACCAAGCCAGAGATGACACAATTTTTACTAGACTATGAAATCTTTTATTTCTCAAGTACTCAACTGTTAGGTTCTTTAGTCTCCCATTTAGCATTCAAGATAAGGCTAAATGAGTGACATATTAACAATGATGTGACTTCCTAGATGAAGTCTAGGAAATGAGAATACATTGAGAATGCATGAGAATACATGGGAATACACACAACTCCTAGTATTTTGAAGAGGAGAATGTTTTGGAGGACAATGGGAATGGACTATACAAAGTTCAATGCCTATTATTATTTCAGTATCACGTAACCTTGGATATAAAGTACACACAGAGACTTGAACATAGAATAAAATGCAGAAATGAACTGAAGACAACATAGCAACAAAGAGCTCCAAACAGGTGAGGGACAGGCATCTAAACAGAGCCTGTTGGAGGGAAGCATGACTCATTGGGCACCTTTCTGTGCAATGGAAGAAAGGAGTCCCTGGTGNCATCTGGCTCCTGTTTGGCATTCCCATTGCATGGCAATAGACAGAAGAACAGTAATAGATAAAATTTGTAAGAGATAAGGCCTCGGAACAGCTAATGTAAGATATGCTTTAGTAGTGTAAGTAGCTATAGAGCCTAATTTGTAAAGACTGCTCATTACTGGTAGCATNTGCCCTCAAGTTAACACATTTTTCCTAAATAAATAAATAAACTTCATGCTAGTAGTATTCCCCTTCATATACTAGTCATGAAAATGCTTTGAACTTGGACTTTACTTAATTACAAGTATCTAGCTAGTTAACTTAGGCAAAGATCATGTGTTTTTGAAGTGGTCACTCTTGCCCTTCTATCTAATTGTCCCCTTGTCTATTGCTATTATTCATGATGTTAAACCTAAATGTAAGATTATCACCTTTTGGAAGCAGAGATCAGGTATTCTATCTTTGAAGCACAATGAATCCTAATTAGGTATAATCAATAATTAGAGTTGCGTAATGGAAAATAGGAAGGTCAGGAAAAGGAAATGGCTGAGATCATAATAATTACTTTCTTTTAGGACTGGCAGGGAAAACTAGTGTGAGAAGCTGACCATCTGAGAAAACAGATACCTATCTGGGTTTTCCTTGAAGCTGAAATAGCCATGTTGAAGTATACTAAGTGTCACAGTAAATATGATTTATAACTTTAACAAACTCTGGAAGCAAAGGTACACTTTCTACTTGAGGTAGTACTTGAGGTACATGTATATAACGGTTTTGCTGTGGTAACCTCTTTGGAATGCAGCAATTACCACCTACATGGCAGATTGGAAGTGTTACATTCCTCTGCTAGTAATCCACTCCTCCATTTAGCCAGAGGTCAGGGAGGAGAAGGAGATGACTCTAATGGAGGGAACAGTCAGACACACACAGTATTCTGTTAGAAGGACAAAGATGCACTAGGTGTTAACCTCACAGTGTAAGATTTTAAAGCCCTTCGACATGGAATGTAAAAGCCTTGTTATATCCATGAGAGACAAAATAATTTGGACAAAACCAGAAATTGAGCTGCATCACACTTCTGATCTAATGTTTTATGCTCCTACTGACCACTGAACTCTCACATTCCCAGAAATGCCCAGTGCTATCTTGCTAACACAAGACTCTGTTTGTTTGTTTGCTTCTGACATGCTCGAAGTTAAATGCTACATACACATAGAAATGATAGTTTTGTGCTACAACCATATTTTGCCCTCCAATCAAAGTAGAAGTGACACTTCATCTGTGTAATGGTATCAGCACATACAAATATATACATATGTAAATAAATATCAGCATGTGTCAGCATAATGCTACCATTTCAGAACTCAAGTTTTACAAGTAAAATAACATTTTATCTCCCAAACAGTTGCGGATAAAAGGCAGTTTCAGAATGGATGTGTATTTTAAAGAAGGAGAAAACAGTGCTGCACAGACATAAGTTACTTAAGAACCACTGTTATTCCGAACATGATGAGAGAGCAGCAAGAATTTCACACATGCCAGCATTCTTCCTAGTTGACTAAAAAAGCAAACAAAACCACAAAACACATAAACCTCAGTCTTTTGGTTGCAGTTCAAAAACCTGATGTAATATTCAAGACCAATCAGAAGTGCTCTTAGTTCTCTACCTAATTTGTCACCTGTGTTTTAACCACCATAAAAAATCCTATGTTAAACCCACGATTTCCCAGTTGTCTTTATTACTGTTGGCCCATCTCCAGTCCTTACATTACTGAAGTAGTACTCACATTAAATTTAAAAAGCACGTTCTGTATTAGCTTTTCATATTGCACAAATCCCTGCTCTTGCTACAACCTACAGACTTCTATTAATGCTAAACGTCACACTTTGAAGAGCCAAAAATATCAGATTCAGTTGTGAGTAGACAACACAGCTCTGCAGCTTTTCTTAATGAAGACAAATGGTAATAATATGGTGACAAGTACTCTTAGTAAGTAGTGCAAATCAGGCTTTTTACTGCAGTGCTGCTTTGGGCTCTGAGTGCAGGCCACAGGCCAGTCCTGGTCTTCAGGGGGATTTTTTGGTACGATGGTTCCATGGAAAACCTGCTGACCCATCAAGGCTGTTGTGGGTAGAGGGTCCTTCACTGCTGTGCTATACCTGGAGTGACAGGGCATATAGAGTGCCAGAGTAGTAAAGTTCCTGTGTAGGATGTCTGGCAAATATAACTTGTAAATCCTCTTATTCTTCAGGTACTTTCTGGAATTTTGCTTTGCACTAAGACTCTACTGCCCAGCCTTCTTAGGGCCATCAGATCCCTACAATCAGGGAGAGTCCCTGACCATGAGGACTGGCAAGTTCATTTTCTTGTGTTCCTCCAATACGGTGTTCTACAATATGATGCTCTATCCCTTAAATGAATTCCTTACAGAATGCATACGTTTTTTGCAATACATTTGAACACAATGATTTTATATAACCATCCTTACGGAGAAGTATTAATTCATTCTAATCCACTAACCTAAAGACTTTCAAGCTTAGAATGATGTTATCCACAGTATGAAAGACATGCTATTTGTTATCATCTAATCTCTCTTTCACAAAAGAATAGCATCCTTATAGCAACTGTAATTATAGAGAAACAGTTATATAAATATCTTTAATGCATCTTTTAATTAGGTTTAGCAAGTGAAAATATTTTGGACAGTCAACTCGAGGTCAGTTGTCTAAGGACCATTTTGCAGTGATTCACCACCCTGTAGAGGTTCACAAAGTACTAAGTGTGAATTTCTGCAGCAACTCAAGACAATACATTCTACTATGTGCTACAGCCACATAGTCACACCACTGTTTGTGCTGCTGATGCACAAATGTGTCTTTGCACGTCTGCTGCAGAAGGGTTAAATCACATCTACATCCACAGTGCAAGATATTAACTAGATACTTGAAACCAGGCCACTGTGCACAGTTCTCAACATTAATTCAAATGGAGCAATACAACTGAAAAACAGCACAGGAAAAGGGAAAAAAAAGAAAATACAAACACATCTTAAGGCAGAAGAAGCACCTGAGAAAGAACATACATCTCATAACCAGTTATTCTACAGGATTTAGCTGTGGAGCCAGATACTTTCAACTTCAAATAAATTTAAGTTTCACAGAAACACAAGTTTCATCTTTAAGAATTTTTTTTCTTTTTAGTCCTGTAAACCTTTGTGACACATTTCAGAACTCAGATTAAAGATCATGCTTACACAGCTTAATGAGCTCTTTTGCAAAGTTAGGTTAGAGATGACTGTAGGCTGTGAGGTTTCCTGATGTCTAAACATACAATGTGACAGATGTGGGAACAAAGGAGCTGTACATGGTAGAATGTAAGTATTCATTTTTTGTAACTAAATATCTAACTCTAGGTAGTGCAATCTAAAGGCACATACACAAGCAGACCTGCAGGCCCTAATGCAAAGCATCATGAGATTTGGTGCAGCTGTATTACCCCTGGCACACATACAGCAGGATTACATATGGAGAGTGAATCCTGATACAAGGCAGCTCCTGGTGAGTGCAGTGCTCAGATAAAACATTAGTGTTTCTGGTGCACTGTGTGAGTGATCTAAGCAGTCAGAATTAACACTCTAGGGATGGGAAACTAACCCTCCACTTCCTGCTTTTAAATGTCTCTGTTCTGCTGCACTGGACACTCTGTAAGAGTATTACCCACTGCCAGTCACCTCTCATCCACATGTTAACAACAGGAGGGGGTTTCTGTTAATAGCACCACCAGCAATGGGAGCAGCCATATTTAGAGAGATCACATCCAAAAGTGGCAGCAAAATCAATGGTTCTTACCTTAGAAGATGGATATCTGTTCAGCCAATTAGGAGTTGGATGAGTACCATTCTTGTTTTCAGCAGAAAAAGGTTACTGATTAACTGTGAAGGGCAGTGAAAATGATGGAGCAGGAAGAGATCAAAATTTTGCAGAAAGAAGTGCATCCATCAGCTAGCACTAGCTGTCATCCACTTTCCACATGTCCTGAAGCTACTAGAAGTTCTCAGGGTATGACAGTCACAATTTTCCAAGAAAGGAAGATTAGGGTACAGGGACACCTACATACTATGCCAATGTCCCTTCAGTTATTTCAGAGCAATCCTTAAATTTTTAGCATTGGAAACACCCTAACATGAGTGATGTGTACTAATCCCCATCACAACCATTTAGGATTTCAAAGCATCCCCATATCAGTTTCATGACAAAAATTTTAATGTAATATTTAATAAAACATTAATAGTAAATAATGCTAAAGATGTAGTATCCTTGACTTCTACTGCTTTCCCTCATGTTTGAAAATATATATGCATCAAACACATATACATGTTGAAAGAGCATATTTATTAGCAGTACATTGAGTATATAATTATAGCAAATTAAATAGAGTAGGCTGAAAATTAAGCTTATGACATAAAAGATACTATTATAGTAATTACTATTCTGAGTTACTTTTGTCTATGACATCAAAAGACTTTAAAATGTGACATTCAAGCACATAAAGCCTTTGAATCTGATGTAGTATTTATGTTTCCAGTGATTTTGATTACTTCTGGGTGAAATTCACAGTAGCATTTTAGCTATGCTGAAGAGGGGTGAAGGATGGAGAAACTGAGTCCACTTTAAGACACCACAGTGAACTGGCTGAAGAGCCAGAAATAGGGCTGACAAAATAACGCAGGATTTTAACTTCAGCCAAGTGGAAAATGTTTTTTCAGCCTCTACAAGAGTTCTTTTTCCTGTGAGATTTTGATATTTTAAAAGTATCTAGTTTTCAAAAGTGAAAACCAGATGACAATTGAAATAAGTTTGGAAATTCATCCATGGTTACAATTAATTCCTCAAGCTGCTCTTCCCTCCTGTGGTCCAGAACTGGCAGTGACACTACTGTGCCCTTTTGGTGAACCACCAGCAGACCCTATGACTGTGTTGCCTGCTCCACTGAAACACTGGGTCATACAGAGCATCCAGCAGGCACAGACTAACATCAGACTGCAGCCTCTCCCTCTCCATCATTTTTGTCCTGCTGCAGCATTCAGCCACACCAGACACCAGAACTTCCTCCCCTGTCTTTAACCATTACCACAACTCTGACTTTCCTGAAGGATTCACTAACCACCACATAGTAGGCTGCTCTTCAAGCAGTCAAGTCTTAAGCTAAAATTAAACCACTGAGGTTCTGCCCTTCAAGAGATTATTTTTGAAAGAGTAATAGTGCAGGTCTCCCTCTAAACCAATATTTAAGTGCTTTATAATTTGAACTCTGGCAGTAGACATAGAAACACCCCACTCCTTGCAATTAAAAGGAGCCTTTTATGTAAAATGACATCAGGAAGAAGGATAGCAAGATGACATTTAACAGCTATGTTCAGTTTAGAACAATTACTTCATCACTAATAAAAAGTATCTGTTGAAATTTGGAAGAAAGGTTTAATTATTTGACTGAAGGCTTCTTGTCTCAGCTACTAAACTAATAAGCATTTACTTTTTAGATATTATTTTCAAACTTCTCTAGTCAATCTTCCGGCACAGACGAACCAAAACTTTCTCAAAACACAAGCACAAATTTCCAAACCCTAACGTTTTTAAGGAATATTTGTATGGTCAGCTTGGAAACCGTGATGGAAATAACCAGAGCAACACCTGTCTACTACTACTAACACACACACACCTTATTATCAACTAGGTTTTATTTGCTTTTAATATTCCTGAAGAGAATGTTTTCTCCAATTTAATAAATCCAAAGTACAAAATTCTATTAGGTTTTTGAGAATACATCAGAATTTAGAGTATGTTCTGTTAGATTCCTGCAACAGTACTAACGTGGAAGGCAAAACTTGCCTATGTGTGACTACTTTAAGGAAAATATTGTGACAATGAATCCCATTACAGTGTAGGCTCCCCTACCCAGAAAAAACAACAGTATATCACATTAATACATCAGATGTATACATTTAACTACTGTTTGAAAAGGTGTATAAACTGTCTGAAGACAAAATTATGCAAAAATAAACCTTCAATTACTCTAAGCATGGAAATTAAGTTACCCTGTATTTACTCCAATCCAGCTGGTAACAGCATCTGGTGCTTAAATTTAACTAAACGGTGCCTGGAGACATTGGAAAAACTCTGGAGTAACTTAACTGTACTAAGCACATTAATATGGCCCTCCAGAGGCCTGCAGAGACCTGGAGCAGTACTAGCCAGTCAGTCATTAAAAGAAAACAAAACCATCTCTTGAACAGCTGTCACAGTAGGTCTGATTATAGGCTTTACAAATTACAAAATTACCTGGAAAATGTGGGTGTTCCCACCTAGCTTCAGCAACTGGAATAACTGCTAGAAAATGTAGCCTGTTAAAAACACACAAATTTGATGGCTAAAGCTTAAAGCTGTAAGACTGATGCATCTGGACTTTTTCAGCTACAGACCCTGTATCATTTTTTCTTTTCACAGAATCATAGCATTAACTAGGTTGGAAGAGACCTTTGAGACCTAACACCACCTCATCAACTAAACCATGGCACTAAGTGCCACATCCAGTCTTTTTTTAAACACTTGCAGGGACCATTACTCCACTACCTCCCTGGGCAGCCCATTTCAATGGTCAGTCAGAACAAAGGCATTAAAAGCAAACTCTGGTAACTAAACAAAGCACTATGCAGTTTTTCTACATCCCAAATTATTAATTTTCAATTACAATTCCATCATTTTTAGCCTCAGTGTTTCTAGCAGATTCCTGGAAAACTACTGTGCAAGTTGAATGCCACTAAAAAACCCCCATGAAATAACACGTTAAGGTTAAAATACCCAGTTAAATAGAAAAAAATGTAAGCAATTACAGAATCATTAGATGAACTATGATGTAAATAATAAATAAATGCCTAACATACACCTGGTTTCATATCCTGGTATTTCCCATTCTTTAGGAGACAGACTCTTGAACTTTGCAAAAAACAGAGAAACATACTACTGAAACTTGTAATACTGAAGTTCACTCATTATTTCCAGTTAATGCCTTTAAAACATCAAACTAACAAAGATGTATTCCTTCCCTCTTCCCCGATGTGGGAATATAGAATATATTACTGAAATATTTTCTGAACATTTAAAAAAAAACCGATGATGATTTTGACCTGCGGGAATGAGACTCGATCCGTTAAAGGAAGTGTGGCTGTACAGAAATGCAGACCTCTGAGGGGAGCACGGGACAACTGAATCCTCCAGCCCTGCCCGAGCATGAACCAGCAGGGCCGAAGGAAAGGAACTGGCGCCACCCTCTGCAACGAAGCTGGAAATGTTAATTTTTCGGCCCAGATAAAAAGTTGCACTATTCTTACTCGATCTGTCATCCCCAGCTTTCTACTGAGATGTTTACCTCCGATCAGCCCACTGTGCCATTCCCACCCACAAAATTTATATACTAACTTACTTCAAAATCCTATCCCAAACTCTCCTTAGGCATATTACTACACACATCTCAATACCAACAACTTAACCTGCTGTTGCCCTCCAATGACTGCCCTTGCTAAGACAGTGTTACTTTATTATTTTGCAACTCTTCAGGGTGTTATGCAAGCAGCTGTGAGCCTTATTCCTGCATTTGGAACCCATTTTTCATTGCATACCATTAGAACAGGTAGCCCTCTCCCAGGACTAGGCTGTATGTAGGACTGTTACAGACAATGGCTGTAAGAACAATTACAAAGAAATTTAAAAAACAGCTCTTGAATGTATCCACAAAAGAACAAATTGTTCATTTTGTAGAAACCATTCCCTTGAGAGGTTTCACTTGCAAGAAATAAATTTTTAGCTTTTCCAAATTTCTAAATGTGATTGTGACTCTAAAAACCTTTGAAAAAAAAGACTTCAACTATGATCACTTAATCCCACTCTAACACTTCATACTTCAAAATAATTATACTTAAGTCTGTGAGTAATGGTACTGCAAGTATTTTTTTCCTTTAGAACTGATTAGAAGACAGCAAATAAACTCCAGTTTATTTGCTAAAGTCAGACTTAACTCAGAAATACACAACTTCATATCTTTTAGAAAATTTAATGAGGAACTTACCTCTAGTAGTACCTAAAGCCTGGGTCACCCAACTTAGGACCCTTGTCAGGCTGCAGCATAATTCTCTTCTTCCATAGCCAACTTCCATCCTCGTTGAAAGAGCACTATATGAAGAATTGTGTCTCTGTCTGAAGTTGTACTGAGATATTGCAGTGGCACACACATGGACAAAGGGAAGGGAAGTACTCCTGGATCTCACAAATTACATAAGTTTACGTGAATTGAGGTTAAAAGTTTACTATTTGTCAGTCAATGGTACTGAACTTCATTTGTCTAGTCCTCATGTCATTACACAGGTTGAACAGTGACCTGTGGCTGAAAGGTTGTAGATAGCACAGACACATCACAGATTAAGATTTCTGAAAGAAACAGATTCAAGGAGTGATTCAAGTGAGACAAACACATCATGGGTAAACAGGACTGCACAAGTGCCTACAGAAACACAAGAGACTACAAAACATGGATGGCTCAGGGTGCACCTGGCTACCCACCAGGAACAGCCTTCTTCTTATACTGCTCTCAGGTTCACTTGCATACCACCACGACAGCTGCCAGGTTTGCACGTTAATTCTACTATGTTTCCCTGTGAGAAAGTGATTACTAAACAAGTAACAGACAAGTTGTGCCTTGTTCATCTGCTCATGCTCCAAAATCAGTATTTCCCATTTTAAATGGCCATTGCTCCACGTGGCCAGCTGCACTTGGATGCAAAATTCAGAACTAGGAAGCCCTCGCTTTAATTTAGTTAAGCACCTTCTGCAAAACACCAAACCCACAGGCAAGTCTCACAGACTGTGAAGACTGAGCTCTCCCTCATACAGCTACGCTAAAATGACACCTGTACAAACCCACAAGTTTGCACAACACGAGCAGGCATATACATTTTCCTTCCAAACACGCTTAAAAAGAAGAAATTCTCTCACTTAGGACAGGTTTCACCTGTTTTCCGGGGGCTGAGCCTCCGCCTCAGGAGCTGCGGGCCGGCCCCGCCCGTCCCCCCGCGCTGCCCCCGCAGCCCGCAGGGAAGCG
>WEIV01023832.1:11330-22083 GCA_013390005.1 Calyptomena viridis
GCCCGCTCGCCCCTCGCCCCTCGCGGCCCCGCAGGGAAGCGGCCCGCTCGCCCCTCGCCCCAGCCGCCTGGGAAGGGGAAGCCCTTCCCCAGATGGCGAGCTTGGCGGTCTCTCGAGGTCCTCCCTCATCTCACACGGCAACACGGGCAGAGCTCGTTGCCTGACGGCAGGCGCTTCTCCCATTGCCCTCTGCAATCTCCAAGATTTAGGATTAAGGAGAAATCTGTCAGTCAGTATTAACACTTCACCCAATGGATTCCTCCACTGAAATGCTTGAGGTGCCACGAGGGCTGAGCTGGCAACTCTGACCTTACAAGGTCCCCCCAACAACTCAGCGACTGGTCATTTCTACACTTCCTTAACCATTTTTTCAATAGAATACTTACTAAAAATAGTATGCAATAGAATAAAAAGCTCTACTTTCTTAAAGAAAACGCCTGAATAGAGGATTAGAAAAATCCCGTCTTTATAAAGAATGCAATAAAATGCGGCAGTTGGAAAACACATTCAGTACAACAGTCACCTGTGATGCGAGACTGATTTTACAAAGCAGAGCTCAAAAGTGAAGAGACCTTCTCTATAGTGATAGGAATTTTGCACAGAAAGTTAAATGTGGCATGTCATTTGAGCAGCTGTAAATCCGCTAATCAGGACTGTCCTTTTGGATAATTTACAATACCATGACTTAAATTTACATAATTATTTACAGATCTCTTCTAGTCCAAACCCACTCAAAACCTAGTTGAGACAGCTGACATTGACACCAACCCAAGAATCTGCATATAGAGATCAAGCTTATGCAACTTATTAAAAAGTTGGACTACATTGTTAGCACTTCTTGTTATTAATATTTGACTTGAAGAGTTAATGATCTCTCCCATGTATGTAAAATTGCTACAAGTGAACAAGCAACATCAGCTCTAAAGTTTGACGTTTTTTCCAAACCACCACATGAAAAGGTTAACTCAGTGAAAGAATTTTATTTTGTGCATTTCAGAAATGAATAATGACATTTTCTAAAATCAGTTGTTGCTGTAATAGACATACATGTAAAACATGTTTTCATTTTACATTACAACATGCAGTGTGAGAATGATACATTAGTTGACTTGAATTCAAGAGCTATTAACTGTGTGAACACTGGTAACAGTTAAAATTATTTCAATTGGGAGGGAAAAAAACCTCATGACAATACAGATGAAGAAGCACCAACTGGAACACAATAGATGCACAGTTCTTATTGAGTTCTTTAGTTTATTTCTAAAAGATATTTTACCAATTATTACTTCACATTACTAGAGGTTTTGGAGTGCAAAATATAAATGATACTAATAAATGAAAATATAGCTCAGGATCCAACAACATAAATCAGCTATTTTTAGGGGACAATTACTTGATATAGATGAGTATCAGCTCATATTATGTGTTAGATTTGACATTGTTTTCTCCCCTCTTCATTTTTAAACTGTCTGGCTTGACAAAGTGTTGAGTAGCTTTTGGAGAAAAAAAAAGAAAAAGCCCAAACCAATAAACCCCCCTCCCAAAGTTAATAATCTTAAATCTTACTTTTGTTGCTACTTAACAGCAAAGTCAACCGATACATATTTTTTCCCTATTTAAAATATTTGTCACTAAAACTATGCTCAACTAATCAGTGCAGAAGCAACATTATAAATGGGCATGTTTAGAAGTTCCATTATATATGTATTTTTGTGTACACAGTAGTGATTTATCTTTAACATTTTACTATTAAATTAGAAAAAAACCCTAGCAGTGACAAATATGCAGTCTCTATCAGCAGTGCAGTTTGCAAAACAGTGGAAAGTAATTTGTACATAACATAGGAAGGTTTTGATGAAAAATTTCTCATGTTTTTTTTTCCAACACTTAAAGAGTGTTATTGCCAATGTATATAATTTTGATACCTGGTGGAAATCTTTCAATAGTCATACCTCTTAAGCTGCACTTCCAATTTTAAAGTGTTTTCACAAAGTAAGAACAATTTTTTCTGCCATCTTGTTCCTGCTTTCTAAGCCAAAGGAGCTATAAAACATACCTTGAAACAATAAACAGGAAATAAATACCCAAGAGAACAGTTAAAAGGTAGTGATACAGTATGACAAACCTTAATATTATCAAGCATTTTGGAAAGTTCAGTGCAGTATGAAAAATACTTATATGCCTCTTGCATGTTAAAAAAATAATCTGTAGCTGACATATCAGTAACATTTTTGATCAAATGACATTTCTCAAGCATTGTGTTGAGAAAATAACAATTTCCCAACCCATGTACTGCAGCGGCTCAAAAGTTCAGGTATAATATAGACCTTCCCTATTCCTAACTTCTAAGGACTGAACACTTCAGCAAGGGAGTTCAAATACTTCTTAAACTTTCAAATAAAGAGTTTGAATATAACCACTTCTTACAATTCATCTCTCTTCAGCCTGTTAACTCGCCCTGACATGTATCTATCTGCAATACATCTCCCTGAACAAGACGGCACATGTGCACTGTATTTTAGACAAGATACAGAAACATTCAAATACAGACACGATAAAATCCTGATCTACGTGTTTCAGTGCATTATAATTACATCCTGTGTTTCATTTTTTTCAGCATATGATGCTTAACATTAAGAAATGCAATAGTGCTTTTGCTTTCCTGCCCTGTGATATGGGGAGTATTGTCAACCTCACTCTCTGCCTGTTCATTGCACTAAGATGGAAAAATTGTATGAATATAGTTGCGAATTCTGTTAACCACCCTTCTGTTTGGGAACACTAAATTGAAATTAATAAGGGCATGCAGGTATCCAAATACAAAAAACCATGTGTTTTGCATCATGTTCACTGTATTTGTTCCCAAAGGACATCACATAGAGGTAGCATGCTTACTGTTATTGGTGTAATTTCAAAAGGCCCAGAAACCTTAGATTCTCCTCTCTGATGGTAGGCCAGTATCTCTTTCCATTGATGTTCAGTGTTTCCACCTGCTTTAATACAGCTAGGATTTTCCCAAGAATGAAGGGTTGAGATGACTGTATCTCTTAAATAAATTAATTTAATTAAGTAGTCCAGAACATTGACTTATCTTTGGTCTCTCCTAACAGAGAGGCTGTGCATTGTATGCACATTTCCTACGAATTACCCACGGAGAAAATCAGATTTAAATGAAGAAATAGGCTTGCTATATGGCCCACAGTATTTAAAAAATTCTAAAGCTGGATTAACAAAGAATATTACCTTATTATTGCTTGAATTAACTCTCAAAGTAAAGTCTTTAAAATTTTATATATAACTTCAAAGGTGGGTTTATTACAGTATTCATACACTTTATTTCTGTGGTTGCTTAATGAAGTGTTCAACTGAACACACACAAAAAATCCCCATAATACAGTTCAATGGAGAGACAACATATTATGCCTTCATTAATGTATGGTGCTAGAGCACAAAGCATACCAAACTCAGAAAGCTAGAGGTTAGTCAACTCCCCTTTAAGCATGCATTTGCAAAACATCCATTTACCCTTTAAGAGACAAAGAAAAAAAAACATAAGAGCTGTGCTACTTATTTTTAGCTCAGGAAAGAGCTATTTCACTTCGTTACATTAAGATTTTGATTTGAAAAGGCTAAAAAACCAAAGCTACTTAAAATTAAGTTTGTGCATATTCTTAAAATTGTTCCTTACTAAAAGTTTCTGCATCAAGTGTGCACTGCAGTTTTATTTTATTGTCATGGCCTGATTTTCAAAAAACCCAAGCCCCATACAGTTATAGGGCACAGAAGCTGCTGAAATTCAGCATCTTTGAAAGTCAGGACACAGCTTAAGTGATTGTGCAGAACAGTTCATTTCCCTTGCAGTGTAAGCCAAGTGTTCATTTATGCCCAATAGTAAGACCACAGAAGTTTCATCAAATCAATCAAAATAAACTTTTACAAGTCATAAAGGATTTCAAGAACAACTCCAATCGACCAGGCCTGAGTTTCACAGCTAAAAGGACAATACTGTCCATTTTCATTGGTTAGTTCTGGAAGCCCTTTCCAGGATGATCTAATAAAAGAAAACAAAAGTGAGCACTGTTGTTAGATCATAGATTGAAATTAAAAGAACATTTAATTTTAAAACCTTTTAAAAGTAACTCAGTAGGAAACTGAAAAGTATGACTAGAGGTCTGCTGTCCTACAGGCACAGTATGTATTTTAGTAATTAAGATCTAACTGGTATTTTTTTCCCCTNTCCGCTAATCAGGACTGTCCTTTTGGATAATTTACAATACCATGACTTAAATTTACATAATTATTTACAGATCTCTTCTAGTCCAAACCCACTCAAAACCTAGTTGAGACAGCTGACATTGACACCAACCCAAGAATCTGCATACAGAGATCAAGCTTATGCAACTTATTAAAAAGTTGGACTACATTGTTAGCACTTCTTGTTATTAATATTTGACTTGAAGAGTTAATGATCTCTCCCATGTATGTAAAATTGCTACAAGTGAACAAGCAACATCAGCTCTAAAGTTTGACGTTTTTTCCAAACCACCACATGAAAAGGTTAACTCAGTGAAAGAATTTTATTTTGTGCATTTCAGAAATGAATAATGACATTTTCTAAAATCAGTTGTTGCTGTAATAGACATACATGTAAAACATGTTTTCATTTTACATTACAACATGCAGTGTGAGAATGATACATTAGTTGACTTGAATTCAAGAGCTATTAACTGTGTGAACACTGGTAACAGTTAAAATTATTTCAATTGGGAGGGAAAAAAACCTCATGACAATACAGATGAAGAAGCACCAACTGGAACACAATAGATGCACAGTTCTTATTGAGTTCTTTAGTTTATTTCTAAAAGATATTTTACCAATTATTACTTCACATTACTAGAGGTTTTGGAGTGCAAAATATAAATGATACTAATAAATGAAAATATAGCTCAGGATCCAACAACATAAATCAGCTATTTTTAGGGGACAATTACTTGATATAGATGAGTATCAGCTCATATTATGTGTTAGATTTGACATTGTTTTCTCCCCTCTTCATTTTTAAACTGTCTGGCTTGACAAAGTGTTGAGTAGCTTTTGGAGAAAAAAAAAGAAAAAGCCCAAACCAATAAACCCCCCTCCCAAAGTTAATAATCTTAAATCTTACTTTTGTTGCTACTTAACAGCAAAGTCAACCGATACATATTTTTTCCCTATTTAAAATATTTGTCACTAAAACTATGCTCAACTAATCAGTGCAGAAGCAACATTATAAATGGGCATGTTTAGAAGTTCCATTATATATGTATTTTTGTGTACACAGTAGTGATTTATCTTTAACATTTTACTATTAAATTAGAAAAAAACCCTAGCAGTGACAAATATGCAGTCTCTATCAGCAGTGCAGTTTGCAAAACAGTGGAAAGTAATTTGTACATAACATAGGAAGGTTTTGATGAAAAATTTCTCATGTTTTTTTTTCCAACACTTAAAGAGTGTTATTGCCAATGTATATAATTTTGATACCTGGTGGAAATCTTTCAATAGTCATACCTCTTAAGCTGCACTTCCAATTTTAAAGTGTTTTCACAAAGTAAGAACAATTTTTTCTGCCATCTTGTTCCTGCTTTCTAAGCCAAAGGAGCTATAAAACATACCTTGAAACAATAAACAGGAAATAAATACCCAAGAGAACAGTTAAAAGGTAGTGATACAGTATGACAAACCTTAATATTATCAAGCATTTTGGAAAGTTCAGTGCAGTATGAAAAATACTTATATGCCTCTTGCATGTTAAAAAAATAATCTGTAGCTGACATATCAGTAACATTTTTGATCAAATGACATTTCTCAAGCATTGTGTTGAGAAAATAACAATTTCCCAACCCATGTACTGCAGCGGCTCAAAAGTTCAGGTATAATATAGACCTTCCCTATTCCTAACTTCTAAGGACTGAACACTTCAGCAAGGGAGTTCAAATACTTCTTAAACTTTCAAATAAAGAGTTTGAATATAACCACTTCTTACAATTCATCTCTCTTCAGCCTGTTAACTCGCCCGGACATGTATCTATCTGCAATACATCTCCCTGAACAAGACGGCACATGTGCACTGTATTTTAGACAAGATACAGAAACATTCAAATACAGACACGATAAAATCCTGATCTACGTGTTTCAGTGCATTATAATTACATCCTGTGTTTCATTTTTTTCAGCATATGATGCTTAACATTAAGAAATGCAATAGTGCTTTTGCTTTCCTGCCCTGTGATATGGGGAGTATTGTCAACCTCACTCTCTGCCTGTTCATTGCACTAAGATGGAAAAATTGTATGAATATAGTTGCGAATTCTGTTAACCACCCTTCTGTTTGGGAACACTAAATTGAAATTAATAAGGGCATGCAGGTACCCAAATACAAAAAACCATGTGTTTTGCATCATGTTCACTGTATTTGTTCCCAAAGGACATCACATAGAGGTAGCATGCTTACTGTTATTGGTGTAATTTCAAAAGGCCCAGAAACCTTAGATTCTCCTCTCTGATGGTAGGCCAGTATCTCTTTCCATTGATGTTCAGTGTTTCCACCTGCTTTAATACAGCTAGGATTTTCCCAAGAATGAAGGGTTGAGATGACTGTATCTCTTAAATAAATTAATTTAATTAAGTAGTCCAGAACATTGACTTATCTTTGGTCTCTCCTAACAGAGAGGCTGTGCATTGTATGCACATTTCCTACGAATTACCCACGGAGAAAATCAGATTTAAATGAAGAAACAGGTTTGCTATATGGCCCACAGTATTTAAAAAATTCTAAAGCTGGATTAACAAAGAATATTACCTTATTATTGCTTGAATTAACTCTCAAAGTAAAGTCTTTAAAATTTTATATATAACTTCAAAGGTGGGTTTATTACAGTATTCATACACTTTATTTCTGTGGTTGCTTAATGAAAGTGTTAACTGAACACACACAAAAAAATCCCCATAATACAGTTCAATGGAGAGACAACATATTATGCCTTCATTAATGTATGGTGCTAGAGCACAAAGCATACCAAACTCAGAAAGCTAGAGGTTAGTCTACTCCCCTTTAAGCATGCATTTGCAAAACATCCATTTACCCTTTAAGAGACAAAGAAAAAAAAACATAAGAGCTGTGCTACTTATTTTTAGCTCAGGAAAGAGCTATTTCACTTCGTTACATTAAGATTTTGATTTGAAAAGGCTAAAAAACCAAAGCTACTTAA
Organism: Calyptomena viridis; assembly: GCA_013390005.1. Classification (NCBI taxonomy): domain Eukaryota; kingdom Metazoa; phylum Chordata; class Aves; order Passeriformes; family Eurylaimidae; genus Calyptomena; species Calyptomena viridis. The sequence goes on from WEIV01023832.1 coordinate 18,581, forward strand.
AATTAAGTTTGTGCATATTCTTAAAATTGTTCCTTACTAAAAGTTTCTGCATCAAGTGTGCACTGCAGTTTTATTTTATTGTCATGGCCTGATTTTCAAAAAACCCAAGCCCCATACAGTTATAGGGCACAGAAGCTGCTGAAATTCAGCATCTTTGAAAGTCAGGACACAGCTTAAGTGATTGTGCAGAACAGTTCATTTCCCTTGCAGTGTAAGCCAAGTGTTCATTTATGCCCAATAGTAAGACCACAGAAGTTTCATCAAATCAATCAAAATAAACTTTTACAAGTCATAAAGGATTTCAAGAACAACTCCAATCGACCAGGCCTGAGTTTCACAGCTAAAAGGACAATACTGTCCATTTTCATTGGTTAGTTCTGGAAGCCCTTTCCAGGATGATCTAATAAAAGAAAACAAAAGTGAGCACTGTTGTTAGATCATAGATTGAAATTAAAAGAACATTTAATTTTAAAACCTTTTAAAAGTAACTCAGTAGGAAACTGAAAAGTATGACTAGAGGTCTGCTGTCCTACAGGCACAGTATGTATTTTAGTAATTAAGATCTAACTGGTATTTTTTTCCCCTGCAGCTGGGAATTGTAGTGGAGGTGTCTCTTCTTCAAAGCAGACTCTCTGCTACTAATAATAGCTGAACTTCCACTACTGGTGTGTTGTTCCTCTCTCATTCAGGTCAGTTTGCATTTGGAAGAATACAAATGACCTTTGGGACAACTGAATGGTATTTCAACTACACTTGATTATAGTACTAAAAAGTGGTAACATCTTGAAGACAGTATGACTACATAAGCCTTTTTTGCCCTTATAGGAATAAAAAACCCACACAAACTAGCATACTTAGAGAAATACAAGTAGAGCCTGTTGCTACGTTAATGATTCTGTACACAATGAAATGCCATAACAGAGTAAAAATACACTACTTTAATAAGAGAAAAAACAAAGAATGTTACCAAACTGCAAGTTGTATATGATATTACCAAACAAGAGACTCAGACAAGACACTATGTAAGGCAAAAGGTTGCTTAACAAGTCCCCCTTCTTCCTCAAGACAAACCCTTCTGTCATGACCAGTCCTACTGAATTACTCTTTTGGGTACAAACAAATGCATGTTTGACATGCTGCAGAACAGATTATATGGAAGAAATATCAGGTGCAAGATGTATTGTTTGTTTTGTCTGAAACCCTCAAAAATTAAAAATATAATAGACAAGAAAGGGGGAAAATAGTGTTTGGATTTGGTTTGAAGGAGAACTCAAAATGCAAGTTCCTCCATCTTTTTAGAATAGCAAGGTATGACAGTTTCAGAACCTCAGTTTCCTCACTAATAACACAAGAAATCCTAACAGTATTTTGCATCATGTGCTGCAATTTTAATCTGTCACTACTAGTACCTTAACTAGTATGTTTTGAAGATTGTTGTGAAATATTTTTATTTTTTTTTAAAAAACCCTCACCAACTTTTTTTTCTGTAATTAGATCCTAATTTTTACAGAAGATTTATTTCATCCAGTCTTTATATGAGTATTAGTAATTCTGCAATCTACAAAAGGCACTACATTTCACCTGTATTTGAAACTTGACTCGAGATCTGGAATATTTGTTTATATTGTAGATCTGTACTTTACATGAAATTGGATAGTAGATACAGTAGCTAGAACAAATATTTTGAATCTCTGTTAGGTATCTTACCTTTCAAGATGAACATAGTGTCGAGAAAGAACATTCTTAATCATAACTATAGTTTTTGCATGTATCTCTGGACCAATCAACTTAGAGAAGTACAATTTGGCACGAAGAAAATACCCAATTGGCCACAGCCATTCCTAAACAAGGAATGAAACCAGATTACTATTAAAGCAGTCGGTTTGAAAAGGAAATAACACTTTCTAAAATTGAAGAACTGGCTCTTACAGGTCCTTGGTGATAATTAAAGCCTTTGGCTACATTGTAGTTGTCATTGTCAAGAGCATTATCATATACTCCACAGTACACCATATCACTGCAAGAAAGAAAAAATGCATTATGGAAACAATGCCTTAACAAAAAATGATACACAGAAAAGGGAAACAGATTAACAAAAAAATGTGTCATGGCATTTACATTTAATGATGGTTAAATAAGGGAGGTCTCCACTAAGGTTCTGTATTTTGCGTGACAATGGAATTCCAAATATGGTTTAAATTAGTATGAAAATGGTTAATGGCTTGGAAAGACCTAAATTCGTAATTTTGCCCTTATGCTTTCACTCAAACTGTGGTGCTGTAGCCTGTATGAGGATTTTACACACTACCTCTCTCACCCCACCCCACACCAAATAATTCCTACTGTCCTGTTTTGTAAATAACTCTTATCTTTACTGTACTTACTCTGGATCTAAGGTTTTCATGCCTAATGGACCAAGTAGTTTTTCCTCTGCTATCTGCAGAGCTTTCCAAGCTTTCTCAGGTGTGAACAACTCTGGGGCCTAATAAAATAATAAAGACTTAATGAATAATCTCTGCACATATACACAACAAAAAGCCTGAGTTTTATTAAACTGAATCAACTTCTGGAACCTACATGTCAGAATAAGCAAGAAGACAGAAACTATCCAATGCTTTTTTCAGTTTTAATTTTATTTTCAATACGTTTGTCAAGTATTATTACTGAATCTCTTTACAGATCCAATAGCTTCCCATGCTTTTTAGCCAATTTGATAAGAAAAGTGGCCTCCCATGCCTAAGCTGAAAAAACATTCTGAATACAGAGAACATTGCAAATTGGCAAGTCCTGTCATGATGTATTTTTATGAGATAGTCCAAAATGGATCAATAGTAAAAGCATGGGAAAGAAAAGCTTTCAGAAAGTTATTCTAAGCCATGTACATTCCTGATACAGTGTCATGTAGATGGATCTTACAATGCAAGCTTAGTTCAATAATAAAGACAATTTTGAGTGCCAAGTCCTCCTCCCACTCTCCCCTTACTCACCACAACCATTGCTATTGTAAAATTTGGCCGGAGTTGGTAATCGCACCACGGACTCGAAGCTCCATAGCTGTCCTTATAAATTCCTCGTTTGTGAACAAGATCTGGATGTTTTTCATTGGGATCTGCTGGATTCTCAGAGACAAAGAACAGCCGTTCAAAGTGTCCTTGAATTTTCCTGTTCCACTCATCATATGTGATCATCTCCTCCTTTCCTGTAAGGTGTTACATACAGATTTCATTTTCTGAAAACAGCCACAGTGACAACATCAGAGGTATGCTTCCCAAATTCCTGACCTAGGATCACCTCTCTCCCCATGTTTAAGCCAATTCTACAATTCATAGGAACGGCTCACTGAAAATTCTAGGGAGACTAGCACAAGAGAGTCTTTAAAGGGCACATATTCACTTGGGCTGGGTATGCTTAAAGTAATTTTTTAAATATTCCCAGGAAAGTTTTCTGTGTTGTGAATGTTGTGGGGGGGGGGAAAAACAGAAAGAGAAAATAAAGTTGTGTTC
>WEIV01023836.1:1112-28566 GCA_013390005.1 Calyptomena viridis
GATTTTCCACTATGATGCTGAATGATAATCAATTTTTATTGACTTTGCTGTTCAGAAAAGTTCTTTCATTACATTTCTGTTCCATAATGCTGCAGAGATGTAGAAATTATATCTATTCTGCATGGGTGAATGTGTAGGGGTATCAGCAAACATCCAGGATATTTTTATGGGTTATAGGGTGTATTATGGAAATAAACCAAAGCTGTTTGATGAAGAAATGAGTGCATTAAAAACTGAATGCTAGAACAGTGGTAAGCAAGGATTTCTGTTGCAAATGCACCAGTAACTGTGTGTGGGCATCAGTAACAGGTGGGCATCATGAGCACATCACTGTCAAGATATGTGCATGGGAGTTATAGGCACAGAGTAGCTCATCCTCCCTATGAAGCTGGTGTCCAGCTGCCTTCCACGCTGACAGCAGTGTCCCAGCCAGCTCCCAAAGTAGCTGTACATACAGCGTGTCATGGAAATTTGGAGCAAGCGGAGGGAGGAGAGAAAANAGAGAAATATTTCTGTGGGTTCTGTGTTAGGAGAGAAGTCATAAACATTTTTTTTTAATAGATAGTGATGGAAGATAGCATAATGCAAACCCAGTGAAAATAAGGAGGAATAATGTAGAAAAAGGGAGTTGTTAATGACCTTAATGGGGGCCATGTAACTGTTTCCTTCCATATGCACATTAGATGCTGCTGTGTTTTCTTCTACATGCTTTTGTCTGCCAACGAGAATCTTTTTTGCCTTACCCAGACTGGCATTCACTTTGCTTTTGTGCAGATCCCTTCTTCTGGAAATTCAGAAATTGGAGAGAGTACAGATTATTCCTTTGTGGAAAAGGTAAAGAATGGTCTCATTCAGAGGATATTTCTTGATTTCTTAGTGTTTTTACAGGTGTTAATTCTAGCCCAATCCAAGCAAACCAAGGACTGTTAACATGTCTTAAATTCATGATTGAGTAGATATTCACAAGCAATATAACAGTTTGTAACTGGCTATGGAGTGATTTATATTTTGGTTAAACTATGCTAGAGAGTCTTTTTTAAGACACTGTGAGATGGAGAATTCAATCACTGCCTTGAGAGTGTGTGAAATAATTAATCACCCACAAAATTAAAATCTGATGTATATTTTTAATTTGAACGTGTCTGGTTTTGATTTTCTGTCCTTTTCCCTGACACCATCAAATTAATCATACTTGTGGCAGGATCAGGATACTTAGAAGGGATGATGATCTAGACACTTCTTGAGATTTTTTGGGATAATGCAAACAGATTAATTTTTGTAGCTCCTTTTTGCACATTTTCCACATGTTTACATCCATTTTAAAATTTACTCTCACCACTACAATATAAAATACATCAATGTCATATATAAAGGTAAACATCATCTTCAGGTTCTTTCCATTTTACACGTTCAAATATGAGTTTTTCCTTTTTATCACTGCTCTGAAATTTCAGTTATTAGTGCAAATTAAATCCTGAAATTAATTTAAAAGCCATTTATTTTCAGGTTTCAATCCTCGCACTTATAAGAATTGCCACTGTTCTACGTTTCAGGGCAATAAATTTCCTTTATAAGTACAAATACTTTTACTATGAGCAGGAATATACTTAAATGTAATTATTAAAATACATTTTTTCATGTTTAAAGGGCATACGTTTGGCAAGTGATGTCAATGTACTATGATAAAGATACAATGTACTATGTCATATTAGAATCTGCTAAACCTGCCTAAAAACTATATCATGAAGGCATTCTCACTGATTTTGTCCTGAAACAAAAGAAAAAGAATTCTGTGAGAATTTTAAGAATCAAAATAACTGTCCACAGAGACTTCAATCAGTAAGAAGTAATGGAGGTGCTACAAGGTAAATGCAGCTAGTGGTAGTGCTCCATCGCCATGTTCTGTTTAATTCATGCATGTTATTTGGTTGTATATTTTATTGCTGGTTACAGAACACATCTGAAAGTGACAATGATGAAGTTGATGGCAACAATATATGTGGTTTCAGAAAGAAAAAGGGAAGCAAAAGTCCTACAAAGTATGTTCCTCCTTTAGAAAATGAGAAGATGGAGCTGTCCCACACCTCAAAAATCCCAGATCCTTGTCCTCTTAAAGGAACCACTGGTTGCTCAGAACCACCGTCAGACCAGTCTCTCCAAAACTCCACTACCTTTCATCCAGTACAAAAGGACAGAGAGGGTCTTGACAGTTTCAATTCTGGCAGCACTGTGAAAGACAACACATCTGGAGAAACACAAGAAACCCAGGAAAATGCTGACAGTGGGAAAAGAATAGTGGAAAAAATGCATGAGGAAACAGACACAGCAGCTCAGATGAAGCAGCTCATGGGCATGCAATCTGTGAGAAGTGCAGGGAACGGTGGGTGTACAGAAACAGTGCAGAGGGAAAAGGACAGTGAGCAGGCAGGGGATAAATCAGAAGAACAGGGTGGGATGGAAGAAAGAGTCGTCAAGTTCCATGTGACACAGATGGGCTCCCTGGGCAGTGCTGTATCCATGCAAAGAAACAGTACTGCTGAGTCCTTCACAGGGGCACCTGGCATTTCTAGACAAAGTCTACAAGAATTGAAAAACCTGCTGAGTGAAAGTTCTCTACCTTCTTATGGGCCCAATTTCTGTGGCAAGGCAGGTGGCACTTTTGCTCAGAAAAATTCAAAACCCCGGGGCAAAGCAGCTGACAAGCAGGGTCGACCCTTTGAGACTTTCAGTCCCCATTTTGGAGAGGAGAAGCAAAAGTATTACAGCTTCCACAAGGAGGGAATGGGGCAGCAGAGCAAAACTGTACTGGTCCTCAGCTCTGCTGGCTCTGATCAGCAGCAACCAGTGGGAAGCAACATGGATCAACTTATTCTGGGACTACCAGCAGCTTCTACACCTGCAGAAAGCACAGCTCCTGAGGTTCAGTTTGACTCCTCCACAGGCCATGCCGGTAAGAATATTTAAACATCACCTGCTCTCCTGTTAAAGAAAATGTTCCTGTTATTTTGTGGTGTTTCATTAAGCCGCAAACTGAAGTCAGAGTTAGAGCATGAGAGAACTGACATCTTTGGTTTCTGTGTGGTTAGGATGGATTGGAAGTTGTGCTCTACATCTATGATGCTTTTTGTTTTTTTTTTTTAAAGTAAGGCATTTATAAAGCCCAGCTGCCTGCCAAAAAACTGCCATGCACAAGTGGTCATGACTTCTTCCCTAAAACTGAAATATTTGCTCATTTAAACTGAGTGCAGGCAGCATTTCCCAAAAGTCTGCTAGACACTGCAAAGTTCTGGTGGCACCTGGGCTTCTTAAAATGTCCTTTTTTTGTTAACATTTTCAGCAACAGAAATTGCTCCCATCATTGCAGGGATGATGTTTTCGATTATTTGTCTTGTGAGAGGACTGGAATGCAAAAACATCTCGTATAAATTATAGGGGAAGAAAAGCAAATGAGGTGGAGAAATTCTCGTTATTTTCATGCCATTCAATAAGTCCATTTTGGAAGTGTTTATAGAGACAATTAATTGCTACTAATAGGCTGTGATTTCTTTGAAAGTATAAAAGCTATATTTCTGGACTAGCTTGATCAGCAAACTGAAAACTGTTATTAGCTGTGATAATGTAATGGGCTTGAGCAGTTGTTCTGTTTCCAGGAGGCACACAAACACCAGTTTGTCATTTAATAGACATCAGATGAATACATTTCCATGAGCATCAGTCTGAGATCACACTACCAGCTTTCAAAGATAGATATCTTACCTTCTGACTTATGTCACTAGTACAAGAAATATGAATCACTTAATTGATAAAATACTTTATCCATCGTTAACTATGTAATAAAAAGTAATAGCAATTAAGTGTTTACAATAATATTAATTTATCCCAATTTTGTTCAAGTCTTCTCTCAGATGGGTAGAAATACTGGCATACATACTCTGAAAACAGACAATTTGAACGTATCAATTATTGTTAGCAACAGCAGGATTTCTCAGTAGACATTTTGTGTTACCCAGTTTGAATAAGTTTGAATAGGATATATGTGAACTTTATCAGTGCTGACTCAGGGCACTGCATGATAAATATAAAGCTTTGAAAAGATATTTCACACGCGAAGCACTCTCTATTCATGTCTATTAGAATAAAGCGGTTAGAGATTATTTTTCAGCCTACACTTGATGCTGTTCCCTTTCCAGACTACATTGTTTTCATGTTGCTAAAAGGTTAGCAAAACTCACTGTGAGATTTAGATTACTACTGTTTTCTCATTGTCTGAAAAACTAGCAAATATATTTTAATACAATGGAAGAATTATTCTTTGTCGTAGCACCGTTTACGAGGTACAGGGAGCTGATGAGAGTCACTGTAGATTCCACAGCTTTAGCTTTAGCTTTTCAACCCAGCTTTAGTCACTTTACATGAATAGCTAATCCAAGTTTATCAGCTAATCAGTTAAGTCAGTTAAGTCTTTGTCTTCAAAGAGGAATTACAGGTTGATTAGAAATTGACCTCTGGAGGTGGATGTATCTTTCCACTCAGGGGAAGAAGTCCTGTGATGATTAGTTCAGATCATTTATCTAACTCTGAGATGCCTAAAGCTACCTGAGGTTAATTCTACTCTGTGTGACTGGTGGTAGCAATGGCTACAAGAGAGCTACAGATGAGAACTATCTGTGAAGTGTGGTGGGATAAAACTGTTTTTCCTCATCAAAAACGTATTAAAAGACAAAATCCCATGAGGTTTGGATTCCATTTCGCTTTGACCAAACAAGTTGTAGGGATCACCGTGCCTTTTCCACTAGTAAATGGAATGCACTGAAATCGTTTCTAACTTGATAGGAAATGTATGTGTTCAAAATTTAATTTTCATTGAACAAATTCAGTATCTTAACTGAAGAGAAGAAAGTTTTAGATAAAATTCTGCATTCATTAATTAGCCTTTGCATAAACAATATTTCATTGCTGCCAGTGATAATTGATAAAGATTGATAAGATCAAGTCCTAAATATTTTATTTTTATGACTAAAACATTAAGTTGAATGTTTCAGTTACTGAAGTGCCTGAAGTCTTGGATCTAAAGGTATCTCGACACTGAGTAGATCTGAAATACAACCTCTTAAAATTTACAGGTTTTCAAATATTTGAACTTGCTCAAATCAGAAGACTTAATCTAAAATGTTTGGAAAAATTACAAGAGATAGTATTTCAGACTCACTTAATCTTGAGATATGGCCAAAACATGAATATACTGTATTGTTGTAAAAGTACACAGCTAAGGACAATCTCTAGAGATCAGCAGCAGAAAGGTTAAAACATGTAGCTATACATTGATAATTGAGAGTATTTCAGAGGATATAGAGTCATACTAGTTACATGGTCAAAATCTCTCTAAAATAATAAGTCCCTATATTTTTTCCAAAATTCTGATTGAAAAATGTGAAACTATTACCACATGTAATTTTTGTCTATTTCTTGTCAGCTCTTGTGTAAAAGAAGTGCTTGGACATGGGAAAAAATATTAGAAAAAAAAAGGTAGATGGATCAGATGTTTGGGTCAGCATGAAAAAAGTTATTTGGACAGTGTCAGAGAAACTGGAGCGGAAGCTAGAGATAAATCTCTTTTGATCTAAAACTCTTTCCCATGGAAACATGGAAACTAACATATGTAGCTAATTAAGTGAATATACTGACTTCCCTAACAAGAATTTGGGAATTTATTTGCTCAACTATCTCTATCTGATAATGTGCACTTCTGCAAAGTGGCATGTAGTCATTCATAACCAGGTGCTTCTTAATCTCTTCAGTGACTGTATTCTTGGGAGACAAAGAGGGAGGATTCCAAACAGTAAAGAATAAGATGAAATTTCATTAACATAGTAATATATGACACTTCATAGTAAGTACATGTCCATGGACATGAATACATGCATGTGCTATTTGTACAGCATATATGGCATATAAGATAAGTGTATATTGACCTCTCTGAACTCATCTCTTATCACAAGTTGCTCTTCATGATGCCAAATCAGAATACTAATACTATGGTAGCCAGAGAGGAGGCCAGAGGAAATAGCTTTATTCAAGCAATGTGAAGCACCCAAGGATCATGATGCACCACTCTTTTAGTGTATCATCCCCCTCTGTCACAGGCATATATGGGCTCCCACAGCCAGGGACTGCAGGTGGCTTCAGCTGACACACAGATGGGGTATGGTCAGAGGGACCTAATAAGCCTGGTACCATCACACAGGCTGAGGAAAACTCTCTCTTCTGAGAGAGCTTATGAGACAACAACATCTCCAGGTAGCTGTAGGTGGGCAATGCACTGGAATCAGTCTGTCACTTGAGGCTTCAAATTCCCTTTGTGTGTCTTAGTCTGTAGCTGGTGTAAAAAAAGTAGTTTTAAAATCTACTTAGTGCAGTCTGCAGAGCTAGATCCCAGAAACCTGAGCAGTTTCAGGAGCAGTTCCTCTCAACAGGGCTCATCTTCTTCAATATTCATCAATTGAGGCCATGTAAATATGACCAACATGGGGTGAGGAACTGTTTGAGAGAGAGGGAAATTTCTGAAGAAAGAAAATATGTCTTAACTTTGGCTGCAGGCACAAGTAGCTATCTAATGACTGTTGACATTTCAAGTGTACAGTAAAAGAAGTTTTGAATGCTTCAAGAATCACATGAAGTGTTATGTGGGTGCTGACTTCAAACACTTTCTTTTGCTAACTTGTCATTTTCAAAAAAAGCGTATCAAGTAGACACTAACAGGCTGTATTTCACACTTAAGAGTAGATTTCATCAGTTCTACAAGCAATTTTATTTTCTATCACAATGCTAATCTCATGTTTTCACTCTCAACTTTTTAAAGCTCTTATTTTTAGTAATAAGGCACAACAAATGAAGACACCTAGTATTTAGGCACAGAATCATGAAGACTTCAACAAAGTAAATAGCCTAGGCTTTTTGCTCCGTGGACATTCAAAGTTTGCTCATACACTCCCAACAAAATTTGAAATACCTGTGTGGTTTCTCTGTTCTCACTGATTCTGCTGAGTAAGTCTAGTCAGTGGCAAGGAAATAGAAATGGAGACTCTGAGAGCTGTAGGTGGACAATTAGGAGATATAAGCAGTCACTTCGTAGTCACTGCGTCTGCTGTAATTCCTGTAGAATAACTGTGTCTTTGTGATTTAGGATTGTCTTTTTTACTTGCTACCCTTCTCTGCTTTGTATTTTCCATAATCTGTCCTGTTCTTGCAGCTCTCTTAAAGTGAAGAACCAATGCCATGCTGTTCCTTCATATTGTTTCCTCATGCTCTACTTGCAGTTCAGTACAATTTTTCTGTTCTTTCTTTTTCTATATTTTGAACTCAACTTGAACATAGCATAGCTGAAGCTCAGCTCCTCTCTAAACCTTCTTGATTGCCCTTATTTTCTTTTGAAAAATATGTAATATTTTCTGCCTTTTCTTTCATTTTCCCTTTGAACTGAGCTGTATACAATTCATTATTTTTTTACCTCATGAGCTCTAAGAACAGCTATTTTTCTTTAAAGCAAACCAAAACTCTTAAGCCCTTTATCTTCTATACCAATATCTGAAATCTTCCTGCTCTGTGACTGTATGATTTTCTATTTTTCCTCTTGATCCATACAAAGCAAATATGCTCAGACAGGACTTCCATCCAAACATTCTGATCTATTTTGTCCCCTTTCAGGTGAGATTCAACTCATCTGTCTCTGGTATCTGTAGTAAGCTAGTCAGCCTGTGATTCTGTGTGAGAAAGACATATCCAGAGAATAATTCTTTCCACCCATTGGAGATGCTTACTTTCTTTATAGTAATAGTGAAAAGTTGCAAAAACAATTAGATTAGACCTAATAAAAGTGAAATGCATTCTCTGCTTGATTTCTCTGCCAGCTGTCTCTCCTTCTACAATGTATTCAAAAAGAGTTTAGTCCTTACCTTCAATACTGTGCAAAATCTCTCTGCTAAATAACCTTGCTTCCCATTTAGCATAGTGTTCTCTCTCTTTCTGGAAGCATTTAAGGCCATGTTTGATGAGGCTTTGAGGAACCTGGTCTAGTGGAATGTGTCACTGCCCATGGCAGGGATGTAACTAGATAATCTTTAAGATTCCTTTCAACCCAAACTATTCTATGATTTTAAAAATTAAAACAGATTTAGGTATTAAGGCTCCTGTTCCTACCACAAGACCACCTTTTTAGTGAAGAACTGCAAATCTCATTCTCTTTAGCCAGATTGTTTTGCAAAGAATACTGTGCCTTTCCTGTTAATAGCTAGTGCCAAGGTCAGTTCTAGTGTGACAGAGAAGGGCACTCTGATGCTTCATGGGACACTGGTGTGCCCAGGCTGTGTCATGGGGCAGGAAGAGGCTGCAAAGCACCAGAATGGCTGCAGCAGGGCTGTATCAGGAGGGAGCATATCTGGCACAACTGATCCTGCTAGAGAGGCAATGGGAGGAAGAGACTGGGGGAGAACTGATGGAGACATATATCCTTCTCCAGTGCATGATTTATACTTGGAGTCTACCTGCTTGTTTCTGCTGTTATTGCCTTATGTTCCTTTGGGGATTGTGTTTCTGTGAAGAGTTCACAGTATTTCTACATTTGTTAGGTCAGCCCGTGCCTGTCATTGTCAAGTCTCCTGGCAACATGCAGGACATTCTTTTTGTTTCATCAGTTTGACACAGTCACCTCTTCTAGAGCTGAGAAATTGTTTGGTATGATTTAATAAGGGAAAGCATTTCTTTGTACAAGGAGAAAAAGAGAGATTGATCAGGGACGTACACTTCCTTCTTCTGTGGTACTTTTCTGTTGCAGAGAAGGGAAAGCTGATATCAGCTATTTGTCCTATACCCAGAGCAATGTCAGCTCTCTCAGCTATCTCAGCTATCTGAGTGATTTCAATACTAATAATAATCTAAGAATGTAATTTTTCTTCTGCTAGAAATAAAAATAATTTTTATATTTTTTAGAATTTTTTGCAATATTTTTAGTTTTGTGTAATTAATATGTTCTAAATACATGAAGATGCTTTCTTTGTATTTGTAGATATTTTGTTTATTACAATAGAAACTGGCATAATAAGAATTTTTTCTCAGTAGTAGCTTAAATGGGAACTACACATAGAACCATAGACAAACAAACATTAAGTTATTTTCTGTGTCCTGTTTATTTGATGTAGATATCTAAGAATCTGCTTAAAGATAGTCAGTCTGGATTTTTGAAATGAAAACCTGAACAAAAATCTGATCATCTTGTTGAATTTGCATGGTTCCATGAGCAGATTTTCTGAAATTATAAGGAAAATATTATTTCTGGAGGCCCAGAAAGCTAGGGAAACAGTTATAGAAGAGAATGAAGAGAATTCTCCCTCGTAAGAATATATGATATTAGACTTATGATTCTAAATCAGCTAGGCCTGTCAAATACTTATTTATTAGCTACCTTATCTACCAGTAACTAATGCTCTTGATAATGGTGATGTGAACTGGATAAAGACAGAGTATTTAGTTTCCTACTACGCTTTTCTAAATTTTAGTAATAATTCGCTTCATGGATGTAGTTTGACAATGATTTATTTAGTGCCTACCAAGAAAATATATTCTGGGACATGTGCTGTAGAAAAATAAGTAGTCAGTAGCTATTCACTAATTATTACTTAACAAACATATCCCCTTTCATATTTCCAAAATCAATCAGAGATATTAAGTCATGATGATATTTTTTATCTAACTTACAATTTACAGAAGCTTAGTATTTCAGTGGGAAAGCTAACCTGCAAATGATACAAAAAATGATCTCTAAAAAGTATGTAAAGGCTGCCTGACTGTTTCTATTAATTTTAAAATATTTTCAATAAAGACTCTTGTAAATTAATGTCTTTTGACTAGTGGGTGTCTAAACTGGTGTGTAGACTAATTTTAGATTAATACTAGACCAATATATACACTTTAGTCTTATCATTTAAAAATATTCATCTTTAATTTCCCTTCTCAGGGAATAATTTCACAGCCTTGTGCTGGGCCAGCTAGGCCTTCTTATAGCCTCACAGCTGTCAGTCCTACTTGTCCCAAAGGAGAGGTCAAAAAAATACGTTTGTTGGACTTGTCATGACAAGTCCAACTTGAGAAGACAAATTCTTGCTTCTTCAGTTAACAATTTTTGCTTTCTCACTATTTTAAAAAATGCTTTATAGGAATGTTCTGTTAATTTATGTTAGTTCATATAATGTGACTATGTATTTATGTATTTAGTCAAATAACTTTAACCTGAAGACAACAGATATATGTAAAATTCAGAAAACTACCTACCATTGGTAGATATTTAAATTAAGTATATTTGTAGCTTTACTTTTTAAATAAATGTATGCGTCATTAATATGAATGCACATCATATTTGTGTTTTCTTAAGTACTGGTTTATATAATTTTTATCTCTTAGGAATACTGATTTAAAGAATTAATTGGATCAGAATTTAAGTTGCTGTTTTTTCATGACTTATGTGTTTTTACCTGTGTTTGTTCAGTAGATGGAAATTTAACAGGAAACACTTCAAGACATTTTAAGAAATACTTGCAAGATTTAAATCAAAATTTGACTGATGTCAAGGTTTACCAGCCAAACTTTATTTTGAAAAATACAAAGACATAACCAGGTGGTAGACAGCAAATATCTACCATCTTCACAGAAAAAATTAAACACGTAGAATAGGGGATTGAGCTTTTAGAAAAGCAAAAGCCTCAGATTTCTGCCTCTGGAGTTGAAGAAAACTGTTTGATATAAACAGTAGGAAGATTTTCAGAATCTTTCAAATTCTATTAATCTATTAAACAGCCACAATTTATTAGCTGTTAATAAACTTCTAAGTAATGGTCATATTCATAAAGAGGTCAAATTTGGTAAACGGCAGTAAACATGCATGTTGTAAAACAATGATACAGGTGGTATTCAAATACAATGGTATATTAAAAAACAATGATACAGCAGTATTCAAATAACTATTACTTGTGTGGCATAGGCAAGACAAGGCCAGTTTACATGTCCTCCCTGGTCACTATTGTGTTTTGGTAGCATCTCTAACAGAATGTTACATAAAATATTTAAACAGTACTTGCTTATTTAATGTTCATCTTTTAAAAACATACTGCCATAGTGTTTATAGAAGACAGCGCCAAAAAGCTACTTCCATAAACAGTTTACAGCTGAAGCAGACCAAAGGGAAAGATGTCACAAGAAATGGATGCGACAAAATTCTTTCTTGCTTTTATCACCTGCCATTCCTCAGGGAACACTGTTTTTACTTAACCTCTTCTTACTTTATCGACCTAAAGTATCCTCCTTGCCATCTGAAGCTGGAGGATGCTCTAGTAATATTCAAAGACTCTGAGAACTCTCTATGGGTGAGTTTGGTGCCTTCTCAGGGAAAAATTTCACAGCCTTGTGCTGGGCCAGCTAGGCCTTCTTATAGCCTCACAGCTGTCAGTCCTACTTGTCCCAAAGGAGAGGTCAAAAAAATACGTTTGTGCCTGCTGGCCATTGCTAAAGGAGATCTGCTCTAGTTCAGGAAGTTTGCTGCTGGAGAGATTAGGATCGCTCCCACCAACCTTCAGACTGCCTCAGCATGAAGCTTTAAAATTTATCTTGAAGGGTGGTGGTGGATGGGTGCTGCTGGTGATCTTCCACCGTGGATTTGAAAGATCTGCAAAATTTCTTCTGATCATATCCTCGGGAAGAATGGAGCACTTGTCTCCCAGAAATGTAGAAAGAAATATTTTTTTCACATCTTACGTAAAATTTTAGACTTGATCTATTTAGTTTATTGTACTTAGTGGAAATTAATACCTTATATAGTTTAACTTGAATAATAACGACACATAGATATTCGAAAAGCAGGCTGAGAAACTGAGAGGTTGGTGAAAGGAAGTTACGAAGCCCAGCTCCCCACTCCATTATGGAAGTTATACTCAGATGTTATTGGTTATTGCTTTCATGTCAAGAGGTTTATACAGTCCTACAGCTGCTGTAATACAGTTAAGAAGATAACTCTATAATAGCAAATGCATAAATGCATAAATGTCCCTTAAAATTGCTGCCTGTGGTGGAGGAGACTGCAGTACTCCTCAGAAGGTCTCAAGGAAGGTTTAGTGGAAGACAAGTGCCCTTTTTATCATGTTTCTGTATCCATGCACTTTACAAAATCACTGAAGAAACATAACATCTGTATTCTGTCAGTTTTCAGCAGGAAATAGATATCCAGTTGCTATTTGTGCTTCTAAAGACACTCAACAAACTGGTTGAGATAGCCCTCAGAAATTCCTGGCCTTTATCATGTGTTCTTTTCTCAACTTGCAAAAAAGTTTTAGACCATTCCTAAAATAAGGGATTTTATACAGGATATCGGGGAAAAATACATGTGTTTATTTGCAATGCCATTTCAAGATCCATAGCTTTTTCAAATTTTTGTTTTTACACTCCATACGACAATTTCCCACTATTTTTAGGAGAACAGACTGTATTTGAGTGTTCATTATTTTGTTTGACATGAACATTCCTCTTCACTTATAGCAACCAACAGAGACCCTGATGTAAACGGCTTTGGAAGTTCGACTCTCCTTTACTTGTTCTCTCATATTGAATTTATTAAGCAGCAGATGGCCAGGGACAACGTGCAGTTTGTCAGATTTGAATCAGTAGACCTCCACGGTGTGTCAAGATCAAAGAATGTTCCTTCTCGATTTTTTCATGTAAGTTTTTTGTTTTCTAGCTCTTCCTTTGTGTGTTTTCATGCCCCCATCCCTTAATTATGTTTTTTCCATAGTGCAAGCAGCAACTCAAACTTAAAAAAAATTATCGGTTCCTTCCACTTGCTCGTGTTCCCAAAGGATCAAGACTTCTTTCATCATTGCAATCCTCTATTCCTCTCTTCCCCCAAATAGTCGTCTAATTAAATAAGGCTAGTAATTTCTGTTCTTTGAAGTTCTAATAAACACCTCCCTCAGAATTATCTTTTCAGGTTCAGCGCGTTATAAAAACTTGGTTTACTGAACATCAGTAAATTGCAAAAAGAAAGAAGTAAACACTAAAAGGAAGAAAATGACTGAATGAAAATCATTCTCCTATATGAGAAATTTTATAATTGTCAGTAACATAGGAAAATACCATTGAGTTGCATGATGACTTAGTAGCAATATTTGCCATAGCAATGATTTAGGAAACAAGAATCTAATTAGGAAGTTATCCTCACCATGCGTATCCTCGGTCAATCAGGCTTTTGCTTCAGTGATATTGCTTCTGTGATACTTCATGTGCATAACTGTATTATACTTTTACTCATATACCACTATGAATGTTTTAAACTTTACTGAGTGACTGCAAAAAATACATATAAACATGATGTAGAACACTTTTGTTTCAAGTTCATTCTGAAGCCTAAGCTATGTTTTCATTATTTCCCTTTTAGATATTGCTAAACTACATTAGCTTGTTCAAAGACAACTTTCATGTTGACCTTGCTTATGGTCTAAATAAATTTGAGCTGTGACAGTCTAAATTTTTGGATTAAAACATAGGTATGTGTACACATATACACACATGTATCTCTGATACATAGAGATCAATTTTGGGGGTAGCAGGGTTAGAGGAGGGAGAGGCACTACTATAGAGGAATCACCTTCAACACCTTTTCAGTGCCAAATGGACAGCTTAGACATCTTGGAGCAGAATTAACCAGAGTGTGAAGTTTTGGTTATGGGTGTCCCACAGGGAGAATTGATACTGTTGACTGCCACCTACTTAAGAGATTATTGACTTCATTCATTCATCGTTCATTCATTCATTCATTCACACTAAAAGAAGCCACCATATGCGGTTTGAAGTATTTCAACAATTTTCCATGTGGATAGCAAAATGTGTGTTTTTTTCAGCTCTGAGCCTGCCCCTTTCTAGGTTTATTCTGTTTCCTCTGCTCACTCACATGGCAATCCTTCCCCTTAGAAGAACAAATGTAAGATGTAAACACAAGCAAAACTTCACTTGATAGAACTTGGCCTAATTGCAGTTTTCATCATATAAGTATTTGAATGTAAAGTAACTTGTAAAAGTGCTTGTTTGAAGTTAAATGATCCTTTCTTGGGGTTCTATCTGCATTTCATTTGCATCAACCGAAACTTTCTGTTCAAATGAAGAAGAAAGTATAATTATGAGTTTTTCTCAGTTTGAAGTGCTTCCTTGCATTTTACCCCAAACTTACTAAGACAAGAAAGTGAGATTTTTCTGTTAAATATTGCATCTGAAAAACAATGAGGTATGTGTTATGGCATTTAATGAGAAATTACAGCCTGAATTAGTATTGCCATGAATGTTGTGTGGTGACTTGGGACTATATAAAGGAAATGCTCAGAGGATACAGAAGCTAACTATAGATAAAAGTTTGACTTGCACAGTTTTCACCTAACTGATAATGTCTTTAACTATATAAAGAACATGCAAGATAAGTGTTGAACATTTTTCAGTTCTTTATGGAAATTAAAAAAAAATTATCATTGGGATAATTGATGCCTTGCAGAAAGTTGTTCTATTTTATAATGACGTAGTAACTGACTCTTACCCTTCACTTTAGTGATCACTGCATTTTAGTGTTCTTTTAGGAAAAATGCTGTTTTTCTTGCTGAGAATCTGAGTTTTACATATTCTACATATATAAAAATACCATTGAGCTCTTTTGGTAATATGTCATTCTGCTCTGTTTAGGAAAAAGCAATTCATGGTGTTCCCATGCCCAGAAGTTATCTTGAGCTGACGCTGAATCCTAAAGATAATGAATTAGATTACATAAATGCAACCAATTTTAATTGTGACATAATTCTGAATCCTGATTTATCAACATTTCGAATACTACCCTGGACTGAGCAGACTGCAAGAGTGATATGTGATTCCTTCACCGTGCTGGGCCACCCACTAATGACCTCACCAAGGCACATTGCCAAGAAACAGCTGAGCCAGCTTCAGGACAATGGCTTTTCTCTGCACTCTGCATTCACTTATGAATTTTGTATTTATGGCATTACTGAGGTTGTAAATTCAAAGACAATATCCTTTCCTGCAGCCACGATACTAAATAACCATGACCAGACTTTCATTCAGGAGCTCATTGAAGGAATGTATTATGCCGGTGCCAACATTGAAAGCTTTTCTTCTTCCAGTGGGCCTGGGCAAATGGAGATCACTTTTCATCCAGCATTTGGCATAGATGCTGCTGACAGTGCCTTCACATTTAGAACAGGCATTAAAGAGGTGGCTAAGAAGTATAACTATGTGGCTAGCTTTTTCTCAGAATCAGGATTCTACAATTCGGGGGCTCTTTCACATAGCCTGTGGGATTTCAATGGCCAGAAGAATTTATTTTCTGCTGGTTATGGAGTTGAGGAGCTTCCAGAGCTTGGAAAAAATTGGTTATCAGGTCTCTTGGCACACGCAGCAGCTATCAGCTGCTTGATGGCTCCTACCACCAGTTGTCGTAAGCCTTACTCTAAATACAGTAAAGACTCAAAAGAGACTGTAAATGCAAAATGGGCATATAATGATAACAGCTGTGCCTTTAATGTCAAATGTCATGGTGGAAAAGGCACTCACATAGAGAATAAATTATGTTCTGCTGCAGCAAACCCGTACCTGGTCCTTGCCGCTACCATTGCCGCGGGCCTAGATGGAATAAAGAGAGGACTTAGGTATGATGATATGCTCGAAGAAGAAAATCATACTGGCGATCTGAAACATTCGTCAGTCCCTCTGAAACTAGAAGATGCTCTTGTGGCACTCGAAAAAGATTCCTGCATTAAGGAAGCATTAGGTGAAACTTTTATCCGATACTTTGTTGCTATGAAACACTACGAGTTAGAAACTGAAGAAATGGATAGTGAAAGGAATAAATGCCTAGGGTATTTTATTTAGAAGGAACAGTCTTCTTTAGTGATGCTGTGTAAAGGCATATGGTGAATGGCTAAGATTATTGAAATTAGTGAATATATTTTAAAATGTTTTTAATGCTTTGGGATTTTTTTCCTCTCCTTTGTATATTACGTGTATATTATATTTTATTGTTCATGTACATTCATGGCAATGCAAAGCTGATATATTAATGAAATAACATTAACAGGCTTTTAAAAACCAGGTGCTTTTTCCAAACAGACCTGCTGGTGAAAAGAAGAAAAGAAAAGGTGAAATGGAGAATAGCAACTATGCAACTGTAATAGGACTTTAAAATGTGCAGAAAAGTTGGAGTAATGAAGACAGTGACAGGGATGAGGTTTAGAAATGAGGAAGGAGGGGAATTTCTTGTTCAGCATGGTTATGGGATTTATCCCAGCCTATTCAGTAGTTGATCAGTTGCTGAACCAGAAGAATCTGAGTTTTATTTAAAATATAGGCTAAAACAATTAACTTTGTAGAGAGAAGGGCAAAGGACTGAGGCTGTAGAAACTGAAAGCCAGTAATCAGTATCTTAATGTGTGCAAATAAAAAAGACAGGAGGGATTATAAAATAATCTGTACATCATGAATTCCACGGCTGAATGAAGTTTGCAAGAATAACAGTTAATAAAGATACTAAAAGAAATCAAATAGTGGTTTGGAGAGGGAATAATTCATAGTAAGGCAGCAGTGTCAGGTTACTGTGCAATAAAAAATGAGCTGTTATTATGTCTGTTTTGATAGTTAATGGTTAATTCAGAGCTGAATGGCAAATGAGGAATAAAAGGGCAGAGAAGCTGGAGAATTTAAATCTTAAACTGTACTTTATTGAGAAACTTGATTTTATCAAGCAGAAAGAAGATGATGGTGAAGAGAGGATCATCAAGAGTAGGTTAAAGCTAGAAAGAAAGTGTGACAATGCATATTCAGAGACTGTAAAACTGTGGTTAAAACAAAAGAAGAGAAAACCCACCCTAAAATTAGAAATGACAGCTGATGTAAAGGAAAAATTTTTTTTTTGAATGGCAGGAATTATGTTTTAGATTTCATCTTTGTATTTGTTACTATCTGCTGCTGTCATCCTTTATTATTAAAGATAACCCTTGTTTCATACCCCACCTCCATGTTGACAGTGATTCCTGATGTTCTTTATCTTTCACAATATTTTGATCTA
Organism: Calyptomena viridis; assembly: GCA_013390005.1. Classification (NCBI taxonomy): domain Eukaryota; kingdom Metazoa; phylum Chordata; class Aves; order Passeriformes; family Eurylaimidae; genus Calyptomena; species Calyptomena viridis. The sequence continues at coordinate 18,265 of WEIV01023836.1, forward strand.
TGTGTAGGAATTTGTGACTGAAAGGATTTGGTCATCAGTGGAGTGAAAGCAAGATTCAGTCAATGCTTCTGTTAGCTTGCAGAACTAGGAAGATGTGAACAGAAATGTGCTAGTTGCCTATTGATGGATCTTCTACTTTTTCCCTACATAGTATTGTACTTGAAATGTAGCACCTGGTATGCTAAACCTTTATGTCTGATTCCAAAGAAGAACTTATTTTCTACTCAGGTAGCAAGAGGAAATAAATAATCTAAGGAAACATGATGAATAAATTCCCTTGTCTGATGCGATTCCTGGGTTGGTTCTTGGTCCTCTGCTAGCTCAGTCAGTCCAGGAAAGCATCAACGAAGGGTAAAAAGGTTGCACGGAGACCCTCGTAGTGGACACATATGGTTTATTGATTCTCTGTTGCCGTGAGGCTCCAGAGGAGATCAAACCCCATGGAAGTCCAGAACAGGATCTGACCCGACTTCCTGTCTGCATGGGTTTATTAGGGGGTCCAGGTTTCTGGGAGGGGGTTAGGCAATGGCCAATGAGAATGGGAGGTGGGAGTGGTTTAGGGAGGGATGGGAGTGGTTTGGGTCCATATGTGGGGAGAAGGGGAGGAGTGGGAGTAGGGTTACACTGGAGAGAGGGTACAGTTCTAGAACAGTCTAAAGCTAAGGTTTACAGAACCATATATTAAAACATATAAACATATAAACATATAAACAGATAAACAGAATCCACCACTACACTTGTCTCAGTCTGTGATTGGTGGATGGATTTGATTCTCTCTCTTACTCACCTGACACATTATTTTTTTTGCATGTCCCAGACTGGGACTATTTTTCTTTGCTGCAGGATAATTTGCATTGGCCAGGTCTAGTCTCACATTTAAACAGGACTTCCCATTTTGAAAAAAATGCTTCCCTTTTGCTGCCCTAACACTTCAGGGGGTCTGGAAATCTGTCTTCTGTCTTCTCTTTCTGGTTACTTCCCACTTTCATTTTCACAGCCTCTTGTCGGAAAACACACATAAAAATTATTTCCTTGCTCAGACAGCTTACTTACCATACTCATTATTTAGTTCCAGCAGTCACACAGGTTAATAGCTATTCCTTAGTCTGGGTTTATATGACATTTTGTCATTTGTCTTGGATTTATAATTATCTGTCACTGTGTACAATCACTTTTAAAGAGATAATAGATATTGAACTTATATAACTGAATTTAATGAACATAAAGTTTATTATATGTACTAAATGTATTATCCATATTGCTTTCTTATCACAACATTAAAGAAATAACATCAGACCTAAACCTCTTGCTGTATATGTCCAACTACCTGATTAGATGCATAGAAAGCCATTATTTATAAACAAAAAAAATCCAGCTTGAAGCCAGTGTGTCCCAAATTTTGGTCAATATTTTTTTCAATACTCTTTCCTAAATATATCCTATATAATAAAAATAAAGTAACTCAAACTCTGTGGGAAAACATAAAAACATTTATTTCAAAATTAACAGCTGATGTGATGCCTGGGTTGCTTCTTGGTCTTCTGCTAGCTCAGTCAGTCCAGGAAAGCATCAATGAAGGGTAAAAAGGTTGCACGGAGACCCTCGTGGTGGACGCATATGGTTTATTGATTCCCGGTAGCCGTGAGGCTCCAGAGGAGATGAAACCCCATGGGGGTCCAAAACCGGATCTCACTCGACTTCCTGTCTGCATGGGTTTGTCAGGGGGTCCAGGATTCTGGGAGGGGATTAGGGAATGACCAATGGGAAGAGGAGGTGGGAGTGGTTTAGGGAGGGATGGGAGCGGTTTGGGTCCATATGTGGGGAGAATGGGAGGAGTGAGGGTAGGGTTACACTGGAGAGGTGATACAGTTCTAGAACAGTCTAAAGCTAAGGTTTGCAGAACCACATATTAAGACATATAAACATAGAAACAGATAAACAGAACACTACAACAAACAGCTATGAATTTTTAAGGTTGCATGCATCCCCAACCAAATATTAATGCACACTCCTTAGAAAGGCAACAAGAAAATGATAACTACTTCATACTGTTCAATTGAAATTAAGTACTATTGACTGTTGTATCACTAAAATTTAATCTTCAAGTGTTGTCTGAAGATACTCTTCACTGTTCTACAGGTCTGAGATCAATATCTAGAGCACAGAGCATTTCTAGTTAGATGATGTAAATATGTGCAGTGTTATAAAAAATAAAAAAACCATTTCAGATCTGTAGTTTTGTATATCCTGGTGACTTTTCAAGATCATAGAATAGTAGAACCGTAGAATGATTTGAGTTGAAAGAGATCTTAACAAGCATCTAGATCCAAACCCATGGGTAGAGGCACCTTCCACTAGACCAGATTTTCTTGGAGCCCCATCGAACCTGGCTTTGAACACTTCCAGGGACGGGACATTCACGATTCTCTGGGAAACCTGTTCCAGTGCCTCATTATCCTCACAGTAAAGAATTTCTTTGTAATATCTACTCTAACCTTCCCTCTCTCAGTTTAAAGCTGTTCCCTCTTGTTCTGTCACTACATGCTCTTGTACAAAGTCCCTCTCCAATCTTCTTGTAAGCCTTCTTTAGGTACTAGAAGGGGCTATAAGGTCCCTCCAGAGCCTTCACTTCTCCAGGCTGAACAGCCCTAACTCTCTCAGCTTGTTTTCAAAGGAGACATGCTCCAGCCCTCTGACATCCTCACGGCCTCTTCTGGACTTGCTCCAACAGGTCCATGCCCTTATTGTGTTGGGGGCCCCAGAGCTTGACACAGCACTCCAGGTAGGGTCTCATGAAAGCTAAATAGAGGGAGAGACTCACCTCCCTCAACCACTGGCCGTTCTTCTTTTGATGCAGGGCAGGATCCGAATTGCAAGTGTAGGACCATGTTGAGCTTCTCATCAGCAACAGCCTCATGTCCTTCTTGTCGTGCTTTTGCACATAAATGTTTCTGTATGTAATTCAATCTATACCAGTCCTAGTATTTCTGTTACAAAAGTCATAGGAGCCATCCCACCATGTCTCTGTGATACCAATAGCCCTGCAGGCACATGCATATCCCTAACTCCTCTTGTTTATTCCCCACGCTGTGTGCCTTTACATAGAAGCATTTAAGTAGGGTGTCCTGTGAAGCTGACTTACTGATTGTATACTACAGTCAGATGCTGCAAAGATTTATTTAAGTAATTTCTGATGCTAATAAAGCATCTTTTAATCTTTTCAGCTTTGAGAAGACTATATATTTGTATATTTGCTGACAGAGTGCTACTACTTTTGATGTTGAGCTACATTGTGACTGCTTTTTCTACATGTTTTTCTGTGCCAGGTTTTGGTTCCATAGCACAGAAGAATTACAAGGAGCATTTCTATAACTTATAAGTCATTTAACATTCTGGAAGATAGCTTTTGAAATGCCAGCATGTTAAAGGAGTTATGGAAGTTTGCAATTCAATATATGCAGGTAAATAATAAGTTTCTAGGCTAGCTAAAGTTTTTGATCAATATCATTAATAATAATTAAATAAAAATTCTCTCAAAATAGTGAAATAAGTTTTCTTCTAGAAAAGATAGAAACCCTTGTTATAATTAACATCTGGGCCTAAAGATTTTTATGGAAGAATATTCCATACCACATAAATTGTATTACTGATTTAGCATTTCGATCATTACAATACATCATCCAATCTTTTCATTAAAAAAGAAACTTATAGTCTTGCTTATAATGTGAAGTGGGAGTTTTTTCACAGAAAGTGTTTCCCAGAGGGAGATATAAATTTAGGTGATATTTTTTAAAAGTCATTTATTAACAAAAACAACAGTTTATCTGAAACTAATAGCAAACAATGATAGTTCAGTGTATGATTTCAGTAGAACTGAAGTAAATAAAAATCTAAAAAGACAAATGGATAATTATAAAATATTTACCTCTCAAAATGGAAGAACATAAATAATAGGATTCAATGGGGCTTTGTCTGATGTTTGTTGTTTTTTCTAATCACGGGTAATGAAATAGAGAACATGGCATGCTGTTCTTGAAAACACCAAAATTGAATTGTTGCTGTTGTTGTTTTCACTACTTATGTCAAAGAACAAGATAAAAAGGAAAAATGGTGTTAACAACTTGGAGAAGTATTCTGGAAAATATATGTACTCGAACAAGAGTAAGTGTGTTACTGCACTGAGACAAGGATGTGAAATGCCTCAGTACGTGTTTTTTCAGAGAGGAGTCTGAGTTGAGTACATTTCACTAGCTCAGCAATTCCTGAGAAGAGGCAGATCAGGAAATATAAACAAGGGTATAGCTTACAAGAAGGAGAAACTGATCATTTTGCTCAATTAAATTCTTGTCGGGATTTGATAATAAGGTGACACACTTCAAACATGTAGATTTATTGGAGAAAATCCAGGAGACCAAAGCACACAAGCATGTCTATCCAGGACCTATTTACTAGGAATGACTGAATTACTGTGTGTAGCTCAGAAAGGGGAGACAGGATATAGGTGTTACTAATGGTCTTCAGGCATGAAAAAAATGTAGATAAGAAGCAGAATATTATCTTTTCTTCCTGTCCATTGCAGGGTTTTATTAAGGAAGATTTAGATTAGACAGTCTGGAGTACTTCATAGTGTTAAAAAACTGGTACCAGTTAGATGTCTGTGAAAAGTAGCAGCACTTTGATAAGTAACTCCAAAGTGCAATTTATAATGTACCAAGACAGTACATCCTGATGCATGGTACCTGCATAATGTTTATAGATATAACAGAGTGGCTCATTTTCCTTGTTTGCTGGGGTCTCGTGTCTCTGTGTGATCATGGAACAGAGTGCTAGACTGTGCTTATAGCTGAGTTTATAGGAAAGGAAAATTCTTTATCTATTTTAGAAGATTAAAAAATAGCTAAACTATATTATTTTTAGAGGGAGAAATCCATCAGTAATGACTGTATGTGGGAAGAAAGACCAGAAGACAGAGACTAGCAAAGCAGTCAGAAAAACTGTCTTACAGCTACAGTTAGACACATCATGTAATGAAAGAGTGAAAATGTATTGAAACACTATACTATTATTGCTCAGGTAAATTTTATGTGGAATGTATGCTATGAATAATAAGGTTATCTTAGCCCCCTTGTACACAACATGTCTTGATCTTCTTTGTGATATAGGATAAGAAAAATAGCACAAAATCTACAGAGCCCTCCATATAGTAGATTATTTTCAATTTGGAAATACCATGCTTCTAACTAGGCTTCAGGTTTCATGAGATATGAAGAGAGAATTTGATTTATTAACTAACATTTCTCCATCATGTCATGCTGCTGATACCATGTACACAAGTGAATATTCAGATTTTCTTCTTTCAGATGCCAGCCAGAGGGCAGCACTGTACTGTGCAATGTTCCTCTGGGATCCCAAGCTCTCATGCTGTGCTAAGAAACACTCGATTGAAATATATCCATATATTTTGTCCATGTACTTACAATATTTTTAAAAAAAGATAGTGTGGCACCTGAAAGCTAGTGCATATCTTTGTCATTTGTTTAGTTAAGTTTAATTACCTGCTGAATTTGCGTGGCCTTTTCAAGTAAAGGATGCACCATAAGACTCAAAATATTGCTTTCATTCTTGATAACATCTAAATCTTAATATAGTAAAAGGTTTGTATACATATTAGTGTGTATGTATATGTATATCATCTTTATGTACTCTTTTATAAGGTTGTAATGAAAGCACAAATCATTTAATGACAGTATCCAGTTTTTGTAATTTAATGTAGGTCATTACTGGAATTTCTTTTGTATTTCCATCTTATTTAAGTACTTTGGGAAGTCTCCTGGTTTATAGGGACTCCCATTTTTTATTGTGTCATTTTTTCCCATCTTCTGGAGGAAAATCATAAATGCATAGTGAATAAACACACTCTAGACATAGCTATTCCAACCACCTTTTTATTTCTGAACAGAAATATAACTTTACCCAGAATTTGAATTAATGGAATTTAGATACACATTCTAGGTATCAGTCAGCACATGGGATAGCCATTTTTCAGTGGTTCTGATTACATACATCTATATGGTTTTGCTTTGCAAGTCTGCTATGACAACTCACATTTTTCACATACTGAATTTCTTAACAAAGTTGCAGTATTCAAGTCTTAACAAATCCTTTTCCTCCAATAGTTTTTTTTTTTGCAGCATCTTCATGGGGGAGTTGTTTGTTTTTAACCAAAGGGCTCCGTTATGTTCAAAATCATGTAAGGTTGTTGCAGAACATTAATTTAGCTGCTCTGGAACTCTTCTGTTTTAAAACATTTTAATAACACCATCTGTGGAAAACATACGAATGTGGTCCCAGGGTATGGCAGTAAAGGAAATGGAAGAAAGGAATTATTTGCAAGGAATTTCACTAAACTTGTATGTTAGTCTTGAGCAATAGGAGAAAGATGTGAAGAGGGCTCACCAGGTGAGAGTGCTTTGTAGAAGCTCTAATTCATCACCTGAGAAAGACAGACCAGCTCCTGGATGAAGCATGACTGGCTGAATGTGAGAAATCACTTGGATGGGTTTGCAACTACAGAACAATGTTTTTTTGATTGAGGGTATACAATAACAATTGTTCAATGTAATCTGAAATTTCAGAGTGCTTTTTGATTTCTTTGCTGACACTAAGATCTCATCATAACAACATCCACAAATAGAGCCTTCTACCATCTCATACTGGCTAGGATATTCCATCCTGGTAAATATCGTGTCCTTAGTTTTTCAGTTTTGTTTTGTTTGGCTTACAAGGTTACAGTATACCTGACATGTAACCTGTCACCACTTATAGAGTTGCATTTAATACATGACAATTTTTTGTGCCTCTTCCATACACACTCTACGTGGTTTTTCTGTAGAATATTAAATTGAATTCAAAGCTGTTGGGCACAGACTCATCCCTCTGAATTTTAAGCACTTAAATGGCACATCTCAGTTAGAATCTTAGCTTCCACACTATCTCTGACTACTTAGTGGCCAGAGACAGAAATCTCCAAAGGGCAAATAAAGTAATATATTCTTTTTTATACTGTATTGTTTAAGTTCTTGAAGTTAAGGCTAAGGACAACCTTACTGAAACCCTATGCCCCTATGTGTTGTTTTGGATTTGTAAGTAGAATAGTGTTGATAACACAGCAATGTTTTAGCTATTGCTAAGCAGTGCTTACACAGCATCAAAATTTTCTCTGTTTCTCATACTGTGTCTCCAGCAAGAATGCTGAGGTGGACAAGAAAGTGGGAATGGACAGAGCTGCAACAGCTGGCCTAAATTGACCAAAGCGATATGATGTACAGTATGATGTTGTGCTCAGCAGTAAATCTGGGAGTTAGTCTTTTCAAAGTAGCCATTGTTCGGAGACTGGCTATACATGCATCTGTTTGTGCAAGGTGCTGAGCGATTGTCTTTACATCATTTGGAGGGTTTTCCTCTTTCCTTCATGTGTTAAACTGTCTTTATCTCTGTTGTGGTTTTAAGTAGCCAGAGTTTTTATTAGCTGGGGGGGGGCTAGGAGAGAGGCTTCTTTAAGAAGCTGCTGGAGTTTTTCTCTGCTCTAAGCTAGCTCAAGGTCGATTGCTAACGCCTCTGTGATAACATATTTAAGAAGGAGAAGAAAAAAAATCTAGGCAGAACATCATGGCGGCTTAAGAGAAAGGAGGGTGGGAAGTTTGATTAACACCAAGGTCAGAGAGGAGGAGAAAGAGAAGATGCCTTAAACACTGGAATAGGGCCCCAGCAAACCTGTGGGGGATCATAGGAGCAAAGATTTGCATGCACACCCATGGAAAGATTGGAAGATTTTTCACGCTGGAGCAGAAAGTGCTGGAGGAGAGAGGCTGTGACCCTGTGGGACATTTGCTGGAGCNCCACTCTTAAACTCTTAAGTTCCGATTTTAGTAGTAGTAATAGTAGTTAATACTTAATATTCTAAGTTAGAGCCTGTTTTGCTTGTGAAGTAGTTAATAAGCAGTTGCTTGTAATCCTTATTATGAAAGTCGAAGTTTTTTTTTTCCTTCTCTGAGAAATTTTGGATCTATGTGTGGGCTCTCGGCATTTTAGCCAGAGTCAAACCATAACAATCTCTACTTGTGAGTTTTTCTTGTGTTTGTTCTTCCAATTCTCCCCACCATCCTGACTGAAGGATGGGTGAGTGGCTGTGAGATGCTTAATTGCTGACCACAGTCAAACCATCACAAACTGTTATTTGAATACGTGAGCTCCTGGCCCAAGACAAATCTAGTGAAAGAGACAGTGCATCAGCTAAAAATATTGGAGCTTTTGGAGGGGGGAGTAATGATGTGTGGTCTTGGTAATACTAGGATTTTTGTGGAAAAGTGGACAAGTCTGAGGGTTTTGGAAATTGGGAGATAGAGGGCACACATAGCATACTGACTAAGCCTAGACATTAAATGTCTTGGAGAAAATTATTTTTTCTGTATGACACCCTGTTGTGGTTTTAAGTGGCCAGAGTTTTTTTATTGCCTGGGGGGGCTATGAGAGAGGCTTCTTTAAGAAGCTGCTGGAAATTTCTTAGCTCCAAGCTAGCCAAGGTCACCTCTGTGATAACATATTTAAGAAGGAAAAGAAAAAAAAAAAAGCTAGGCAGAACATCATGGCCACTTAAGAGAGAGGAGGGTGTGAAGTTTGGTTAACACCAAGATCAGAGAGGAGGAGAAAGAGAAGATGCCTTAAACACTGAAATAGGGCCCCAGCAACCCATGGGGGAACCATAGGGAGTGAAGATTCACCTGCAAACCCTGGAATACTGGAAGACTCCACGCTGGAGCAGATAAGTGCTGGAAAAAAAGAGGCTGTGGTCCTGTGGGATGTTTGATGTCTGTGTCTGGAGCAGGGGCCTAATAGAGTTCTGTGGGCCGTGGGAAGAAGAGGCCCATGCTGGAGCAGCTGAGCAGCATTTCTTGGGAGGACTGGTGGCCCATAAGAATCTACACTGAAGCAGCCAAGCAGCACCTGAATGACTGCACCTATGGTAAAGTGACTTACGTGACAACAATACCTGAAAAGCTGTTGTCAGAAATAAAGTCTAAGAAGCAGTTTGTAACAGACTGTTTTTGGAAGAAACCCCCCACGGGAAAAGCCTGGGGTTGGACCTCTCTTTGAAATTGGTGGCAGGAACAGCCTCTCATCATAACCTCCCCACTCCTGTCTTCCTGGGCCACTGAGGGATGGAGATCTTTGAAAGAGGGAGGGAGGTGGAGAACTATCTATCAAACTTCTCACTCTTAAACTCTTAAGCTCTGATTTTAGTAGTAATAGTAGTAGTGAATACTTACACTAAGTTAGAGCCTGTTTTACTTGTGAAGTAGTTAATAAACAGTTACTTGTAATCCTTATCACAAAAGTTGAAGTTTTTTTTTCCTTCTCTGAGAAATTTTGGATGTGTATGTGGGCTTTCAGCATTCAGCCAGAGTCAAACCATAACACACCTTATTAGTGGCTGGATTACAAGCAAATGTGCTTTAATCCATATTCTCTCTTCTGGAGGCTCTTTTTTATATTTAAATGTTTCATTGGCTACAGATACTTTGCCACATGGCAGCATCAGTGTGTGGGTAAAGTCCAGCCTATTCTTCACAGGACTCAGTGAGCACATCATTAGAGGGTTACAGCAGAATTGCACAGTGAAATCATCTGTGCCCCCTGTAAATCAGAGCATTTTACACTGGAGCTACAGTCGAGTCACAGCATGATACTGTTAGTGAGAAAGAAGAATCTCACAAGGAAGCTACACCATACAGTTATGTATGTTGTACAGCAAATCAATATAAATTTACAACAGAATTACATGCTAAGCTTCTCTGTAATATGTGTTAAATCATGGAGATTCACAATAGGGTTCACCTTTAAGCTCCCATGTAATATACAATAAATCACTAAGTTATAGTGAGGCCCATCAAGCACCTTGCTTTATTTGGGCTATTGTTATTATTGCTGTAGTGATATGGGGGTATCTGTCATTGACTGGTAAAGTTAAGGAAAATGGTAAATCAGTTTGACTTTGAGGATGTACGTGGAACATGGCCGCCTTTCACTGATTCAAATTTGTCCTTCCTTTGGTATGCTCACAATTCTGTCTGGAAACATGGCAGTTTTTCAGCACACAGGGACATATTAACCAAAGAATTTTAAACATCAAAGTGCACTGAGAAGGTCTCTTTAGTGTAGGTATTCTGCACATTGCTTCATCACTGCTGACTGTGGTAGTTTTTAGTGGCCAGGTTTTTTTCTTGTTAGCAGGGGGGCCTATGG
>WEIV01023840.1:9780-24673 GCA_013390005.1 Calyptomena viridis
CTCATGATGACAAGACATCCTTGAGCAACTCCACTATTCTTCCCTGTTATATCCATCTGCACATCTTCATCCCTTTGTACATCCTGTGTTTGGGGTCTTATCCAGCAGCCAGTTCTTGCATGAAAAATTTATCAGTGAGATTACTGTCAGACATCATTTCCTGAAGGAGGTCAATGCTGGAGACTGGACATTAAGGTAGATGGATTCCTGCTCCAATGCAATATGGCAATTTCTGTGTCCTTAAACTCAAAAAATGACTCACTTTTCAGCTGGAATGGTGCTTTACTGCCACAGCAGTCTGCCAGGCTGAACTTATGGAAGTTGTCTTTTTGCATGTGACTGAAAATGCTTTAGTGTACAGATGTCTAAAACCAAAGGAATAAATATACATAACACTCTTGGTGTGCACTTAACAGGAGAATTATGGCAGGCCTGGTCCCTGCCTTATTAGCCCTTGGTTGCTTGTATAAAGGGGTCAGACAGGAAGCTGTCCCAGACAGAAACCTGTGGCTTCTTTCTCTTTTCTTCTAGAATATACCCTGTGGTTCTGACAATTCAAATAGCAGTTATAGAGATCATAAGTGGGCACAATTATGGTACATTGACTTGGTCAGCTGTGTAACCTTTAGGAGCCTTTATGACCCCATTTTGTACAGAACAACTTCAGGTTAAGGAGCAATCAGTCTAGTAATCCTTTTTCAGCTTAAAAGTAACAAAAATACATTTCTAGCATATTGGAGAATAGCTAAATTCCGACAAAAGCCCAGAAACATACAGTGAATAGATGCCTTCCTTCCATTACCACCTTCCTTCCATTATTACTGAAAATTATTGCATGGGAAAATTTTTTTCCACTGTGAACACTTCCTAGTGCAGGAAGTGTGCACTCTTTGAGAACATGGATATTATATTGACAGGAATGCTTTTCCAGCAAGAAAAGAACTCAATGACCACACGGCTATGATAATTCAGTCACCTATGGAGCTGCACCTACATTCACTTTGCTGGCAGAATATTAAGAACTGGTGCTTTTCATATAATTCCACGGCTATGAAATAATTCCCTGAATATAGGATGATATTCATGGCACCAGCTGAACAGAAAGTAAATGATCCCAGCTCTTCAATCCAGACAGGTGAATCCCCTCCGACCTGTCTGCACAGAGTAGCACAAATGATCCATCACACGGCTGGTGCTGACACACATGAGGTGTTTGGCAGGGGGAAGATGGCATGTTGTTTTGCATGGCACGTTGGAATTGACCCTTCAAAGCCTGAAACTATTTGTTATTTCCATTAACAACCCAACGACACAACGAAGTAGCGACTTGTGGTAGCACTTGCTGCATTAATCCTATTTTTGTGGGGTAACTGTCACTGGGTGCCTGATGGCTGCTGTGTTGTGGCTCAGACTGGTATTAAAGCAAAATGGAGAGATTTCTGCTTGACATAGCTGATAATTTTCTCCTTTTCCACACAACATTCTTTGTCTTTCCACCACTTTCTGTTTCCAGTCTCTTTTCTAGACAGAAGTCAGCGTCATGGTTGGGGACCCATGTTAATTGCCCAGCATGAGAAAAGCAAATTCTTGCATTGTGGCACAGAGATATCACCTGAATTACTTGCTGCTTTCCATACATTCTAATTGTTTTTCTTTCTTGCTCCTAACATTTTTTCGTGTTTTTTACCAAGCCCTTTGAGGTTGTTTGTGTTTGCTGTTCCACCTTCAGCTACAGTCCCTAAGCTCCTGGTTTCCACAGAGGGTTTTTCCCACTCCAGTGTCCCGTTCAATCTGTTTCATCTTCCCTCTTTTTGGAGTATGTTTGCTATTACAGGATTTCTGTCCACAGAACATATGATTGATTCAGGGTCATAAACATGCATGATGTTTTGCAGAGAAATAAAATAGACAGATTTCTGCCATGAGGAATTTACATTGTAAAAATTACTTCATTCTCTTCCCTAATTCTTTTTCTGTCAAGATGGACAACATGACCTCGATCCCTTCTCCTCAGGCCTCCAATGTAATCTCTAATTGATATTTTGCTCTGGGAAGAAGACTTTGTTTATGACTGACCTTCATAATTTCCTTTGTTCCTCACAGGGCAAAACCACCTTTCTCATCTCTGCCTTTCTGATTATTAGCAGCTATCTGCTGGACTGCCTTATCCTGTTTCTTTTCCCTGCATTGCAGAAAGATGCTCCAAAATTAGCTGCTGTTACTCTCCTGTCACACGAATCATCTCACTTCACCTCTCTACTTCTACACCAAGTTCATGTCTCTCATTATCTTCAAAATCTCCTTGTGCTTTACTAGAATGTTAAAACTACTTTTCTCAAATATCTTCTATTCAGCTCTTGATGTCTACAAATCTTTTCTTTTTAGCCCTTTTCCAATCCTTGTTCTGGCTTCTCACTTTCTAGTCCCCTACCCTGGTATTGGATTGGTTCTCCACTGACTGAGTTTCCAGCTCTCAATCTGGAACTCCTAAATACTCCTCACTCCATGAACCTACAGTCAGATTGTCCATCCTTCAGGCAGAGTCCTTCTTTTAATCCTCCACAAAGGTCAACCACTTACTGCAACTACCATGTGAACTGTAGTGTACACATTTGTGTTTATTTCTTTTTTTCTGAGGCTGCTAAAGTGCTATGGTTTCAAAAGAGTTAGGATGCCTTTCTCTTTAAATGTGTGGAGTCTCAATCCCTGCTCTTTATTTGGTGCAGTGCAAAAGCTGTAAAGTGTTTTACGAAACAACCCAGTGAGACACAACTAATAATGACAAGCAAAAGGTAAGCAATAGAAAATGTACTTGCACTTGGGCAAAATACACTGTGGAAGCTTCATATTTTACTAGCAGTAGTCTTCCTCACAGGTGTGATGTCAGTGAAGGAACACATAATTAAATCCATAGTTAAGGAATACTGGAGTCTGAATCATGATCAAACATCAGGAAGTGCTGAATTACATCAAATGATGCAGCATGAACTTTAAAATGCTTCAGAAAGTGGTTAACTTGTTACAATTTCCCTGTACCTTTAATTTGCATGCAATGTGGATTACATTATCCATTATAAAAGCCCTTGTAGGGGCCTATTATACACCAGCCAGACATGGCAGGATGCTTTGGTCAGATGTATTTGCATTTAATACATGAAAGAAGGGAGGGAATAGATGGAAGAAGTGATAAGTTATGGGATAAATTTCTAGTTAATGAGTGAAAAAGAACCCAACAACAACAATCAATCACAGTTTCTCAAACATGCAGATAATTCTTTAAAAACTAAAAATATATTGCATACAAAAAGCAGTAACACTAATTTGGCCCTCCTAATAATAGGTGAAGATAATTAACATCTGAACCTCATGCTGCTGAGTGATAAGGGACCAGAGATCATGACCAAATTAGATTCATGAGGTTCCTAATGTCATCTAAAGAACTGAACTCTTACTAACATCTGTGTCTGAGGAGTCAAAAGAGAAATTACTGAAAGCTGAAAGAATTTGAACAAAACCTGACTAAGAGAGAAAAGCATATAGGAAAAATATGAGAAAAATTACTATTTGATAGCAAACAGACATAATCAAGAAAATGACATAGTTCTGACTAAAATATTGCCCCTGTTTAATAGAAAATCAAAGACAGGAAAATGAAACACCCCCCCCAACATTTTATATTAGGGAAAAAGGAAAGAAATTAATTTGTCTATAATTAAAGCTTACTTTGTAAAGAATTAGTGTCATAAATGAAGTTATCCAGGAAAAGATATGACAGGCCCAAAAGCATCAACAATAACGTGATTTTAAAGGTATATTAGGAGTAAGGAAAAATCCTGTAATGTCCAAAGCCCATTGTTGGATAAAGGTAGTTAAAATTCTTCAAATTAAGCAGAAAAGACAGAATTGTTTTGTAAATAAGATGCTAAACAGACTTCAGTCTCAAGAAAAGTAATGACAATATGGTACTGCCTTCTCTTAATTAAGAAACAGGAAAATAAATAGCATCAATCAATGTGGCTTTATAAAAACAGGCTTCCATGGACAACCCTGACTAGTCTTTAAGAGACTTACAAGTTTGTTGCACAAATAAATTGTAATGACATGAACTCCTCAGACTTCCTTTTTAGAAAATCAGGCATATACCATAACAATATAGTACTTGTCAAATGGATTAAGAACTAGTAACTGACAGCTTGACACTTGGGCATAATTCTTTGAAAGGGCTATTTTTAACATGGATCAAAAGCAGACCTAGAAGAACATGACCACTGCAATGGCCAAGAGGGTTTACATTTTCTCTTATAATTAATACTGTTATCCATCAAGAAAATAAACAATCACAACAGCAAAATGGCAATTATTGGGAGGAACTGGGCAGTCACAAGAGGTAACGTGACTCACCCAGTAAGTCATTTTAACACAGGTAGTGGAGCACTGTATTAAGTTCCAGTGACCAAACAAAAGGAGTTTTCAAAAAGTTCTTGAAAATTAGAAGAGATTTGGGAAAGAGCTGTTAAAATTGTTAGAGAGAGTACATTTTGACTATAATTTGAACTAAAACCAAGCAAATAGTGAGTGAGATCATCTGATTTCACAAAAAGATTCCTTGCACTGGGCATATGAAGCTTGATTCTATGTATATATGAACAAGAAGTAAAGCAGCTTGTAGGCAATGAAGGCCACTGCAAAAAACAAAACCAAAACCAAAATCAAAAAACCTCTAGAAAACTGTTTTTTCCATTGTTCTGACTTCAAGTTCATGCATTTTAGTCTTTACGGAAGAAATGTGGCAGCTTAACTACATAGTCAGTTGCTAAAAATAATATTTTGGAAAAAAATGGCTGTATAGTTCTAAATACCTGAAATTATAAAATAAATCAGAGTGTAAAGTGTATTTTCTGGATAAGAAAGTATATGTTATATGTACACAATGCAATATATGTTATGTTATATGTATATGTTATATGTACAAAATGCAATACAAGCAACATTTTAGAGCAGAAAATCTAACATTAGGGATTTTCTATTTGCTATACAGATTTCGTGGAAGAACTTGAATAGAGAGGGAAGAATATTGATGTCAGTCTGTGAAAATCAGGGTGTTGAAGCTGTTTTACAGTTCTCTTTGCTGAGTCACTGTATTCACTTCATAGGAAGGAGGTTTTTCCATGGATTTCAGAGTAACCATCGTGTTACCATATGCCTAATTTGCCATGCTAATAAAGTGCTTTGCAAACTGCTCAAACCTAGCACATAACTTCTCTCTCTCTAAACTCCTTCTGGAACTTCAGTTATTGCATGAGGCAGAAAGGACTGCTTGTATTGCTTATTCCTACTATAAATGCTGCCTAAGAGTTTAGGAGCAGTTTAGCACCTTTCCTTCTTAGTGAAGATATCTTCTTCACTATAGGCTCCTGGTAATTATCTGCTCTTTAGCCTTCCTTGCTCTCCTGCTTGACAGCAGCCCCATTACCCTCCTAATGTAGTGTAAAGGCAAATGCATTGCAGGATTTTATTGTTGCAGTTTTGTGGGGAAAAAAAACCAAGAAGTGAATAGTTGTTGAATATAAAAGCAAGGAGCATAATCTTTAAAGCTTTGAGTAATTCAAAAGCAGGAGAGAGAATGAATTTAAATCTGCAGCAGCCAGTTGCCATTACAGTCTGCTAATGTGGTTCATAGGCTGGAGGCATGTCTGTGCTGCCTGCTACAAATATGTGTGTATTTCTGAGAAAAAAAACGGTCTCTTTCCATTTGTACAAACCTACTCAGCCTCTGCAGAGAAACCTAAGAGAAGTTTGCCACAAGGTTAGATTCAGCAGAGGGCAAAAAAGATGAGTAGCCAACTAGAGCATCTCTCTTACAAAGATGGGCTGAGAGAGTTGGGGTTGTTCAGTCGGGAGAAGAGACAACTGAGAGGGGACCTTATGAATGTCTCGAAGTATCTGAAGGGAGGGTGTCAAGAGGATGGAGCCAGGCTCTTCTCAGTACTGCCAACCACCAGGATAAGAGGCAATGGGCAGAAACTGAAGCACAGGAAATTCCTCCTGAATGAAGAACTTCTTTACTGTGTGGGTGACCAGGCACTGGAACAGATTGCCCAGAGAGGTTGTTGAGCCTCCCTCACTGGAGACACTCAGGAATCATCTGGATACAGTCCTGTGCCATGTGTTCTAGGATTACCCTGCTTGTGCAGGGAGGTTGGACAAGGTGACCCGCTGTGGTCCCTTCCAACATTACCCGTTCTGTGATTCTGTGATTCCAGAGCACATCCTGTATCAGTGTGTCCTGGCCAACCCTGGTGACACTTTGGGTTGGTCTGCCCCTCACACAGAATGCTGACTTTAGAGTTCTACAAAATGAAGTGTTTGCTGCACCCGACAGGGGCGAGGGATAAAAAGTAAAAGTTCAAAAAGGAGTCTGTCTTTGAGAAGATGAAAGTTTAGATCAATGGCCATACACACTTCTTCTGAGATAGTCAATCACTATCTGGTATGACTTGGATTTCTTGGTAATCTGGATATCTATTTTCTCAGAACAGGACCAGTTCATTTGTCACAACATAGCCTTCTTTAAACCTTCAGTTGTATTTTCTTATTTTGCTAATTAAATAATTCGGTAATCACAACTCTTTTGACACTATAAAACTGTCAGATCTAGATACTATTATTAATAAGAATAACAATTATTAATTAATTTATTATTAATAATAATAATTTTAAAAAACAGAGGCAACATAGTGGCTTAGTCTTGTATGCTTATCCCAAATGGGAACCTATCATCCCAACGGTTTCCATATTAGCATGCAGAGAAAATGTCAGGTAGTGACTTTGGTATAATCTTAGTAAGATATTAGCATTAATATTTGATATAAATTCCTCAATTAAACAGAAAGACAAAAAATACATAAAAATTTGTAATTTGCAGTAAAATTCAGCATCTTCACTTCTTACATGATTACATGCCATCTGAGAAATATCAGGCTGACTCACTCCATTGTCTTATCAGCAATTACTTAAACAATAACTTGTAGAAAATCTCTATTTGGTACCTGAAGAGTTAATCAAACCTTAGCTGATGTGAGGAACTTCTTCCCTGCAGGTCCTCAGAGACAGTTGTAATTAATTTGATCTTCTCCAGTCATTAACTCAGATTCATAGGGAGCTCTCCACACACTGCTCTATTAATTCACTGGAGATCAGTTCTCAGGATTCATTTAGTTAAGCAGCACTGCTGGATTACATTTTAAAACCCTTTAAACTGGTTGTAATTGATGTCTGTTTATAGAAGCTTACTTTAATGGAGTCAACATGAGATGAAAATCTACCATACTAGTCTAAGATACTGCCTTGCTGTTTAAAGCATGTCTCCAGAGGCATCCAGTTAAATAAGAGACACTGCAAAATAAAATAAATTCCTCATTAATCACCAGCCCACGCCTGGCACTTTTAAAATAGTTTTTGGTCCTGCTGACTGCTGGTACCCTGGAAACGAATCTAAAGTAGATTTCACTGTGCAATAACATCCATATTTGTTAGGTGTTAGGACTTGATCCTGGACCCAGTAAACAAATCACAGCATCACAGAATATGCTGAGTTGGAAGAGACCCATAAGGATCATTGAGTCCAGCTCTTAGCCCTGCACAGGCCCATTCCCAAGAGTCACACCATGTGCCTGAGAGTATTGTCCAAATGCTTCCTGAACTGTCAGCCTTGGTGCTGTGCCCACTGCCCTGGGGAGCCTGTTCTGTTCCAGCATCCAACCACCCTCTGGGTGAAANACAATTTTGTGTCATCTGCAAACGTGCTCAGTGTCCCTTCCAGTCCTGTGTCCAAGTCATTGATGAAGGTGTTGAAGAGCACTGGGCCTGAGATGGAGCCCTGTGGAACCCCACTGGTGACAGGTCCCCAGTCTGATGTCACCCCAGTCACTGTCACCCTCTGTGCTCTACCCATGAGCCAATTGCTCACCCACCACACCATGTGTTTGTCCAGCTGTGGGATGGACATTTTGTCCAGAAGGATCCTGTGAGGGGCATTATTGAAAGCTTTACTGAAATCCAGAAAGATCACATCAACTGGATTCCCTTGGTCAACTAGATGGTTACTCCTGTTGGCTTCAATGTAAAGCCAACAAGGGTGAATGTAAAGAGCCACCTTGTCCACCATTCAAACCCCAGTGCAGCAAGCACACTGGCTGTACTTCTCATTGGCAGAGAGTAACATACCTACAAAAAACTCTTCCCTCAGTACTGCAGCAACCAGACATGGACTGCATTCTTGTGCTGTTCTTCAGCAATTAAAGCATCAGTAGGATAATGGTGCTACTGCTACTTAAATAGCTTGACCTTAATGTCTGTCTTCTGCATACCAACAGATAGTTACAATAATGGCGTGTAAAACAGAAAGTATGGATATAGTCTGGTCAAAAGTACACAGCTTGGAGTTACCTTTGAAGCTGTATAAAAGGTAAGAGTGTAATTTATTATATTTCCATCAGAAGACTGGAAATTCGACCAATCCTCTGCGGGCCATTAACTTTATTCATTCTGCTTCCACACTTGAACTATCTCACACCTGGTCATCTCAAAGCAGAGACAGAGGAGCTTGGGTCTATCTGTATCTATGTGGCTGGATACAAACTGTGTTACATGAGACAAAATACCTCAGGTAATGTTTTCTGAAGTAGCTCATTGACCACAGAGTCCCTGTTTATGGGAAACTAATTTGAGAATACACACTTTTGATTTTCCTTCTAAGCACTCAGAATTTTAGCTGAAACAAAGAACAATTTCAGATGTTCACTTTCTCTGAAAATGATACCCAAGGTCTCTTAGTTTGCCATTCAAAAATCACAAGCACCACAAACTAATATTCATACAGAAAATCAAACAGGGCTTTGTGTTGGTCTCTGTGACCACAGAAGAAAGATAAACCTATTATTAAGTTATCCACTATTACATCTACTGTTATCTACTGTTCATTTGTAACTTCTTTACAGGGCTGTTGTGAGTCTAAATTAATAGCTTTAAAAACTTGCAAGATTTTGGATGAAAGATGTTATTTAAATGCAAAATCAAACTACTGCATGACATATAAAAGAGATTCTTATCTTGCAGCACCCTTTTCTAGAATAATATATTTCAGACATTCCCGTGTTGTGCACAAAATACAAAGAAAAATGAGTTTTAGGAGTTTACTTTAAAACCAACAGTCTTTATATTTACAGGGCCAGATTCTCTTTTGTTTTATTGGCAGCAGTTTTGGGTTGCTCTGCAGGTAAATCAGTACAGAAAGCAGTTCCCAATATGGTAACATTTTCCAGGCTATTTTATCTGCTAAATATTGTGAGTACAGGGGAAAGGTCCTGTGTACCTTTTATATACAAATTATAAAGGAATGGAAAATACTTGGATACACCTTTTTTTTTCCCCCTCAAGCCCTAATTGCAGCAACATATTTACTCAGCATTCCTTAGATCCACTCAATCACTCATACTTAAAGTATGGCTTGAGTGCATAGGGACAGCATGTGCTTTCACAACAAGATGAGACAAATTGCAACAATCTTCTTTAATGTGATCTCATACAACATGAGCTGAACAATACTAGAGGAAGCCAATGACAAACTTGACTGTTTGCTTCCAAATAAAAGTGAAGTGGAAATGGAGGCCAGTGATTTTCTTGGTGATGGTGTTCTTCTTGTCAGGAGTGAAAAGGAACTGGGGTGCTGCTCACAGCAAATGCAGTGTGTAATTTTGTTAAGTATATGTTATTCACTGTGGCTTATAATACACAAAAATACCCTCAACAAAGCTGTTTGATTCTCCAAGGCAGGAAAGAATCTACAAGGAAGACACAAGCAAGAAGTTGCAAAATATAAGATGGTCGCTTGCACTTTCCATATTTACCTGTTTCATTTTTGTAGGATATGCCACCATATCATCTCAGCATCACAGAGCTGTTAATAACCTAATTCTGTTAACAAGTAAGAGATGATGACATAGAAATGGATGCACAGGATGGGTCTGGTTGGTTCAATGTTGTGCAGAATGTCTCTGACATGCCAGAAAAGAGAAAACAAATATCTAACATTCATACCAGGGACTTTACCACAATCCATTTTTTTCACCTACTGACATGAAATGAAAATTCCTCAAAAGGTCAAACAGGTGTCTGAACAGTTGCTTAATGATCATTTACTCTGCTTTTGTTGAATTTGTTTTAATTACTCCCCGTGCACTACTGGCAACACTGGAGATCACAGAACCTGAGTGCCACCACCAGGATTCTCTTCCCTTGCCATGGAATTCTTTTAAGGGCGCAAGAATACTTTGCATATCAAGACAAATTTGCATTCCAAAAAGGGACGGTTTTAATGGCCCCCATTTCCATCAGACAGACAGATGATGGGTGCAGTTGTCCTGCCCTTGTTCCCTGTACTCAATTCCCCCATCCTGTGAGCAATGCCGAAGTGGTTCCCACCATGTGCTACACCATGGGATCAATGCCAGCTGCAGGAAAATCCCGGCCTCTTTGAGGAGGGAGCTTTCAGTTACTGCACACATTTCCCTCAAAAGGCTCTTGATGGAAGCATTCCAGGTACAAACATCCACAGTAAGAATCAAAAATCTGTTCTGCATAGAAGAATAGCACCTCTAGTGTTACCCAAGTGCGTCCAGTTTGGAAGTTTGCTCCTAAATTCTGAGAGCCCTGAATATCTGGTCTGGCAGCACCAAGTGCACTAGCTAAATGATCTCTCTGCTTGTCATCCTCAGGACACTTGAAGAGCATAGATAAGGTGATAAGTTCAGTGAATTAATCTATATTTCTTCCAGGGAGTCTTTTGAGAATGAATCCTACTGTATCCAACTCCTATTCTATTTCTGTACCTATATTTGTGATGAATATGTTAGTTTATATCCCAACTCACTCTCAGAGCTGATGTTCATGTGAAATAAGGTGACATTTTTTGCATGAGAGTGAAAGTCACTGATTTCTAACAGAAAATGTATTGCTTCTTCCCAGTGTGATAGGTTTGTGATGCAATGCAAGTTCCAGTTATAACTACAGAAAGGCCATGACATCGCTGAAATAAGTGCAAAATACCTTTACTTTTTATTTTAGAAAAAGAGGAGTTATGGACTGGGAGAGTTTCCCTTTTCAGAAGGTCTAATGGATTGTTATACTGAACTGAATATATCTTTTACATTTCAAATGTGAAAAGCAGTGGCATTTACTGCCCACAAGCCATAGAGCTCAGTGAGCAATATCAAATAATTCTGTCTTCATCAATCCATAGTGTTCTCAACAATCGTACCCAAAGCTGCTTCTGGGTGATCAGCAGAGTTTGATAAAGTGATTACTAGATAATGGTATCAAATAACTACCATGATTAAACGAGTTACATCAGTCCTGAAGCACTGGAGCACTTTACGTGAGGAATGAGTTTCTCCTTCAAACTGCATAATGAAAATACATAAAACAAATAGGGGTTTGAACTGAGTGTTAGAATGAGGAATGAGGAAGAAATGTTTTTATTTCCTGAATAGCTACAAACACTACAAACTACAGTCCTATGAATAATGCTATTACTTTAAGGAGCAGAACTGCTTTTCAGTCCCCTTTCTTTTGTGTTCCTTGAGTTGGTTTACTCTGCACATGAAATCTGTAGCAAGGTTGTCATTGTGGCTCTCTGAGCACCTGGGCTACTTTATGACATTAAAGATTTCCTCTTCTTTACTCAAAGTACAGACACGCAAATCATCCAGAGAACAATCTACAGCTGGTCATGACTTTTACATCCAAAATGTCAAAAGCTGTTAAACATAATTCGAACTCAGAGCCTCCATGTAATCCTGAAGTTGAGATGAAAGAATTAACAGAGTGCTGCTGATTCAGATTATATGAGAAATGAGGGTGACCTGTGATATGAAATACTTCCAACAGCTGAAATGACCACCAAATAAATTGATGGTCGTGTTTATTATCTTCATACATAAATGGAAGTCAAAATACTTACTGTAGTACAAACACGATTATCCAGAAGAGAGGAAAGACTCAGAATAAAGTCAAACAACAGAGATTCCAGGTCATCAAGGAAATTATAAATATAAATATTTGATGGCTATTCCCCCTCCAATTACCTCCTGAAGCCATTCATATCCAGGCTATTTAGGATCTTTTGGTACAGTTTCCCCTGTAAAACAGACTAAAGATTGGTAATCTAACAGGAGAGACTTCTCTTGCCTTCTCCTCTCGGATGAATTTAGTAATTTGTGGTTCTTTAATGATTGTTTCAAGTTTAAGCAACCCCTCCTTCACTTCCAGGATCTGTATAATTGTGTTCTTGATGGCAATTCACATCTTAATTCTTGTCACTGTGTGGCACTTTATGTCCCTTTTCTCCTCTGACTTCTGCTCACTTCCTACATCCTGTCCCCATCATGTCAACTGTTGTTCAAGCCTCGGTTACTTGCTCTTCATTCCAGCCCATTCCCCAAATCCATGCTCTTGGACTCAAGCACCAACCCATTGCTGAAACAATAATGCATTATTTCTGAACAGCAGCCAGTACCAACACTCAAGGTATTACTCCTTCCACACAGTAAGTCCTACAGGGCATGGACTCCCTTTATATTTATGTCTTGTACAGCCCCAAGCACACTGTAAGCATTTAATGTATAAAATAAATAACAAGAGACACGCAGCTCTGCTGGAGACGAGGAGGAGCATTGAAGAAACTAAACAAACTTGGACTGTGTGAGGTGGGGCTTCAACTTATCAAACACTCACAAAAGATAACTGGGGCAGGGAGGCAGAGACATACAGCTCTTAATACTGACCCAGCAAAGATTTTGGCATGTCTTTAATTTAAAGACCTTAAAACCCCCTTTTGAACACAAAGGCATTGCCCATAGGTACACAACAGGCATTTTGTTACTCAACTCCCAGATGCATGAGATAACCCATTAGATATGAGAATATTTTTTAAAGACTCCAAGAGCAGAAAATTTTAGCACAGTCCTGATTATTCAATGTTTAATTACCGTGGCCTTTATCAAAATGTCTCTTTCACCATGTAACCTCAGCTACCTGCCATCCACAGTTATAGCTCTGCCTGTTAGACTGATTTACAGTAAGCAGGGGCTTGTAGGCTGTGATTAATGTTCTCTTTTCACAGCTGGGGACCAACAGACTTTTAAAGTTTCCAGATGTAAAGCAAACTTTTCAGACCTCTAACCATTTCTCAACCCCTTTTCTACATCTTTGCCAACAAAACCATTTCAGATGGGTATCTATTAGAAGTGTGCAACTGTTATTTTAGGATCCTAGTAGTGCTATAAACAGTGATACAAACTCCCTTCTTCTGTCTACACATAGAAATAGTTCCACTCATCACTTTTAAGGCAGCCAAAATAGTTTACATTAATTTAGCAGTTCCCAATAAGCTTCAGTTCCCATCTCACCATTCAGTATGACACATGCTCAGCCTCGATCTTGGGCAGTATTAATCATTTAAACAATAATGTTGCACCATGCAAATTTAAATGCCTCAACACAAATGGGAGACTGTGGTTTTGTTCTTGGGTGGGGGTTTTTTGGGGCAGAAAGTGATTTTTTGGGTTTTGTTTCTTTATGGTTTTGTTGCTGTTGTTTTGTTTGTGGTCTCACTGAAGAAAATGCACCTTTTTCAGCAGGGCATCAAAACCACACTTATGCCACTGATATATTCTTTCTGTTGACTAAAGTTCATCGAAGTACCAGACATATATTTTCCACCAAAATAAGTGCCAGTTCAGAAAAAATTATTTCTCATGCTTTAGTTGTTTAGAGTATTGGCTTTCTATTATTTTATCCATGATGCCATCTTGATGGATAAATAGAACAATTTAGTCCTACAGTGAGAAGCCTCAGGCCCTGAAGTTTTTCCAAACACATAAATAATTATGTCTTAAAATCCAAACAAATAAAAAAAAACTAAGCCAAAACTAGCAAAACCAAACCCCAACAAAATACTTCCATTTATTCAGGTATTTTTTTCCACAAAGTTACCATGAATGCAAATAGGAGATGTAGTTTATTAATCAAGAAGTCCTTTCTTAGATCCATTTTGACACCTTTCTCATTTGAGTGATGTGGCTCAACATTTTTATTATTATTATTTCTACATCACCACAGGTAAACCTGATGCTTTACACAGAACTAGAATGACAAGACCCTGCCCTGAGGTGCTTACAGTCTAAATTAGATGTACACAGTGAAAGATGACAACAAACAGCTAAAAGAGATGTGGATTAAGAGTTACAACAGGGAAATAACGAATTCTAATAGGTGCTTGTGTGTCCAGTTTCTTCAGTTCTTCGATTTATATTTCAGATGATTATATAAAAAAAGCCCACATAAAGACCAGGAATTAGAGGAGATGTTTGAAAAATGAAAAACCTAGGATGTATTAAGGCCCAGCACAACAAGGGAAGTCTTCTTGTCCATCTTGTGTTCTGTGCCATGGCCTGTCAGCTGAATTGTGATAGGAAGAAAGTTCAGGGAAGGAAATCCCCACAGCAACTTGCTTACAGAAATGTTTTATCACTCACTGACACTACAGCACATGGACTCTTTAGTTTGTATTTTCTTACAGACAGATGGAAGCATTTTGGAAAACATTTACACTTTGGAAGAAATACCAGCTTTTCAGAAACAGAAACAAACTATTTTTTTCCTATGAAATTAAATTTAGAAGAAAAGAAAAAAAAAAACCCACTTGAAAAACATATGGTCCCCAAAACATTGCACTTGAACATTTTTGCCATTTCTTTGCCAGGGCAAGGATCTCATAAAATGTTTTCACAATGTTGTTATTCTTGAGTGGGATCCCTAAATAATACTAATACTA
>WEIV01023840.1:34132-84216 GCA_013390005.1 Calyptomena viridis
ATATGAGTCTCTTCTCTTAATGCACTGAACACCAAACTGCCTCTGCTACAGACTAAGTCCTGCTATATAAACATTAAACATTTATTTGTATCCTGCATAAATAGAAACAGAAGCAGTGTTTCTAACATCTGTCATTGCTGGAATAATCATGCTGCTGTGCAATTATTATGTGGGGATCTTTTTACAAAATGAAAACAGCATTCATACACGATTATTCATTACAGTAGGGCCCGCTCTCCTCCTGTGATTGTTATTTAAGATGAAGCAGCTCTCCTGTTTTCAGTGAATAAAACTGGCTTATCAGTGAGCTTTTTGCTTACAGATAAATTTTCCTCTGGGTCAGTTCAACTTAATTTTAAGAAGTTGCATTGCATTATATTATAAATTAATTATATCAACTGCTGCAGTTTAATTGACTTTAAGGAATAGTTAATGCACTGCTGCAGTTCTTAGTGACAAATTACTCCTTGTGCTGTTATTTCAGACTCACATTGGTTAGGATTACTCCTCTGTCTCCTTCCTTTGACATGATCCCATAACAGGATGAATGCATTTTACACTAAACATTTAAACAATAAAAGAGGAGAGAGAGTGACTGTGGGAATATTAATGAACAGGGGAACTTCAACAGGACAGCAATGAGATGAAAGCAATGTTGCTATTAAGGAATGTTTTCACTCCTGCCTGTCTATCACAAGGCCAAATCTTTAGATAAGGGTTTTTCAGCATGATACAAGATGTTATCAAATGCTGTTGTACAATATTTAGTCTCAAGGGCTGACTTAAAAGAAATGGCATGAACTATAAAACAAAACAACACACTGCCACCAAAGAAAAGTAGAAGGCAAGTACAGCAAAGGGTCCAAGTTTGATGCACAGTTATTATCACAGCTTTGCTTCCCCACAGAGCTGATTTTTATCTGTACTGGATATCACTGCTAAGTATACTTTATGTCCATACGTGTTTGTGTGTGTGTGCTTCCTCTTTAAAAGGGGACTGTGAAAGTGTAGGGGGGAGAGAAAGAGAGCACAAAATTGAATGCAGGCTGCCAAGATGGAAATGATATTTGTTTTCTATCACACCAGAGATGCACCATTCCAGCTTTTGTCCTTCAAAGCTGTGAGAGACCACGCTTTAATGCCTGCAGGTTGACCATGCATTGTTATTATACAGTCTTCGTGTTCACATCATGTGTCATCTGACCAAAGGAGAGTCTACAAAGTGAAAGCCTCATGCAAAATTTATGCTTATATGGCTGTTTCAGTCAGTGGAAAAATCAATACTGCAGGCTTGATGCACAGAAATGACTGAGTGCTCTCTGACTGACACTAAAAGCACTGGGAGATTGAGGGGCTGCATTTGCCGTTCAAGGAATTGAGTGTATTAGAGCTCTTATAATAGTCTGCTCACCTTATATTAGCCTTTCCTTGGGATTATTTTTTGATAACAATTATGATTGTGGGGTTTAAGGCAATTACACTATTACAAAGAAAAAGCTGCTTTTTATGCCCTGTAAAGCTGTCATATATTTCACACCACAACTGCCTTCCAATTATTTTGTTACAATGCACTTTGGAAGCAAAATGTCCTAACTGATATATATTAGTCCTTTATGTTTTATAAATAAAAATCAAAGCTGTAATGTAATCCTTCAAAAGAAGCTTCTTGGTTTCCCAGATGTTATTTTAGCAATGTGTGTTGTAAGTCTTAAAAAAGACATGCACAGGAGCTGTTTGTACATGGGAGGACCTCACAAGCCAGAGGTATTGCATAGATTGTGCAGGCTGTTGTAGTTCAAAATGCTAATACTGCCATTAAACATGGACAGATGTGGTCCAGAAAGATGGAGTTTAACATAGGTAAAGAAACAAAATCTATCTACTCAGAGGTTTTTGAGAAAAGCAGTTTCAAGATGTAGCTCAGCATTAGGAGGAACACCCTGCAATAATATTTAAATGCTCAAGGAGTACTTCTCTGTTAGACATAGAGGAGGATATCAGAATATGGACAGGGAAAATTAATGTTTTAAATGGGAAACAAACTCTGGTAATCTACTTTAAGAAAATGACATACATTCCCTCCATCAAGAAATACTTCTGTTCAGAACAGAAATGCATTTGCACTGCATTTTTTGTCACTGTAAATACACAGAAATATTTTATTGGATGGCACTACAAGCTGTTTGTTCACCAATGTCTTCTGCTTTTATTATAACTCATAAATAATGAGCAAAATGATTAAAACAGATTATAAGAAAGGATTAGGAAATGCATTGCTAGTTGGTTTAGAAATCCCTGAATTCCATAGCAATAGTCATTATATTATTACAAAATACATTTCACTCCCATATTTTGCTTTTTGACATCTATTCACCAAGGTGGATAAAAAATATGGCCCTTTCTAGCCATAAACAAATGAAAAGTTGATGAAAACCCCCACAAAATTCACCTTACAAAGCACTGATTTTTGTATGCTACAGAAATATAGTTAATACTATCCAGTTGAATTCTCACAAATTAAAAATTACTACCATGTGGAAAGGTTATACTCACATCTGGCAGGACAGAGAAGTGTGTGGGGCAATGCATTGGTTCTACCTATGGAAGTTGTAACCAACAACACAGAAAAAGGTCTCAGAGTTCGAGGGTGTCTTTGGTAAACAGGGTTTCTGAGGTTTTGTGCTTGGTTTTGCTTGTTTGGTTGGTTTTTTCTGGTTTGGTTTGGTTTTATTTGGTTTCATTTGGTTTGGTTGGGTTTGATTTGGTTTGGTTATAAAATAAAATAAAAATCTAAGCAATGACACGTCTCCAGCAGATCATTCAGAAGAAACAAAAAGAAGAGGAAGGATCATGGACAGTTTCCATGACAAAATTATACTGATTCTTTTGATACCTCTTTTCGTTTAGCATAAATGATTATCAGTGCAGACAGGTAATCTTGAAATAAAATAAAATAAAGTAAAATAAAATAAAATAAAAATCTACAAATAAAACAGCACAACAGCCATGAAAACAGCCATTTTAGCTCTGAATAGAGGATCTGAAGAAAAGATTCCGAAGACTGATTTCAGGGTTACAGATGAGTGGTGCTAGAAAGAATCTACACCATCCTATTTACAAATTAGTATATTCATCTTTGTCAGTTTTCATGCCTTATCAAGCATGTGAAATTAAAGAAAAAAGTCTGTGTATGGAACAGTCTCATAAGTTGAAAGGGTCCCACTATCATCAGACAGATGCTGAGATGAAGACCAAGAGCTCTGTGCTCAACCCTTCCTACAGCAATTATTGCTCTGGCTGCAGTGCTTTCCTCACCAACTTACAAGATTCGACTTAAAGAAGACAAAACCAAACTGGCAAAAGTTTCCCTGCAGGGAGCTCAGCCTTCTGGGTTCAGGGTGACTGAGGGAAGACATGGGTGGTCATTTCTTCCTTTGCCCATGTCCAAAACCATTGAAAGAAATAGCCATGATTATCTCTGCTCAAATGCAGAAGTTCTCTGTCCTCCTCCTCCTCTCCCTAAAACAAATGAACTTAGAGAAACGCCACATCCAAAACATATTATAAACAATGTTTTAACACTCAATGATGAAAAGTAACTAAGGTGAAGCTACTTGTTGAGCACTAATTTATCCAATGCAACACAAGCTACACAGGTTTTTCTTCAAGCATCTTACAGTGAGTTTATTGAGAAAGTATCTCCTCACCCACAGGCATGGAAGAACTGTATGCCAGTACCCACAAACTCATTCCATTGTCCCCATATTTATCATGTTTTACCAGTAAACTTTGGCCAGGTAGGTGGTGACCTGAGGACTTGGTTTAGCACACAGCAGCTTGCTTTGCTTCCATTGTGTGCTGCTGTCATGCAGCACATCTGATCACAGCTGGAACTGGGAGCTGCCCAAGACAAGAATAATTGCATTAATGTGCATTTGTGAAGTTTCTGCCATGTGAGGTCTTTGATAAATGCTGTTTAGTGCAACTGGAGTACAAATAAACCCTAACACTAACAGATCTACCCAGAAAGGTTACCTAATGTGAAGGGTTCTATAAAATTATAAAGAAAAAAAATAAAACCTTTAAACTGTGAAAGTGCAAAACTATAGCAGGAAAAAAGGACTAAAGGAAAACAGGAAATTACTTATAAGATACATTTCAGCTACTTAAATGAAAATCTTGTCAACTTTTTGAAAATTTTAAAATGCCTGCATGTACACACATGAAATTTAAAGGTAGCTGAGGTTAATATGCATATCCACCACTAAGAATAATCATTGTTAATATGTCCCTAGAATGGATATGAGTAAGTGGGTGCCCTAAGAGTGAAGGCAAGACTAGTACATCCATGCATAAGTGACTGCTAGTTCAGAACAAGACGCATGATAATTTTACAGAGTTATTTTTATTCTACATCAACAAATTGAACAAAAGAAGAGAGAAAATAAGAGTAAAAATATAGGGAATGAGCAGAACGTTACTGCAATGGAACACAAACACTGACAACAGATTGGTAGCAATGCAAGACTTCTCAGGAGATCAAAGTGAAAAGTACAGATCCTGGTGACTGAGCTGAGGAAGGACACAGAGCTTCAACAGGGGGTGTCAGGAAAGGGGGAAGTAAAGAAACCAGAATAAGAAAGAGGATACGTGAGGGTTTTACTAATGGTAGAGAGCAACTATTTGAACTCTTTGGAAACATTAGAATGGCAAGTTTTGGGTAAGGCTTGGATGTGCAAGGGGAGAAATAGGGAAATTAAAGACAGGTTAAATGACAGACTAATGAAGGGGATGTTGTCAGAAGTGACATACAGTGGTGAAAGTTAAGACATCTCTGGGGAAAAAAGAAGTCAGAAAGACAATCCAAGACAGGTTTAGGGAAATCAGGAGAAGATGGATACACCCATAAGGCAACACTGTGGAGACTCTACATGAAGATATGTTGAAGGCAGGTTGAAATCAGCATAGCTTTCAACTAAATCCGATTTAAAAAGTGTAATTTAATAATTTAGGAGTATTTGATGTTATTTGTGTAAGAACAATAGATTCATTACTTCAAAGCAGCACAATTTGGGTATTGAGATTTTTCACAGAAATAATGTAATATATTTATTGTTTATAACAACACATTTGAAGGAAATTCAATGAGGACCAGTTAAATAATCTATGTCACTACTAATACCAATATATTTTTCACAGTTACAAAGCTGGGGGGTGTGACTAATCAGAGATGTGAAAGAGGGCTCCTTTAACATTCTTGCCTACTTACCTTCTTCCTATCTCAGTTTTTACTGAGTGAATG
The DNA here is from genome assembly GCA_013390005.1 of Calyptomena viridis. NCBI lineage: Eukaryota > Metazoa > Chordata > Aves > Passeriformes > Eurylaimidae > Calyptomena > Calyptomena viridis. The sequence goes on from WEIV01023840.1 coordinate 39,435, forward strand.
CAACCACATTATTCTGCATGCACTTAACTATGGGTTTACTTTGTCTTGTTCTCCTGCTTAAGAACTTCATTGAAAAAAAATTTACTTGTCAAGAGTCACTGACAAAGCACTCAGCTGGAAGACACATCTTCCAGCTCGGTTCTTTCATGAAAATTTCTCGTGTGGAGTCCTATTAGACTATTGCTTAGCTTTTCAGATTTTATGTAATAACATCTTAATTCAAATGTATTTTGTTTCAGACTAAAAAGATGGAAATTAGAACACAAAAGACCTGAAACTGCCAAGCTTAATTATGCTGAGTAGTATCACACAGAAAGCAGGGGGATCATATACATTAAAATACAACTCCACATAGTAAAGACAATGTATTCTAGAGCAGGAACACTCAACAGATGGCATAAAAAGCCTTCCTCACTTCAATAACTGTGAAATAATGTAGTCTAATATGGTACAAGATTAACCAAGAAGGAATGAAAAAAACCATAGTTACAAAATAATAACCTTGCAGCTGGAGGATGAGCTTGATTTCCTCCCTTATATCACTTTTTAAATGGTGCACCCATGTCTCTGAAATCATAGCTGAATGTACACCAAAATAATGGTACTTTTCATGTTAAATACATAACTTTGAAACATAATACAGAATCACAGAATCAACCAGGTTGGAAAAGACCTCTGATATCATCAAGTCCAACCTTTGGTCAAACACCACCTTGTCAACCAGACCATGGCACTCAGTGCCACATCCAGTCTCTTCTCAAANAGGTGTGGCCTCACCAGAGCCCAGTCCAGGGGAACAATCCCTTCCCTGCTCCTGCTGCCACACTGCTCCTGAGCCAGGCCGGGAGGCCACTGGCCTTGTTGCCCCCCTGGGCACCTGTGGCTCATGTTCAGGTCCCTGTCCCTCAGCACCCCCAGGTCCCTTTGTGCCTGGTGCTCTGCAGCCCCTCTGTCCCAGCCTGTGCTGCTGCAGGGGGTTCTGGTGGCCCAAGTGTAGAACCCGCACTTGGACTTGTTCAATCTCATGGCACTGGATTCAGCCCATCTCTCCAGCCTGTCCAGGCCCCTCTGCAGAGCCCTCCTGCCCTCCAGCAAATCCACAATCCCTCCCAACTTGGTGTCATCTGCACATTTGCTAATGGTGGATTTAATCCCCTCATCCAGATCATCAATAAAGATACTAGACAGGACTGGGCCCAACAGTGATCCCAGGGAACACCACTAGTGACTGGTCCCAACTGAATACACCACCATTCACCACCACATATGTGTATGGACACATATTTACAGGGATGTGTATTTGTTGCTCTAATGGATTGAGCACAAATGAGTGGAAAAAAGGCAGAATGGTTACCTGGCTATGCAATAAAATGAAATAATTATTTGAATCAAAAAATTAAAGAAGTTAACAGATGTAGAAAGTCATCTTCCACATCACTTTCACTTCTCTTGTAGCTGGAAAGGGACAGTGACAGCAGAGATGAGCTGCTGTGACATTCTTGAATAGCCATTTGCTTCTGAAAATCAATATGTCTCAACAACATCAAAAATGTTTTCTCCTAAAGATATGTTACAAATAAGAGACAGGCAGCAAAAAACCCCAAAGCTATGAATTATTTCGGATTTGCATTCAACAGTACAGGAATTTGTTAATTTAGTGCCGAGCATTTCTTCAGAGGCATAGTCTTACATACTAAATTTCAGGGAGAAAATTAAAGTGATTACTTTCTTTTTCTTCCCCTCTTCAACTCTTTCTGGAATATACAGGGCATTTCTAAGGTGATGAAAAAACTTGTGATTTGTTGGCAGTTGGGTACCACTGCACTGCTGCTGCTTTGAAAACCATTCTGTGTGGAAGGCTCTCCTATTCCAGCACTGCCTGACCCAAATCAGCTTGTGAGCAGAACAGGATGTTTCCCCCATCCTGTTGTTTCTACTTCACACCACAGGATCATTCTTTTCCTCGTGTTTTTCCTTTTAACAACCCTGAATCTAAATCTCCTCTCCCTTCTACTGTATAGTTATATATCACACTATCCCAAATACTTCTTCAAGAGCAAACCAACAGCTTCCTCTTCATATTCTGCTTTCTTCACTCCTCTTTACATATAATATTGTTCTGATATATTCCAAGAGTCTGGTGCAACAAACATCTGAAGAAAATGACAAAGATTAGTGTTTATAGAGCCATTGTACTGTCTACTCTTTTCTATGGGTCTGAGTCATGGGTCATCTACCACCATCACCTGTGACTTCTCCAACGCTTCCATCAGCGCTGCCTCTGTACAATCCTAAACATCCTGGACTGACCACAGGACTAATGTCACCATCCCTGAACAGGCAGGGTCACCAGTACCAGGCCATGCTGCTGAGAACACACCTGCACTGGGCAGGGCACGTTTCCAGGATGGAGGATCCCCCCCTCCCTAAGATTGTGCTCTGTGGTGAACTCGCCACCGGCTGCCGCCATAGAGGAGCCCCAAAGAGGAGATACAAGGACTCCCTGAAACAGCCCCTCAGTCTTGGCCATGTTGACCACCATCAGTGGTGCACTCTGGCCTCAAATGGGGACACATGGAGACACACCATCTCTAACGCTGCTGCCTCCTTTGAAAACTCACACAGAATGAGCCTTGAGGAGAAAAGACATCGCAGAAAGAACCGCACTCGTCAATTCCACCTAAGGAGACTTTTAGCTGTGCCTTTTGTACCCAGACTTGTCTGTCCCACATTGGCCTTTTTAGCCATCAGTGCATTTGTAACAAGTGTGGGTAGAGCCCTTCCCATACCTTTGTTCATGAAGCTTAGCCATGATGATGAGTTACGACTTTCTCTTTTTTCAACCATCAGTTTCTTATTTGTTGTGCCACTAGTCCCACTAACTAGATCCTCTCCCCTTACTGGAGGTACCTTCATTGCCCTTTGTTCATCACCTTTCATGTCCTGATGGACATGAAAATTAAAATACTAATTTGCTTTATTTTTAGAAAAATAAACATAAATATAAAAATACCAGCTTTTACTTTATCTTTGTCCTCATATGGCATTACAACTCTTGATCCAGCTGTCTTTTTCAATGCATTAATAATGAAACATATACTCACAATCAGGCTGAAGTTGTTTACCAATTTCACCATATACCATCACAACCTGTCTCCCATCACTTGCACTCAGCAGAACTCTCCCAGAGCATTTCATGTCTCACATTTCTAAGTGTATGCTTATTTATATAAGGTATGCTTCATTGACATGTGTGAAGAAAGATAATACAGGTACCCCCAAAATTCCAGGCAGCGGAAGGATTTAGAAAAAATTATTTCCAAAGGTAACAACACAAAAAAACCTAAAGGACATTAAAGCTAAGAGTCCTTATGGTGTCAAACACCAGGCATGAAAAGAAAGCAAACTTTTTCATCTCTGAGCCTTCTTAATGTCTTGCCTGGCTTAATGTCTTGTCTTGTCTTACCTTGTGGAGCCTCCAAGGTTACTGGAGGAAAAGTTCTTTTTGGGGAGTTAACTCCTCTGCAAAGCAGGAGAAGGAGAGACATCAAATATCTATGGGAAAAGGTTCCTTCCAGGCAGCAAATGCTTTCATGAGTGACAGAAAGGTCTCACCTCCTCGAATGGGCTCTTCCAAAAACAGGCTTCTACCCCTACACCATGCCCTGCAGAAGCTCCTTCTGATCCCTCTTCCAGCTTCTTGTAACAGTTTCTTCAGATCGTATTCCTGGCCCTCATAATATTTTATCCAATTAATCTCACAGACACAAATTCAATTCTGTCTATATGCTGACAGCAAATAAATCTGCTTGCCAATTCCTAAACCATACAGCTTCTTTACACATAGCCTATTCCAAGGTTTTCCCCAACTACTTACACAACCAAAGCTCTTGTCCAAACTCTTATGACAACATCCTTTTTTTCGCTCACAAGGGAAGAAATTGATCTCCTTTTACAATTTTTGAGTACTGCTGGTACTCCAAGGCTACTATTTAAGATGTCTCTTTGTATTATTTAGTTTGTTTACACTTTTTTCATCACATCAAATACAAGCTGCTTGTTCTTATTGCCAAGGTCTGTAAGTTTGGTTTGCTGCCTGGAGAGCTGGCAACATGTAACTCACGTTAACTATTTTTCTCTCCTTGCTCTCTTTCCCATTTTTCTTTCTTCACTGTTTCTTTCTCTTTTCCTCACTTTTTTAATCTCTTTTCCTCCTCTACTCTTTTCTTTCTCTTGTGGGTAACTCAAAACCAAAGAAACTTGAATTGTACCAAGCAGAGTTACTGATTGCTTTAAACTGGATGTTTTTGTGAACTGTGTCTTTGTTTCCTAACACTCCAGTGATCTTTTAATGATACTTTTCACTGAACTTTATGGAGCTGGTGTTTGCTAATGCTTTAGTGCAATGTTTTTCCTTGGTTATAAGTTTGGGTTTTTTTCCTGTAAACTCTTTTTTGCCAAAACACATTTTCTCACTAAATTAAAAGAAATTCTCTTAAAGAAATTTCTCTTAAAGAAAGTGTGGCACCATTTTCTCTGGATGCGATTATGTAGAATAATGAATGTAAAGGCTCTAAAATCTTTTAAAGCCATGAATAAAAGTAATTTTCCCAGTTAAGCTTATATAACCTCTATCTTGGATTGTTACACCATGTTAATCTGGGGTCTCCCTCATGCAGCCTTGGGGACCTTCTTGTTCTGTGTTTTTTAAGTGGACAGCACAATGACATCTCAGTTTGTTCATTAGACACCTATGTAAAACAAATCATAAAAAAGCAACCAAACAAAAATAACCCTAATTTTTGCAGAGATATCTCTATCTAGGAAGTCTACCTAGAGCAAGAACAAGCTGAGGGCAAGCTCTGCTTCACTGTCTTGTGGAAACAATAATAGAGATGTTGAAAATTGCTTTGATAGCTTAATAAGCTTAATAGCTATTTCATTAAGTTTAATACCTTACCTTTTAAGTTTAATAGCTACTTTCAGAGGTCAAAGGGAAACCTTTACTCTAAACCAAAATCCCAACAAAAATTGCCATGGAGGGTATTGAACCATATGAAGTTGGGACTGGTGGTCCTCCATATTTTTCTGTCTTCCTCCTTGTTCAGAACTTTTGCTGAACTCCAAGTACCTCAAATCTAGGGCATCAACACAAAGCACTTGTCTCCAGAAACATAAATCAAGGGGACAGCATCTAAAATTAAGGTGGTGCTAAGGAATGCATAACAAGGAATGAGAGGTCTAAGTCCTCTTTAATGGATGTTTCTTTTTTTAAAAAGAAAAAATTGTTGATCCTGTAATTTCCATTCTTTCCCAGGACGTTTCCTTTCTGTGAGCGATTTTAGACTCCAAGCATGGAAGGGAAGAAAATACAGAGTAGAAAGGAAGGGGATCACTTCAGAGGAAAGGATCTGGTGGCAGACCTTGGGTTCTATTCCTCCCTGACTTCTCAGCATCTTAATTTCCTCAGCAATGAAATGTGTATAGTATTACATAATAGTGATATTAATGGCCCTAGTGCATGTTTAGATGGCAAAATGATACAAGTCATGGGCACGCAGGCCACTATTTGTACACAATAAAGCCATAGTTGCCTGCTATTTTTTATTATTTTTTTCCTTACTGTAGCTATGTACAGACTTTCTTCAATGGCTATCTTTAAATCTACAAACCCACCACAATAAAATCAACTGTTCTACTAACCAGACTTGGATATCTTTCAGAAGAACAAATGAAAATATCATTGACTAAAGTATCTCAACAATCTTTCCTCCATAACACATAGGAGTTTCTTCCTGTGTTCTATGCTCATATTAAATACTCTGTGTTTTATCAGCAGCTTGAAGAAAGCAAAGTGAATGAGCATCTTTTACCACTTTGACAGCATATGAAAATAACTGGCGAGGCAAAGAAGGTGAGGCATGTTCAACGTGAGAAGAAATTATTTCTGTTCTCTGTTGATCCCTCACTGTGCTGAGCTCGTCTGTTTGACACTGGAAAAGTCGTGGTTGTTTACATTTCAAACCATCCTGAAGAAGGACATGACCTGAACTTTTTAATTAATCACTTTGCATCGCAGTGCTTTCTGAAAACTAAATGCAGCAAATATTTGTCTTCTTGGACTGATCTCAAGTACCTGGTCATGATGAAACCCAAAAGATACTTAATTGTGAAACTATCTGTTCTTGAGCCACATGCTTGCATAAAACGGATTCCATCTCCAAATTCCATAATTAAAACAGTAGAGAAGTACATCACAAAACACTAGAGACATACATCAAAAATACAATGACACACCTATCCAGCAATTTTTTTTCATTCATGGGCTAAAAGAACAAAAGGGAATCATAAACAACAGCTAACATAGTATATGTAATTTCCTGCTTTTACAGATAAGCATAAACTACTCAAACCTAAAAGAAGGCTTAATTTCAGCAATTCTGTTGAAGCTCAACAGATCATCCAGTTCTACACCAGAAACTTCTGAGTGTCTGCCCCTGCAGTCTCCTGGCAACTGCAAATGGATCTACACGTGAAATTCTAGTGGAGAATTTGTAACTCCAGAACCTGACTTGAGTTTCAATCTCTTTGTCACTCAGATTCAAATGAGGAAAAATACTGCTATGTTTTTAAATAAACCTTGCAAACTTCTTTCTCTTATAAGCCAATCACAACTATTTTAAATTTCAGAGTCATACTTAAATGGTGACTTGTTCCTATGTAAAGATATAGATGTGAATGATGGTAAAAATCTCCTTGATGTGAGGTATTAGACTAGAGATATTTTGTACAGCACCAGAACACAACGTCACTGTGAGCCATTAAATGCTTCTACTGCTCCCTAGAAATCGATATATATGAGAAGTGGTTGGAGTGACTCTGTTACATACAGTTTTTAAAGCACACATGTAAAAGGTGCTACATAAATGTAAGACATACTTNAGTATTAGCACCAGAACACGACGTCACTGTGCCTTGCATTCAATGTTTCCAATGCGACACCTTGAGAAGATGTNTTTGTAGCCCACTATTTTAGTGAAAGGTTGTAATTAGTGTAAGCATGGCTTACATAAATAACATAATCAGAGCCTTGCATTCAATGTTTCAAATGCGACACCTTGAGAAGATGTCGATTATTTTATGTTGGAAATAAATAAAATGTTGTGATAATGGTCTGAAGAAGTTTTGAAATCAATAGATGACAAGTTACTGAAATTAGGGAGGCCTGACCTGCTGTGCTAGGAACAGTTAGTACATATAGAGTTGTACAGACAGACTTGGTTTTATTTGACCTTAAATTTCTTGCCATTGTTTTCCTTCAGTTGAGTTCTAAGTTCCTCAAATGTTAAAGGATTTTGTTGCTGTTGCTGTTCTGGTTGTTTTTAAATCTAATATTGTTTTATACAAGATACGGTGAATGTTTGAGAGCAATGTTAGGAGAGTAGAAGGTTCTTTGCAATGCTGGATCTTTTAAGCCTGTGATTTATTTTCAATGTAATTCAATTATTAAAAATATACAGTATTTTTATATCTTTCAATTCTGCTATGCACAAAATCACAAAAGCCAGATATTTTCTATTAGTGTTTGATAGCATGTGGTTACTGAGGCCATAAAAAAAATAAAGGGCACTTACAGTCTTAGTATAAACTATGATTAATTTTTATTTGGATGATACATTTATATATCATAAACTGATGATTTATTTGTAGATTTTTTTTTTCCTGCAAGTTTAGTAGCTTCCCTTGGTGCAGAATGCAGAATTGTATATGAGATATTTGAGTGTCTAAAACGATGTATGATAAATGAAGTAGCATGCTACTTATACGCTTATCATGTTCCCTGACTAGCAACAGGTTCAGCAAAGGGCACAGCCAGTAAATGAAATTTTCCACCAGGACAATATATCATCACAAGAAATGTATGCACTGGAAGCTTACAAGCTTGCTCGAGATGCGGACAAGGTGTGAAATGGTAAAAAATGAAAAGCAGAAACAGCATATAGTAAATTTCAAATTCAGCTCTATTTCCATATTGGCTGAGCCCAGTGCTTTAACTGTTTGAAGTCATGCATTTTAGAAAACAATAAACATGCACACACAAATCTAGCTCAGTATTAATGCCAGGATAAACTTCTTTTATTAGATATCATATAACTTCTTTTGAGAAAAGAAACTGTAAAGCATCTACTGAGAATATTTTTTTAATCCCCTTCAGAGTCAAAATATAAAACAACATCTTTAAATGCATATTTCTTCCTCAGAGTTACAGGTTGAAAATCTGCTCCAGGAAATGTTTATCATAACTTTCAACACTCTGTGGAGAGCACTAATTAAAAATAATAATAAAAAACCCAGGAAAAAAAGGAACAGTGCCTGTATATTTCCCACTGGAATTTAGTTTGTTTACAAAAACATTTCATAATAAGAATTTCTGACATATAACAACTGAATCCTAATAAACTATAAAATACTCCTGTTTTCTTGCAAAAAGGTACACAAAATACCAAGGAGAAACTTCTTGGCATTCTGGTGGTAGGTAGAACCATGGCTAAAAATACATTGAGAGTGTCTGGGTTTATGGCCACCAGCTGTACAGCCTCACTGAAGAGACATGAGCATTGGAAAATGTGGGCAAATTCCACAATTCTATCTGAAAGAAGCTTCTGAAGTTTCTTGACATTTAGTTGCTGCACTGCAAGAAATCCAGCATAATGTCACTTCTTGTATCTCTGTATTATGGGAGAAATCATATTTAAATGCTGAAACAGTTTTGTAAACTGAGTAGCATATCTTGCTCTTTTCTTATGTCTTTACTGGATAAAATATACCTCTGGGGAGATTTGGCTGATTTAGTTTTACTGTGCACAATAATTTTAAAACCAACAGAACGTATTTTGGGCCACGATGTCTTTCTATTGCCTTTTTTTTTTTAAACCAGAAAAATCTTCCTCTCATATTTTTCTCCACCTTGTTTCCAACCAGCAGGTCTTCTCACACACCCCACTCAAACCAGCAGTAAAATACATTTACGATCACACTCAAATATTTATTTCATAAATGTACTATTCCTTGCCAAGGTATGTTGGGAAGGACATCTTGTTTCCATGGGCTCAATTATCACACTATTCCAAAGAGGTGAGTGACAAAGAGTCCCAATGAGAGAAAGGAAAAGGAGAAACATTTCTTTAACAAACAAGAACTATCCCCTCTCCAAGACATGGATTTGCTGTGTTCACTCTCTAAGCTCTGTGGCCTTTCCTAATGGCAGTGCTGATGGAATTTAACCACGGATTTTGAGTGGAGAGCAAAAAAGACTGTGATATACCATTCCTCCAGAGACACTCTGTCTCACATTCTCGGGCTGGTTCACCTCAGTGCTTCATTTTTCACTCCATGTGTTTTCCCCCACAAAGGCAAAATCTTGACCAGACCAGTATCAAAGGAAATTCTGACCTTCCATCCAACAGGGCCAGGATGTCTCTTCACATTTTTGCTTAATTCCAGGCTTTCCTGATCTATGTTCTTTGGTTTTATGATTAATATTTTTGTGCCTCACTGCCTATTTGGATTTACTGTTTCTCTGTCTGTTTCTCTGTTTCATTTTGTGATTTTCTCTAACTTTTTCTCCTTATAATACTCAGAATCAAAATTTTCCTGCTTAGACAGACTGCTCTCTTTTGAAGCACAGTGAATCAAAGTCTAAAAAGACACAAAAAAGACACTGAGAGCTCTTGGTGGTTTAAACAGATAGGTTTCAATGAAGTCCATGTTCTCTTGAACACAAGGCTAGACCATGTCCAGCCACAGACCTCTGTAAATTTGGTTTCTTTACCACTATTTCTCAATTCCTTTCTTGCTGTATGTAATATCTACCTTTTTGAAGAGCTGGCATAATTTCTGTGCCATTTGTTTCACCTTGCCTTGTTGGATGGGTTGCAGCTTCCATGAATATTATCTTCCACCCAGTTTCTGCTCTTTCCTCCAAAGTCTTCTGTTATTCAGGATTGTTTTCTTGCTCCATAACATTCTGGTATTGTTTTGTGTAACTTATAATATTGACATTAGCATCCTTGAAACATTTTCTATAAATACAACAAAATACAGATCTCATTCATTTCTTTCTTGTGTAAAACAAGTGGATAAGAAGACCTCCAGCTAAACCTGATATCATCTTTCTATTTGCCACCTTTCTCAGATGTGTGAATGAAGATAAAGACAACTGAGCCTTCACCACTGATGCCATGGCATAATGCAACATGAACTACTTAAAATATTTCCCTTTTTTAACACAATGTCAGAGATCAAATCTTTTGGAAGAAATGGAAGAACCAATGATGGTAGTTGACAAAGGAATAGGTTTCTTTAACTATTTTGTACCTTTTTGCTCTGCTACTTCAATACCTTTGTAACAGTTTACTCCTTCTGAGACAAACTGTATAGTTACCATAATAAAACATACTATTCCATAAATTGTCACGTGGGGAAACACAGGATCTTACTCAAAGGAGATAGCAATGATTTAACTATTATATCTGGTTTCAAAAGGTTGGGGACACTTTCCTCTCCGACTACATGACATTGTGATCTCTAAAAGAGCCACTTAGTACCTATGTGGCTCCTAAAATTCATACTTCTTTCCTACTTAAAAATATCAGCATTCTTATCTTACTTTGGCACTATGTATGCTTGTCTTCTGGGCACAGTTATTAAATAAAACAAAGCAAAGAAAAAATGCCAAAAGCCTATCAGAAACAAGTGCTGAAAAAACCAAAAAGTTTACAAAACCATTTCTCTATTGCAGACTGTAGAAATTAATAAGTTGCCCATACAACTGTCATAGTTATTCCTGCTTCTAAGTGCTGTACAGGTTTATATTCTATGTTCAAAGCAACACTGAAGGACTGACTTTTCATTCATTCAAAGACTTCAAGACCAAGAGAAATACAGCTCTTCTTGCATTTTCTCTTATGCTGGATGAAAATAATCTTGACTTTACTGGACTCCTTCTCTTGCCATCTTGACATCGATCAACTATTGATTCTAATGATACAAAATTATTCTTAATAGTCACTGTCAGAAGATAAGCTAGATTATATGTCCTGAATTTATGGATATTACAGGATTCATATACTTATTTATTGGGGGGTGGGAGGGATCAAAGAGAGACAGAGAATGGAAAAGTCAAAGGAATTAGAACCACTCACCTATGTAAAATAAGTTTCCCAGTCTTTGAAAGCCTGCAGAAATTAAATTTTGCCAATAAAGATTTGGTAGCATTTGAAATTAACTCCAGTAGGAATAGAGTCCACATAACTCGGTCAGGAGGAAAAACAATGGAAAAAATTGGGATTTGTGGTTTATTTAAAGTACAGCCTCAAAAGCAAAACCTGCTGATTGCAAGTGCTATGAAACTGAGGTTACATGAACTTAATATTAACTTTACAAATCAGGAACTTCATGATGAAATGGATCTCTTAATTAGAAAATCTCCAACTACTTTGTGGTCTGTGGAGACGTTATCTGATCATTCAGTGATGTACTTGTGGTTTGTAAAAATGGGACCCTAAAGATCATCAGAGCCAGTCTCTCCCCTGGGGCCTTTTTACTCTGCTGACACTTAGTGAAAATCTGCCGGCAATCCCCTCTCAGGAGCAGCAATCATTAACTCAGTCAAAGTCACAGGCACAAGGGGCTGGGGTTAGCAACTATTAATTAGTGTAATTATTCCCAGGATGACAATTACCAACTGCAGGATCCACTTAACATCTATTTCTCAAAACTTGTCATTTTGCAATGCTAATGTTTCTAACAGGTTCATTTGGCACCATTTACTGACTCCATTCACTGTGGTATATTGTGTCAGATGGACAGGATGGAAAGCCAATACCTAATATTGACCTTTACAGTATCCTTTGATTAGAAAGGCTGCTCCTACCATGATTAGCCACATCATTCTATTGAAAATCATATATACTATTTGTGAAGGATTCGTGATGTTCTTCCTCTTTCAAATGTGTTTGGAATATTATTTCCTGGAGAAATAATAAACTATATTCTTCCATAATGCATTGCATATATTAGTTGTACCATGTGATGTTGAAGACTACTTCAGCTAACAGTGACATACACATGGTATAATTTCAAACCTGATTCTCCAGTCTTGATTAGCAAAAAATACAGTGAGAAGGGGCACAAGTCTACAGTCTGTGTTTGCTCAACAGTGACCAAATCCTGCCTGGTGCTGACCCGTGTTGAAAATCCATGCAGTTCAAGGAAACTGGAATGCTTAGCATGCATTTAAATGACACATATGTATTTCCTAAAGAAACGGAGAAAAAGAAGTGGCATAAATACATGTTTTCACTTGCTTAGCAATTTAGCACACCTCTCCTGTGAACAGGGGGATTAGATGTCCTCAACAAACAACACTTTGATAGGGCAGAGAACTAATTCATTTAACAACAGAATGAAGCAAGCCTTTGACAGGAAGATTATTTTCTAGATTTTGAAAATTTGAGATATTTTAAATCCACAGTGGGATTAATTTTGACAAATACTTTAATAGATCTTACTGATTCCAGAGAATATTAATGCTCTGCCAAATCAGAGTCCTACATTTCAAACTGTGTAAACTGATCAATCAGTAGTTGTCATAAATGGAGACTACAGAAGAAAGAAGATTATCTGTTAGAAGGTAGTACAAGAGTTCCTCTTTCCATTACCAGTAAAGTCTGGATTGTTGAAACAGGAGAAAGATTTTCTAGTACAAAAGCAGGAGAAGACTACAGTGAGTATGGCATCATGTTATTGTGACATGTCTCTCTTTCTTCATTCCCCAAGAAGCTGACAGCAAGAGCAATCAGGGGTGTCATACAGTGAATATCAGAGCTCAAAAGGAACAGAGGAACAGAAGTATGGCAGCATATTTTCTAGAAAAGCCTTAATTCTTTACTCTTACTGTGCTGATGAATCACAAACCACAAGAGAACCTATTTTTGAACCTGTGTTAATAATCTGTGCTTCAGAGTGAGAATATGCAATTTTAGGATACATTTTACAGGGGCTCCTGGACAGTGCCTCAGCTATGCAGGGGGAAGGGGAAGCAGCAGTGTTGATTTTCAATGTGCTGCTAGATTGTATTTGTGTGCATTTGATGTTCTTCTTTAATAACCTCAAGTAAAAGGCTGAATGAATTCAACAACAGTAGCTGAAAAAAGTGCAATGAGTCATATTATAGGAAAATGGAGAAAAGGATACAGGACTCTCCACTGAACACAATCCTATATTGTAGGCAATCTGTGATAACACCCTTTTCATTTCAGTTCAGTCCCATAAAATTACCACTAACATTACAACTCATGCAGAACACAGATAAATGTAAAAATGTCACAGAATTCTTCCAGATGGGACTTTTAGTTCCACTAGATCACCATCTACTTTTTTACTTGTCTAATATTTCATTACAACCTTCCATAAGTTAATTTTCTTTCCACTGACCATGTAAATCACAAATCAATTTTCATTTAAAATGCCTGACTACAGATTGCTCCTGAAAGCTCAAAGTATATGCTTCAGTGAGCTCTCCAACATTCTTAATGCACATTAGAAAAATGTTGTGGTTTTTTAGAAATCTTTTTAAAGGAATTAATTTTACATTAAGGTCTGGCATGAGACCCAAGTAGTGTGCTCCTCACTTCCCTCTTTACCCTCCTGCCTCTAAAACTCAGGTATATTTTTGAAATGTAACTGTATGCAGAGATAAAGATCTTTCATGACAATGACATTTGATCTTAAAACAAAAACTCAGACAAAACCATAAACAGCTTTAGATTTGCAGAAAGCCGAAATGATTACTTAATCCCAAACCCTTACTGCAATTGTGTACTTCTCTAGAAGAAAGAAGAGAGAAAAGGAAGAAAAGGAGGAAATCATTCACAGTTCAGACACTGGCTGTGTTTTATTTGAACAATTCTTTTTTTCACTTCTAACAGAACCTTTGTTTGGGCTAAAATATACAACTGAATATTACTAATTTTACTTATGGAAGCAGCCACTCTAAAGCCAATGGAATATACCTGTGAGATAACCAGGATTCAACCTTTAAAACAATCTGTAAGAAATGTTTCATAGGAATGTCCAGCAAATACTCTGAAACAGTATTCTCTGAAATATCCTTTTATTATGTTAATTCAAACATAATGTTCTCCCCCCTACAAATTTGTAAATATACATTTGGCAGACTGGACTTTGGAAATATGGTTTCTATGGCTAGTTTTGTAATTGTTCTACTGAGAAAGGTAGGGCACTTCATTATTTTGTGCATTAGTTTCTCCATTATTTTGTGCATTAGTTTCTGCATTAGTAAACAGTGGATCATTAAAATTACATTTTTCATATTAAAGAGTACCACTGAAATGAGCTGGCACATGCATAAGCATTTGCTAAATCATTAAGAGACAGGATCTAGTGGTCATTTAACTCTTTTTTTTTTACAGATAGGCTATGTTTCCTCTGCAGAAACAGAGCATGGATATTTTCATGCTGTTTAATCTCAGATTGTTTTCAAGTGCTCTTGGTACTTGAGTTATCTGGTGTGGTGGAAGAAGGAACAGAAGTACAATCTGCTCTTAGAACACAAAGGAGTTGTAACCCTTTCTAACAGCACGATCACTGAAGTTTAATGAATTTATTAAGAGCAGGGGAAGAGAGGAGCAAGTCTCTTTCCTGATCTGAACCCACATGCAAGCTATGCCTTCACCCTCTTTTCTCAGCTTACCCAGCAAATCCACATTTGCCACGTCTCCCTCCACCTCTGGGGTTGTCCTTTCATCTCACAAGTTCACTCCTGTGCCGTTTTGCACCACCCTATCACAGGTCTTTGCCAGACAGTGTGGCTTTGAATCCCAAGTTCTTGAAGCACTCTGACATTGGGATTCTAGCTTGGGGGGTGATGGAGAGGGTGTCAGTTTAAATAAGGCTGAGTGCCCGTGACAATTGAAAGGAGTTCTGCGTTAAGTGGGGCTCGTTCTCCTCATGTAGTGTGTCAGTGCTGACCACTCCAGCGGGGAGGGGAGACGCTCTGCAGCAGTCCCTGCAAACAGGCTCCTGTCAAACCATTTGCAGGTTACACTCAGCCAAACCTGCAGGGCTTTCACGTACGGATTTTTAAAACCCAAACTCGCAAATGTCAGCGGGACCTCAAGCATCACATCTCACGTGAATCTGCCTTAGAAAAGCTGAGAGCTGAGGGCCTCTGGATTTGGCTCTGTGTTAGCATTTCACAATCAGCACTTAGAGCTGAACACTTAGAACAATGATGTGGAACCACTTCACAAGACGTGTGTGCAAAAATGTTTGATTTGCTTCCTGTTTAGAGAAAATCCATCATCTAAGAAGGTATTTACAACACTGAAGTCTCCAAAGTCCCATCTATTAGTAGTCACTGGAATCTTTATGGAGTAGGAATAGGGATTACTATGAAGACAAGCTGTCTGGTCCTCTAACAAGACTTTTAAAGTTAACTACTTTATCTTCAATTAAATAAACAAATAGTTGGTTGGGTTATACGACCAATTGGTAAAAGTTCCACAAAAATATTCAGTGTGGGAGATGACCATGAGCTGGTTCATTTGAGTGGCTAGCTTACTTTCTTTTTTCTTCTCCCTTTGCCTGGACAGCTAAGGGCCATAAGGCTATGTTTTTTGGGGTTTACTTCAATTATCTCTTTATTTTTCCACTCATATGTCTTTCAGTGGCTTTTTGTTCCATCAGCAACAGACTGGCAAATGCCTCTAATAATCCAAACCAAAGAGGGATCCCAATTATTCTGGCCAAAAAGCATGCTCGACACTTTGGTGTCTTTCCATTAACCAGATTCTCTACCTCTATACATTACTTTGTGAAATTCTTCTCAGGAAGAGAAGCCTTCTGGACAGAGGCTCCTGGATGAAGGAACCAGCTGAAGCCTAATAGGAGCAGCAGAAGTATTTGTACATGCTCAAAGGTGACAGCTGGGATGGGGAAAAGAAAATGTCTGAAGGCATCCAAGAAAGAAAAGGAAAGCAGAGACTTCTCACAAAAGCTATGCACTCTCCTGAGAGTCTTTCAAACCACCCATGGTTTCATGTAGTTTGGAGTACTTCTTGATGAGGAGACTAACATCTGTGCAGAAAACATAACACTTGGGAAACCTATGTTTCCACTGTGAATAAAACACCAGCAAATACAGATCGAAAATTCAGATTTAGATGCCTACCTGCCCAATTCAATGTCCATCAATGGATTTATGCACACACAACATACAGGCATTTCATGTTCAGCATTTTGTCTTCAATTACTAAACAAAACTTTACAGCTGCTGGTGGCTAAATCAGACCTGCCAAGCTAAATTTAACTGCAGGTGTTGATGGCAGAGAGCTATTTATTACATAAGCCACACAGCCCTGCAACCTGGGCACTCAGTGCTCTAACAGAAGCCTCCACCTAAATTACATTGCTCTGAATCATAAGCAATGAGGATTTGTTTCCATTGTATGTACAATAGTCACCAATTACTTCTTCCTGAATCATGTCTAGAAGTGCTTTGCTGCAGTGTGAAAGGATGACTAGAGGGAGGCTGTGGTTCCAAGTCCCTTTCTCTCCCTCTACTTGCAGTTCAGGGTTTTTACCCTGGACTGTATTGACTCTGGTTTCTTGCACTGAATATATGGGTCTCAAAGCTGTCTAAAGGGCTAATTGTTGGTTTGGTCCTTTGTGTCTCCACTTGACTCTTGATGTGCACCTGTAGTGGAGTTTCTAGTTTAGTTTCCTCCAGAAGAAATCTGGTCTGCACAGGTCAAACTAACATGAGGCAAATGGTGAAAACAGAGGGATTAATTTCAATCCTGCTCTACCTCTCTAAAACAAAATACTTCAGTATATGGAGCCTGCTATACAGGAAGATACATTTTGTCAAAAATGGTACTTCCTGCCTTTCTACACCACTCCAATGAAAACTTTTCTCATACTAATACCAGTAAGTTTATGTTTCTCAGTACTGGTTTCTAATCTCCAGTATGGCATTTGAATGAAATATTAAATTATCATATCAGGAGACAAAGAGAATGCAAGTGGAAGGGGACTGTGTATAAATTGCTCTATATTGGAAATCTCATTCTCATTCTGTTACTTACATTTCTTCAAGTAAGATAATTATATTTGTATAGGTAAAGGTATAGATATAGATTAGTTGTTACGTTACAAAGCCACAAAGTTCTTGATCTTGTTAACATCACGGTTGTCACAGTTTGTTTTGTTTTGCATGAGCAAGAGCTCATTACTGAGAACCTTGTCATTCACATCGAGTTGTGTCTTCTTAATGTAGCATTTCTGAAATGAATGGCAGGACATATTCAGTTCAAACTGTACCTCAGAGTCTGGCTTCCATTGAAATCAGTGGGGCTTCAGGACAAAGGAAGCTTTATAGCCTGGGTTTTTCCAAGCATGCTCTAGCCTCTTGTTCAGTGTGCTTTTAAGAAAGGCCAAAAGTGATTTTCATGTTTCAGGTGGTCTATTTGACTACCTTCTGTACCAGGTTACTTGCACACTTGCAGTCTCCCACGCTCAATAGCTGATACAGTTCTTTGTCTTCCTTGCAGTGCAGTAGAAAGCCATGATGCAAATATCCAGCCCTGCCACAAAGTGGAGAGTTGTACAGTTTGTGGTGCAGAAGAGGTGAACTAAAACTGAGTTTGACTGCTGGGGAGGGTAATAACAGCACTGCTTTTGCATCAATCCCCTGCCAGGCAATCCATAGACTGGTTGCTCTGGAAGAAATCACTTACCCTCCAAGCTAAGATGCCAGATAAGCAGTAGCCTGCAAAAAGGGTTTAAAAGCAGAGAGAAAACCAGGGGGAAAGATTAAGATAATTTATCCTTGTAGGTTGTATTCATCACAAATCCCATTGTCAGCATCTATTGTTCAGGTACCTGCCAAACTTGTGTTTCTATCCCCTCCCTAAAAGCCATCATTGGGAAAGTTGTGTGTCTTTCATGGTTTTATAATAAACTGGAAGTGAGTAACAGTGCGATATCAAAGGAAATAAAGCTCCAGTTGCTATTGCTGCTGGGGTTGCCTTCTGAATGTGGCTTATACAATATTTCATCTGTGCTGACACCTTTCACTCTCAATTATTTGGCTGCTGTCAAAACAAATCAATCATATTATAGCACTGTGTCTTCATGTTACCATTCCACTGCAAGTTAGCTGCATTAGCTTTGAAATATATGGAAGCATAAAATTTATCTCTATTATTTATTTAATACAACTTTCTCCCTTGTGAGTTATCTTACAAACACAGCAAACTTAAATTATCTGATGTCAAACATTGAATATATATAAATACCACCAAGAAATTTTAAAATAATGGCACTCATGGGAACATAAACACATAAATATACACTTGATATGTCTTACACTTAGAACCAATGATATTCTTTTAAGGAATGGTGCAAATAGTATGTGTTTTTAATTTTGGTTATACTGGCCAAGGTGCTAATATTAGATCAATGTAATGTCACAGGACATCACTTTGAATGACCATTTCTGCTAAAGCAGAGTAAAACAAATATTTAAAGATCTGATTTTGTTACCAGTAAAACAAAAGGTTGGGGATGGAATCTGGGACTGAATAGTTTTTAAAGATGCTCCAGTGCTGAGAGGGGAACACGGTCTTCTTTTGCAATTCACAAGCACTGGTTTGAGAAAAGAAAAGCTAAAATGTTGAACAATCTGAAAGTGATTGCTCTGTTCATATGTTTTCAGAAAACAGGAACAAAATTTGTTCTTGAGAGGTTTTATCCTTTTAAAAATAAGTAAAATAAAAGAAATAACTTTCAGGCTGCCAATAAGTGAATTTCCTCAGAATGTACTACTATAATTTCATTACTCTTTAGACAGAATTCGTGTCCTGTTAGAACTGCATCTTCTAAAACACAGAAGCCAAATATAATGGGAAAATTACAGCAGCTTTATCATCTCCAGAAGTTTACCTCTTCTTCATTTATTACTGATAATGTAATGGGAAATTAGCTACACAGTACAGAATACATTCAGGAATAGTTGGATTGTAAATAGCTTAAAAAACTCAAGCTGAAATACAGAAGATAGGCAGAACCAGCTCTGGATGAGGAAAGGCACAAGAAACCAAAATGAGACCCGAGAAACAGAAAGGAAAAGATATTGTAAATCCAAAACATCAGCATTTACTTGAACAGAATAAATCACTGGAAGTATCTTGTCTTTATGCTGAATATTTATTTTTAACATTGCATAATTTATCATAGCAAAACATAACTAAGTGAAAGAAGAGTCTGTAAGATATGTGAAGTCTACAGATGATTAAGTTTAAAAGCAATAGTCATGGTAAAATAAATAAGCAAAAAAAAACTATAGCAGGCAGTTGTCTAAGAGCCCATACAGTGTTGGATCTTATTAACCTTGATGGAAACCTCCAGTCCTTCTCTGAGCTGTAAAAGGTCACTGTAGGCCCCAAATAAGGAAAATTCACCTTATTGTTGCAGCTACAGAAAAAGAGCCTAGACTCTTTTATGTCTGTGGACCAAAACAAGAATTTAGAATATTTAGCAAAGATCTGAGGCCAAGAAAACTCAAGAAAGATTCACCTTCTTGATTTCTGATATCACCAGATAGGTCCTGTTTCCACTTCTGCAGCAATATCAGTGGCAGATGGAATTTTTTCTCAAATTGAAAAAAAGGAAAATAAAAGATGCTATAAAATATTTCAAGATGCATATTTAAGATTTTAATAAGAAAGTCATAAGATACCTTCAGAAATTCCCATGACAGTTACAAAAAAAAAAAAAGAAAGACTAGGAGGTGTCCATAAAGAAGTGTACAGTTCTGTGGCACAGAACCACACAGACATTAAAGAAATTTAATTAAAAAAATCAGCTCTTAGGCAGTTAACTTGTATGTTCCACGCATTCAAAATTCACGCTACTAAAAATGCCCATAACCCCAGCTGGTCAATAAAGACTTTGTTGTTTTTATGAGTCTCTAAATATATATGTGCTTGATTAGAATCTCACTGGTGAATCAGGAACATAACTTTGTATCCAGGGAGTTTTCAAAACATGAATCATAGGGATTTTATTAATACAAAGGCTATGGAAAAACAAAGGAAATTAAACCACAAATACTATAAATGTCTGACTTAAATCCACTAAGGCAAGGAAATTAAGGGTGAAGGCAGCAAATCCATCCTGGTAATCCTTCTACAACTCACTCTGTTGCAGTAGAGAGTCTTGGATAACCATGAAAATCCTGTGTGTATATTCCATATAGATGTAGCCACTTATTTGCATGTGATCCACTACTATGTGTAGCATGTGTGTCACAATGCAGAGATGAGGAACAGAGTGACAAACACTAGTTGGTTTTTCGCTTGTATTTGAAATTTCTTGCCTTTTTGTAAGATTACAGCAAGTTAAGTGCTTCACATTATTAGAATGAGTTTTCTCTACATTAATTTAAATTGTCGTGATCTAAATTCAAGAAGAAGATTAAAGGCTTCTGGAAACAGGTGCAAAGATATACTTTAAAACTGACATTAAAATGCATCCATGTTCTGGTTGACGGAAATTTCATTCATAAACCTGCACACAGAATATTCCTGCCTGGAGTAGTATCAGCCTGAGGAAGGGCTCAGTAAAGGTGTACACTCCCCAAAACAAGCAGGTCTCACATACTAGTCATGCCACAACTCAGTGGTCATGTGTGCTAGAGGAGAGTTTTTGCTGGAAACTTTGGGAAGGTTGATGTGGTCTTACTTCTGTCTTTCCCATCTGCTTCTTGGGATCCATGTCTGGAAACTGAGGTTCTGTCCAAGCCTGGCCCACAACATTCCAGTAGGTGTGAACATTTTAATTGCAGAATTAATTTGATCTGCATCACATTATGACTTCTCACTGATGTTGTTCCATAACCATCAGTAGCAAAAAAAAAGTAGGCACATCTGAGGTCTGTTTTGGGATTAAGTCAACGCCAGAGCACACAAACATTAAGACAACTGCATTTTAATGCCTCTGATGGCAGGCCTTTAACTTATGGGGCAGAAAATCCAAACAACAAATAGCTAACATTCTGGGAGTGATCAATAAACAACTAGCAACTAATAAAGACCCGAACCTTTCACATTCCCTCTGTGAAGGCAACGATTTGCCACTGAACAAGATGAGCAGTTACCGTGGGGCCAACACATTCTCACAGGAGAAGCTGCTGTGTGGTGGGGAAAACCACAAACAAACAGCCCAGGAAGGTTTTCCTTCTCTTCCATTCTGAGAAGCAAGTTTTGCCCTTTCTTCCAAATGTTAGGCCTCCCAGAAAGTACATTTACTGGGAGACCAGACAGAGAGGACCCATCCCATCTCCAGGAGTCTCTGCATGTTACTTCAGTTCTCCTGCAGTGTGGTTTGTGGGATACAGATGTTACCCTGAGGAAACCTGCTGCACTGGCTGGGTGCCACCACTGCTTAGGGCTGCTCACATCTCTCCTCCTTTCTACCTCCCAAGCTAGGGAGGTTTGTCTCAGGGGCTGCCTAACACCTTCTTTGTGTGAGCCCTTCACAGTGACTGCCTTTTGTGCAGCGTTTATAC
The DNA here is from genome assembly GCA_013390005.1 of Calyptomena viridis. Taxonomy (NCBI): domain Eukaryota; kingdom Metazoa; phylum Chordata; class Aves; order Passeriformes; family Eurylaimidae; genus Calyptomena; species Calyptomena viridis. Next base: position 61,090 of record WEIV01023840.1, read on the forward strand.
ACTGATAGGAGAGGCAGATTTGGTTTGAGGGCTTCACAGAAATTGCTCTGAGCGCAGCTCTTTTTCTTGGTTCTTGTCATTCTTGTTCTGCTTATGTTAGTACACTGCAAAAGTACCTGGGAATAAACTATTCCTCTAAGTGAAACATCATTTTGATTATTACTGACATTGGTGCTCATTAAAATACATAAGTGAAACACTGCCTTTCTGTAGACTCTGAAAGCTATTTCATGTTACTTGAAGGGGAATACAAATGAATAGGGACTGCATCACTTTAGTTAAAAGGGAAAAATGTTCTAAGAAACTGGAGTTTCGACTCTAGATCAGTAAGCAATTGAGGTTTGTAGTTTACTTCTTTTCTGTCTTGTTTTTCATCTCTTTCTGATTTATGATTTTTAAGGTGTACGTACATAGAGGATTGGAAATAGAGCATGTTTACTTTATCTGTTGCACAATTAATGATACAAATCTCTGTTCAGATGAAACAAGATCTAATAAATGTAAACAATGGGAGTTTTTTCCTTTTGTTACTATTGTCTTTATCTAACATTCTTTTTGACAGATCTCCATATAAAAAAGCCTTTTAATTTTTTTCACCATTTTCTGTCAATTTTAACCCATATCAGTGCATTTTAATGGCTGTCTCCTACATCTCAAGATGTTTAATACACTTCCCCTTCCATTGTATTGCTGCTAAAATATGACCTGCTGCTGTTTAAATAATGTAATTTAATGATTTCACATTTTCAGCTATGTAAGGCTTCCTTTCAACACTGAAGCCTTTCACTAATGATTTAGAGAGATAGTTTGTTCTCATTCTTTCACAACTCAAGACTGAGGAACTCTGCCTTGTAAATAAATCACTGACATCCACTTTAGGAATAGTACAATGGGCAGTAGGAACAAAACACACAAAGTTTCTGTGCCATGAGGCTACAAGCTCCAGTGTGCTGATTTCTTTTAAAGTTCAAGTGTCATTCTAGCTCCATATTGGTGCACACATCTAAAACACTGTTGTGCCATTGCTATGCAATATAATATATTTGGACCAAACCTTTGCAGAGAGTCCCAAATTGTTACCCATGGTGCATGAGTGGCCAGCAATAAGCTGCCAGACAACACTGCCATTCTCTAAGTTCAAACATGTATATTGTACTAAAAGAATAGCTCAGTTTCATTACCTTTTTAGCTAAAAGGGCTTTGTTTGTCATGGAAAATGAATAAAATGAGAGGACAGCTGTTAGCAACTCGTCCAGCACTGGAATACCTTTCTATTTTTCAGTTATTTCAACAGGAAATCCACAGGGTTAAAAATTACATTAAGAAAACAAGACAGAACAAACTCAGCCCTCCCCAAAAGATACCTTTCTGTTCAGCTGTACAGAATATCAAGACATAAAAATCAGATGGGCTTAAGGGGAGAATGACTTTTGATGAATATCAGCTCCCAGGCATTACTGAATACGCTGAGATTAAGCAACTACTAGTCCCTTCTAGAGACTCTTGAGAAAGATAACTAAAATTAAAAAATAGAACACACTCCTCCCAAAACCCAGAGAAACCCGACCTGGCAAAAGAGAGGCAGAAACTGAAACTGTTCAGCCCACAGAAAAGTTTCCAGAAGACAGTAAGGGAATATTGATGACCACCAGTTTGGATGATTAGGAGGAAACATGACAGACTATCTTCTGCTTTAAGTCAGCAAAGACAAGAGAAGAAGCAATGGACTAAGAGCAAAAGACAGGAAACACAGTCTTGACTTGAGTACTTTTTTCCCTTCTCACAACCTCAGCATTTTCATTGGGACACCTCCAAAATTTTAGGTAAGCACGGCTGTGCTCCGGCTGTAATTCTAAGAAATGGTGAGGGGTAAACAGGTGTGTAAATTTCTTGGGACAACAGCTTTCATAGATGGTTTTTAAACTTTTATCTTCAGTGCTTTTAGTGGATTACTAAAAGTAAAAAGTTATGGTTGCTGATTTTACTGTTTTCTTCAAAGAAGTGTTGGTGGAAAGCCAAAATTTTATAGGTAAATCTGTGTTATGTTCAGGAATTTCTGCTTTCACTATGGCAAATAGTTTTATTCTGCCAGCAACCTTCTTTCATCTCAGTAAATTGTATTCTTTGCATATTCTTTGTGCATGTGAAATTTGCTTACTTGAAGCCAGAGAAAACATATTTTTCTAAGTTTCACAGCAAGAATTTACACACTGACCTTCCTTCCTGCTGTTCACACACGTGATGGATTTGCTCAGGGAACAGCTATGGTATAGCAGTATGCTATACAGCAGTATACTATGGACAGAAAATAAGTATGTATGAAGAAGTTTTGAAAGAAGTTTGGTCTAAGTCTTTTTTCACTTACAGCAAGGAAATTCGTATCAACTTAGTGATGGATAAGGACCATGTAGCAACTGAACAGTTTAACATAAATACCTTTGGGGAAAAAAAACCTTATTTATGAGTAACTGACAAGTGAAGAATAGGCAATTTCACTAAGTTACACTGTGTGAGTAATTTCCATATCATTAATCGCTCCATTTTACCAACGTCTTGACTTTTAAAAGAAACTCTGGTTTTCTCATTTAAAATACTTAACATATCTATGATTCCAATCACTAGTGCTCTTTTCTCTTTCCACAAGCAAAGATTTTCATTTTACCCAGATACCCTGAGGTCTCATATCTTGAACCAGACCTGAAAGTTCCTGAGAAGAGGATCAGCATATGTGAATCATGCAAAATGCAGTGGAATTATTCTCATGATCAACATTCAGTATGAATTCAAATACTCTGTTAGATCAGAACTTTTCTGAATTTATACATTTTTCAAAAAGTTTTCAGGGTGTCTTTTGAGCTACCTAACTGGCATAGTTTGTGATGAAGAGCTTTAGAAGCTTACTTATGAGAAAAGAAATACAGGAGAAGACTCAGCTCACAGGAGCTGTGCACATCTATGTTTGACTTCACAGAAAATTCAGGGACAGCAGATTTAACAACAGGTGTAATAAGATAGGTTGGAAAACAGCATAAAAAAACGTCCCCCAGTTCATCTAAATGGTGCCACAGTGAGGCTTCAGACATAGAAGCTGTTGATTATGGTCTGATTTAGCTCAAAGGGCAGGAATGACCAAAATTGTGTTGAAACATGGGCTTTTATGGGTATATCTATAAAACAGCTGGCTACAAAACAGAACACATGTTCTATGATTATCTTTCAACCAACCACAAAAAGCAGGGACCAGAAGTCAACCAGGTTCAATGCAACTGATGATACACAACACCCTCATCTGATTCCTGCTGTCACTCAAGCTTGCACTGGGTAGTGGGCTAGAGAGGAAGCAATAGAATTCTACAACTGTGATGCAGGGTGGTTAAGAGATACCTTGAACAAGTTATTTTACTGCCTTGTGCATCAGTTTCACTTACAAATACTGAGGGAGGGCAGTAACACTTGCCTAGAAAATCGGGAGGGAAGAGAAGACAACAAACAGCAACACAACTAAACAAATTCATGAGTTCTGTTCCTTTCAGATACTTTATGGAAGGTATGATTGTGTTCATAGACAGGGGATTGCACCTGGGGCTCCAGCAAGTCCCTATTTGATCCCATGCTCCTACCTACCAGAAAAGATTATAAAGGAAACCTTTTCATCTGATAAGGTCATTGCTTGCAAAATTTATTTGGCAGCAGAGTTACACCTTTTAGCTAGTAATTAGACATCCATGGCTAAACTAAAGAGCAAAGGTTGCCTGGCTTAATCCCTACTCTCAAACTTTGCAACACGGGGTGAATAAATGACGTAAGAACTGCACAAGCTTATGTTTATTTATAATACTACATACCCAGCAACTATAACCTGGAGCACTTCAGAGTGGAAGGATACATTTTTATAATGCCTGTTTCTTCATTAAGATTTCATCATCCACCTACGCTCAAAAGCTACTTCCCTTTCACTTTGTTATATCTGCTTTTACCCGCTCCTATTCTTGCATTATTTTTTTAATCTCCAGTTCCCTACTTTACATGCACTCTCAAATTTTAAACAAGCAAAATTTGTGCATTAGTGTGTCCTTTTCATCTATGATTTATGAATGACAGGTTCTTTGGTGCAGCTTAATGGTATGAGAGAGACATTATTTTAAACATTAAAGTGAAAACCATTTACAACTATGATAAGAGAGGTCTGTTGACATTAAACTTTAAAACATGCACAAGGTAAAGGCAAGTAGTTGCTCCAACAGGTGAGAGTACTATGCATGTGCTTTGTAACAGAGTTTGTTTAACACATGAGCTGTCTCTTTGCTTTCTCTGTTTCACAACCTGTAGGCTCTGGTGCTTCAGACAATGCACCTGGTAATCAGCAGCCACCACAGTTTGATAACTAAAAAGTATTTAGGGCACAGTGCAGAGGATGCATTTTAAAAAATTACCGTTTTATTCAAGGAAAAATTTTCCTACCATTTACATCGGAAAGAAAGAACAATAAATAAATCTAAGAGCTAAAGCTTTATTTTGACACTTCCTGCTCATGCCTTTATCACTTTCATGCTGGACAATTACTCCCTTTACTATCCTCTTCCATTAAAGCTATACAATTCTGCTGTAAGACGTTGGCTAACTTGCCATATTTTTTTCAGTTCTGTTCAGCAGCAACTGCATTCTGAGAAGCATCAACATAGTTAGGAGTGGTATATAAATAAATCTGTATTTTATATCATATGTATTTGGATTGACTACCATTCCTAACACATTGATTTAACAGCAGAGAATACTAGAGAAGAAAAGGGATCCTGTAGAACAGCTTTCAGTCTGATTTTGATCACAGAGAAAATGTAGCAGATTTCTTAGGATAGAACAATTGCAGACATGGTACAACTCAGACAATGGGGAGGATACATACACACGTTAACTTTTTTGTTTGTTACTTTTGAGTCATGCAACTCTCTCAACAGGAAGAGGATGGCAGAACCTTACTGAAAAAGTAGATCTGCAGCAAGAATGAAAACATATATATGGGGCAAGGATGATGGCTGAGAAAACTGACTTTATTATAAAAGTTTTGTTGGGTTTTTTTGGGGAGGGGTTAAGTTATTTTCGTGCAATACTGTGTTTTTAGTTGCCTCTATTCATTTCACAGCTCTAATCAGCAGTGGTGAAACAAGATGTGTGGTGCAGTTGACACGCTGCCAATGCAAACCTCATGAAGTTCAACAAAGAAAAGTGCAAGGTCCTACACCTGGGTTGTGCCAATCCCAGGCAAACTTATAGGTTGGGTGGAGAAGTGATTGAGAGCAGCCCTGTGCAGGAGGACTTGGGGGTGATGGTTGGTGAAAAACTCAACATGAGCCAGCAGTGTGCACTTGCAGCCCAGAAAATCAACAAAATCCTGGGCTGCACCNCCCCAACCCTGGCAGTGTTCAAAGCCAGGTTGGATATGGCCTTGGGCAACCTGGTCTAGTGGGAGGTGTCTCTGCCCATGGCAGGGGATGGGGACTAGATGATCCTGAAGGTCCATTCCAACCCCTTATCATTCTGTGATTCTATGATTCTATGATTTGAAATTTTAAAGTGAGTTGTGAGTAGAGAGCATTGATCACTGATGACAGAAAAAGCCTAATGAATCATTCAAATGGTTTACATCACTGATCCGTAGAATGTAAAATCCGATCTTCAATACATTTTTATAAAAATGCAAATATCCCTTAAGTATGTCTCAAGCATTCAAAAACAATCCAGGTATTAACTTTCAATATGCATGGAAAGCAACACTTTATTTGAAAAAGAGATCACTTGTTTTAAAAGAGAGAGATGATGTGAAACCAAAAAGATGATGTGAAAGAACCCATTAGAAAAATGATCAGCATGACTTACCTTGTAGATTTTGCAATGGCAAAGTCATGATGCCTCCTGCTGCAGCTGCTGCTACCAGTCCTTGGATGTTGGTGAGATTGGCTGTAGGTAGAGTTAGGACGAGTCCTTGTTGGCCCCCCAACTGCCCAGCCATGTTGAAAGGAATAAGGATTGGCTGATTGAGGGCTGGAGTCCCTCCTGGCATCACCCCTGCTACTGCTGAGGCCAACTGCTGGGCTGTCAGGAGTGGCTGTAGGAAGGCACAGACACAGGGCTGTTGTACTGGGTACAGCTCAGGATTACACACTCAGAGCTATTCTGGCCTGGGACACTTTCACGTTCCATTGCAGACAAGTGCTCTTCCCAATATGTTAAAGCTGACATTTCCACCAACACAGAAAGTTCTGACAAACGTGACAGACTGAAACTGTAAGCCTCAGTCATGGAGCAAGGTAGCAATCCCAGCTGAATCCAGACTGGAAAATTCATTATACATGCACCAAAGATAATTTACGAGTGAAAGAAAGCCTAACTCAAGGCAACCTACAAGTACCTAAATGCCAACATCCCAAACCTTGCCAGTTTTATACTGATTGGCAGCAGTGGGAAGCACTACAGTAACAACAATCAGAAGCTCTGTGAGCCAAGACTGTCCTGGGAAGTGGACAAGTATCAAGTATCTTAGACTATGGCTGGACTTGGGTAAAATTGTGAAATGAGATGGGAAACATTTTAAAATCTCATAGAGTGCCTATACTCTGCTCTAAAGAAAATAAATACCTGCACAGAAAAAAATTAAATGCCTTTACTAATGCAGGAGCTGTGTGACAGGCAGAACTGTCAGAGCCAATAATGCTGCATTAAAATTGCACGAGATTTTTAATATTAAATTATTACATTGATTTCAAAAGTAATTGACATAAGAAATCCAAATAATTTAACCTCCTAAATATGCAAAACTTAGGTTTTGCTTTAGAAAAACACACAAAAAGCTAATCTTGCCAAACATGACTTTTAAAACATACACAATACATACATGGTCCCTTTTTCTAGCACTGAAGGCAGCCAAAGAGAATTTTCTACATTACACAGATCAAAGATGTTCAATCATAATTATTTATTTTTCATCAAATTGCACATCTCAATTAGTTGAAAGGAAAGATACTGACCTGAGGCCCAACAGAGAATGCAGGATGGGACTGGCTGGGTGGGTGCTGGTCTGCTGGGCTTGTGTCAGGCAGCACTGTGTTTCCTCTGGCCTCTGAAATCCAAAGAGCAGATTGACTTAAATATCAAGCCTGGGGACTGCCACATTACCTTCTACTCTGATGTCACATAACAAGAAGCTGAAAATGATACGTTAAAGTGCTTTATCAATAACTCTCAAGCACTCAAATCACTTATCAGCTGCATAAATTATGCTAACGTTCATTCAGACCAGCCAACTCATTCAAGGAGCTACAGAAATCTGACAGCAGTGAAACTGAAGCTATCATCAACCCAGCTAATGTGGGTTGCATTATACATCAATTTACATAGAGTACATGAGCACTCTGCGTGTGTGGGAACTGCATTTTTTTACGCTTAGGTGAGCATCAGCCACTGTAATTTCTGAAAGCAAAAAGTATCTGAAAGACAATCAAGTCACATCTACTTTCTATCTTAATGAAGTATTTTCCTCCGTCAGTTACTAAGGCAGCAAAGGCCTCTGTTGTGCAGAATAAAAAGGTGCTATGAAAACTAAAAACTGGCATGCTTCCAAATGACAGCTTGTTTTTTAAATTGCATGCAGAGGATGAGCAAAATTCTGTGAAACTAAGGCTTTCCAGCATTTATTAAGATGACCAATATCCAACAATCAAACCCTACACTGGGCACTAATGACTTGCTAAGCACAGAACACAGTCCAGCCCTACTGGATTTTGCTGAAGTCTGCAATACAGGTTTTAATACAGGTTTGAAAGGTGGAAACATCCTATCAGCTGTAAGAAAGTACCAAGACATTTCCCAAACTATGTCCCAGTCCTCTATTTCCAATGAGCTTGCACTGGTTCACCCAGTTTTCAGTGCTGGTGGCATGACCAGGCCCACAGTGATCTTTGAATTTGTAAGAATGACACAAATAGCAAACTCAGCTGCAAGAGATTTGTGGTCCCTCACAAAGCAAATCCTGGCAATAGCACCAGGTTTCCTGGCTGGTTCCACACCTCCTCTGTTTTTTTTTTTTCTGATGAGTGGCTGAAATTCCATTCCAAGTAAACTTTAACAAGATGCTCTTTTGCAATGTTTGTCCTGTGAATAGCAGGATAATTCAGAAACAGTTTCTTGGCACACCCTTGTGCAGTAAGAAAAAGGATAGTTATAAATTTTAAAGAGGATATTATCAGCTCATTTAAAACAAATTCTTTTATATATTCTCCAAGGGGAACAACTTATAAATAATGGAAATGTGAAAAAAAAATCCACCTTCACCACATTAAGGTACAAATAAAATTGACTGCTACATATTATTCAATTGACTTCTATCTCTACAGCGAGGTGTCAATCATAACAGCATTTTAGAATTGGATTAAACAATAAATGTGCAGAGTCATTATGCAGAAATCTGAAAATCTGATTAATTCGTAATATCTTTCTGCGATCTCAAAAACTCAGAAATGGATGTTGTTCTGGGAATACTTACAAATTGTCTATTGAAATATCTGATTTGGAACTAATAAAAACATACAAACTTGCTGATATTTTATACAACGAATTCTGTCAAAAATATGTTTGGTATTTTAATGACCATTGCCATTTAATAACGAGAATAAGCTGACATACAATAATCAGTGAGGATTCCAACAATTGCTCAATAACACGCAAAAACAGATGCAGTCACTAAGTTTTTTATCTGCAATTTACTAATTTAAGTTAAAAGAAATGAGAGAAAGATGCAAGACTCAGTGAAAACTGCTTCTTTCAAATGTAAAACAATCCTGGGGCTGCTGCCATCCCTCAAAACAAAGACAGGGTTTCCCCAGTACAGGTTCTTTTTACACAAAACAAAGCACTGTGTTACTAAACATAATTTTTCCTTTGGTAATTTCCACATACTGTTACAATCTTTTTTTTTAATCTTCTCATCACAGCTGTATGTATAAAGTGATATTAGATCAAAGGCTCAATACTTTGATGAATTCATCACTCTTACAAGTCAATTTTGTTACATAATTTTAAGAGCTGAGAATTTTGTCCTTATATGTGATTTAGTTAATATTAAAACAAGCTCTTGATAATCTGTCAGATGATTAATTTCTGCTACAAAAACTTTGGGAAAAGAACAAAACCAAAGTCAAATATTCACTAGAAATAGATTTTATTACAATTTCTATAGCTTGAGGTCTCAGAAAATAAATAAGAATTTCTGAAGAAATATGGCTGTGCTTTAGTATTCTTTTTTCCATGGTACAGCTATCCAAAGAATCACTGATTTCTGCTACCTATACCCCAGGAATTTTTCAATATTTGATCTCACAACCTTTATGTAGTACAAGTTAGTTATACAGGACCACAAAGGCAAAATTAATACTCCTTTCCTTTTGCGTTTTTCTAATTGGAATCACTTGCAATTGCATTCCTTTCACACAGTTACCACAGATGATCCACTTTTTTTATTTCAGTGCTCAAATTCTCTGCCTGCTGCTTCTAATTTACTTTGCATAAGGTGCAGGCGCCTGAGGAGAACAGCACACACTTCCACGTGCACGCACGGGCTCTTCCATGGCATCCTACAGGAAATTATCCAAGCCATATTCTCACACTGAAATCCTCACACCTCTCCTGCCCCTTCTGATCTACCTGGGGTAACAGCCAGAGCCAAGAGTCAAGAAAATACAGGGGGAACTCTGCCTGCTGGGCTGGCAGCAAATACAGTGAAGCGAGGATTTCGGGGTTAAGCTCTGTTGCATCACACACAGTGACAGCATCTTTTCCTTGCTGTACACTGCATTCAGTGACACACAGAGGTCGACATTCCCAGGAAGGCAAAGCAGAGCACAAAACAACAGTAGAAAGTTACTTTTCTGCCTTCTAATGTTGTCAGGCAGATTCCTCTGATTTCAGAGTCAGGAGAGCTCTGTCTATTTCTGATTTCTCTACTATTTCTGATTCACAGACTCATTGCTATGAACTTGGAAAAATACCTTCATTAAGACCAACTGCCCTAAACTGGCAGCACACAACCCCTTACATCATTTCTCCCCTCTGTCTTACTGCCTTTATTTGGGAGTTGATTAGTCTCAGGTGCTGGAATGACCCCTGCAGGTAAATGATTCCCCTGCCCAAATTCCAGTCCTCACCAATAAAAACAGCCTAGATTTCCCACTTGTCCAGATCCAGCATTACCTCCTGTTAGGCTGTTCTCTAACTCTGCTCAGCCTTCTGTCAGTGAGGGGTCTGTCAGCAAGGAACCAGGACTCCTTACAGTCCCTGTGGCATTGGGGAGCACCAGCAGCACCTTCTGTTCCCAACCACCCTCTGTAGGGATTGTATTCTCATTTTATCTCCCACTGCTGGTGCACAAGGGGCAGGGAGAAGGCAGTAACAGAGCACCTCCTCTGGAAAGACAGCCAATTCTTCTGAACACCTTGGGTAGCTAAAACTTCTCTTACAACTGAGTGCTGACAGCACAGCCCAAGTCAATGAGTTTGCTCCAGAGAACCACAGGAACAGACAGGAGTGCTGCTGCCATAGAACTGCCATGGCTGTAGACAAGGCTTTAATATTTAATGAGCAGTATTCATCATATGTGATTCATCATAAATTAATTATGAATTATATAACACATACGCTCACCTCTCATCCCACCAAGGGGCTGGAAGGGCATGACATAATGAAAAATTGAAGTGCACTGTAAACACTGTAAAATAACCCTCTTAAAATAAAATATTGTTTAAAATAAAGTTAAGTAAAACAGAGGCAACGTTCTTGTCCCCTTATCGAAAAGAGGGAAAAGAAGTGGTTTAAAAAAGAGAACACAACAAGAGAAACATCAGAATAAAAAAGAAATGCCACATCCCAAGGCCTCTGAGCCTCATACAAAATTACAACTGTAAATGGATCAGTTATCATCAGTTTGCTTCCTTTTTGTTTCTTACGTATTTTCAGCAACACAACAGGTAATTCAGTTCTAAGTGTTTATCTTGCAGTGCCTCAAGAAGGAGAGAATGCTCTAATCCTCCACTTTATGACTAATGGAGAAGATGGACTCTGATCTGGGTTCTCAAACAAGCACCATTTGGGCACCCAGATCTCCTCAGATGTGGTTACACTGTGCAGGAAATCATGTCAAAACACCTCTCTTCACTACTCAATGCTTTGAAAAATAAGCAAGATCAAATTTAATAACACTAGGTTTTCAGTAATCAAAAGAACACATAAATCCTTCTGAGATTTAAACAAATATTTTAAATGAAGCAACATTAATAAAAGAACACAACATTTCAAAGAACAGTTCATATTAAAATCTTTAGATACAGTTCCACAATGTGACATTAAATTACTTGTATTTATCTCCCAGTAACCATAACGATAAGAAATCAAGAGTAGACTTTTTTCTTACTCACTGAGACAATTCACACTAAAGATACAGCTTTGAGAATGAAATCATTAAAGCAAAAATACTGTCTGTGAGAAAATATAGTCTTATATTTTTAAAACTAATAAACTCACAGTCTGAGCATGTAATATAGCTGTATTTAGATCATAAGCCATACTATCAGGAGAAAAAAATATAACATTTAAAAGAAATTAATTAGATTGACTGATAATATTCAAATTATCAGGTATGGCATGTGAAAGTCCATCATCTCTGATTAAAGTAACTCAGCTCTTCATTAAATGAACCCTTAACTGTCAGCAATTATATCAAGAGCAATCTTGCCGAACAAAATTTAAGAAGTAAAAGTTTCAACTGATAAAGAAAAACTGTAACATTTCCTCCAAACAATCTTCATTCTGCCACAAACCACCACATTTTGGCTCTTGTTTTCGCTGTTTTCATTTTCCTGCTGCCTCAGAGTTTGGGCTTGTAAGGAGGAAGCCTTCACAAATCACCTCATTGTAAAGCCTTAATAATCAGATTGCTACACAAAATTTCACAAACACATCTACATGTTACAATACTTGCAGGAGAGAAAATCAAGATTTTATGCTGAATACGTTTTACATCAGTATTATCCTATGGTTATCAGAGGAGATATTCCTGTTACCTCAGCAAAGAAAATCAATCTCATAAACACATTAGAATAATGATTCACCCACTGAAAGGCATGAATTTAAGCTTAGATTTTCCGTATTTAATTTAAGTAGTTAGACAGTTGTCTCCTTCCAGTCCATGACAAAGATGTGGCACACAATTCACTCATTTGGAGTGTATAAAACTTCTCTTAGCACCGAGTTATCCCACAGATGATTAAGCAATTCACCTTTTCCATCTGACCTGTACTTCAGATTCTAAGCTTTTATTTTTAGGCAATAATTTCACCCTCACAAAGAAACACAGGCAAGCAGAGATCTGGATGTTTGTAGGATTACTACCAGCACCTGTTAATTCTGAAACCTAACAAAATTGCACTGTTGGTGTTGTTATTTTACTGTTCCATCATTTTAGCACAACAGACAAATAGTGAGCATATCTTCCACGATGTCAGACTGGGTGAGCTTACATAACTTCACTCTCATTCTTAATTTTCCCCTTCCAATGTATAAAAACATTCTAGTTCACCTCTGAAAATGTTTGTGGTGTGATAAAGAAACGATATATCGATTTACCATATTGACATATACTTCAGTATAACATGCTGTACAGAAATACTAAAAATCATGCATGCAAAATGGATTGGCTTAGACACCAGAATGAAGAGAGCAGATTTGCTTTACTGAGTGTATCATTCAGGATTTAAGTAAGTAAAACACCACAGTTTTATACTTATCTGAAACCGCCACACAGTTGCCGCTGCAAAGCTACTAAAATCATCTGGAGAGCTCAAAATTATTCTGCCAGCAGAGCACAAAATGCCATCTTTGCCTAGTCCCTGGGGATCCTTTCTCCTAAAGGATCGTGTCCCACAAGGCACACGAGGCTGAAACCACTGTCCTCATTACCTGGATGCACAGAGATTGCTTTGTATTTACACACCTGCATCTTTAAAACTCCACGACTGCTTATAATGAAAATCAGACTAAAGTGATTCATGTGACACAGAACTTCTCCTGGGCAATCACCAGTTATATTTACCATCCAACAAGAAAACTACCATACAAAGGCATAAAAACCACAGAAAACTCAAAACACCAGTTCTCCCGAGGGCCTCGATTTTTCTTCTTTCCCATCTTTATTTTTGCACCTCTTTAATTGTCTCATCTTTTCTGCTTTCTCTTTTCCCTAAGTGATTTTTTTTTCGTATTGGTGCCTATATAAATATTCTTCCACTTCAGATACTTCATGTGAGAAAAGAAGTGTCGTTACTGCAGAGAAGATGAAGCAATATAATTGCAAAAGTATGTTCTTTATTCAAAATAGACTCATTCTACTTCTCTTCACCCCCTAAGTACAGTGCATAAAACCCCCTTGTTAATGGTACATACATTTTTTATGAATTGGACCCTTCATATTGAGAGTTCTAGTTTCTTTTATACTGTATGCATTAGCACAAATATAATCACATTAAGGTCACAAAGACCCTATCAGTTTTCCCTGAATTCATACAACATCTCATACTCACTGTTTGCTGTTACTGCTGGTGAATTCAATGATGATAAAGGTTATTTACCAGAAGATGGACAGTTGAATGCATTATTATTTCATGTTGGGCAGCTGATCCTTAGCTAAGAAGGGCAGGAGGCTTCTCTAAATTAAACTTTCCTTTCTTTCCATCTCTGGAAGCTTACTAAATGCCAAAGAGTGAGCACATTGAAGAACATCTATTTTGGGACAACTGTTACAGTTTGCCATCTTTATAGCTATTGTAAGATTTCTTTATGATTTTTTTATAGCATTTTTCTATGCACGTGTTTTTTGCTCCTAGTAGGGAAGAGGGCAAGCTTTCCACCAAAAGCCCAACTTCCTTACACTCACCCTCCCCACCTGACTCCTGTACCCTTCCTCCAAATAAAGAAGACTATGAAGATATCTTATAATGCCATACATTACTGTTTGCCTGAGGAACCTTGCACAATTTACTAAATCTGTGTTTGGCTGCAGGTATTACAGGCAATAAATGTGGATGGCCTCTGGTGCACAGTAATTCAGGCTTCTTGGTGGAAGAAGAGTAGTATGTGTGACATGCTTTGCCTTTTACAAGTTATAATGGGAGACTAATTTCAGAGGAGAGGGCACAGATAGGTGGCCTGTGACAGATACTCAACTTTGACATGGGATTGGAAAGAAAAAGCTGGAAGATGGGAAGCAGGTGCACTTAGTAGCCTATTGGTCCTATCAGACCCTGTTTAAAAATTCAGATCACCTATTTTGGTGAGAGAAGAATATCCAGTTAAGGAAGGAAGCATCCAATGAAACCTAGTAAAAGCACCTGGCAGCAGAGCCAGTGTTCAGCAAAATGCACCCCATAATATATGTAAACTCCTACTGGAGCATCCTGACCAACAAGTGTGGTAAAGCAACACTGGTTTATCACTGTTGCTACTGAGTTCACTGTCTGGTTTCGTCCCTGTGGTGTCTTTAACAATTCTACACTCTGTGCTGTGGTCTCTACACAGCCCTGTGGGACAGCTCCATCAAGTGTCTCATTGCAGGTTGTTCAGCTCTTTGGACTTTATTGAGGCTCTTGAAAGAGCCCATCCCACAGAGCAGCATCCTGTAGGAGTCCAGTTGGGATCCAGGAGGAAACCTGAACAATGGCAGCAACTCTGTATGCGGGTGACCACACTCTACATAACACAACTACTAAGTCTTCATTACAAACCTACTCAGCTGCATATGTACCTTCAGAAATTCCTGGATACAAAAATGTGACAGCCTTTCAAAAGCAACCTGTGCCATTTGGTATCTACAGCAAGTTCTCATGATGTGACTCAGCAGGATGAGACATTATTTCAAATGAAAGGATTGTCTGGGAGCTGCAGAAACTCATGGTATGCATGGCTGCAGACCTTGTAAATCCTGAACTGAATTAACTTCTGCCTCTCTATTATTGTCTGAAATCAATTATTGTGGCTATTGACAATAAGGTTTTGCCAGGAGTTCCCAAATACTTTATCTGTTTTTAAAGAACCTTCAGTCTCTGACCAGGTCTTGCAAACTATGTCAAGCCTTACCATTATTAAGCCAAGTTTAAAACATGCAGTAAGGGCTTTTGGTTCACACACCCACCTCTCCATTCCTTTCCCCCTCCGTAGATGAGAAGCTAAAAATATAAAAAAATAGCTAAAGAACTACTAGCCAGCCTCTATCATCGTGTCTGTATTTGAGAAGCTATTTGCCAGTCAGTGATAGTAAAACACTCTGCAGCAGCCACTAAGATGATCTTTTGTACACTGAAAATACCCTAAAATATCCACAGAGAAATAACCAAGTGGTTTACAAACTTTTGGATACCGTTCCTGTAACATGCTGATCTTGCCTTTGTGTGAGCCCAACTCCCACTGGATTATAAAAGTGTTGGATTAGTCCTCTAGGAAAGGTTTAAGAATACAGAACAGGTTAAAAAAGCTTCACAGGTAAGAGGCATGTATCCCAGAACAGGATAGATCTGGTTAGGAATGCCTTGTCATGGCAAGACCTCTTTGTAACAATGTGCTGCAAAGGAAGGAAAAAAAGCAAGAAGCAGCCACACAAAAACAGCTTTGCCAAAATATCAAGTGGCAGGCAACTTGCTTCAAATAGGGTGCTGTGACACATCCTAACAGGATTAAATTATATGGAATATACAACTGTTTTTAATCCATGCAAATGTTTGTCCTCACCTGTATATGTATGCCTCTATATATAGATACATATTTTTAAAAAAATCACCTCCTACATCACTTTAAGTTTTATATTCTTGTTCTGTTTATTTTTTCAGCATTACAGTAATTGAAAAATAACTACTGGTAAAAGATGCTATTAATTTAAGTGCATTCATAGTGTGTTGTCACTAATAGACTTGGGTAACACTATTCCTTTATCCTTTTTACAAAGCATTATTTTATTGTCCTCTCATTTCTAAGATTTTACTTCCACTTAAAGTCAAGTTGAGTGAGGGCTTTGCAGAATTCTATTATATTATTGTCCTGTCGTTATTCTAACTCCATTACACAACAACACAAAAGCAGCATCAGCTTCTATTTGTCGTATTTATTTTGAGGATTATGTCAGATCGCAGACTATGTGTACGTGCCTACTAAACATAATTTGGAGTTGGGCAAAAAGTTATCACTGATTCCTTCTAAAAATGCTTCTAAAGATAACATTTTTTAACTATTCTGTAAGAGCTCTGGCCTCTGACTTGGACTCATGCAAACCTTGAGAAGAACGTAGCTGTAGGTACAAAAAATAAGACAACGTTTAAAGGTACATATGGACAAACAGGTTTGAACTTCTTTGTCCATACTCCCAGCTTCACTGGCAGAAACCAGTCCTGGTGTGGAAGCCACACAGCTGTGCTCACACAGTGCTCTACAGATGCACACTGGGTGCTTCTGTAACACAGTTGTGCTGCTTCTCTGCCCAGAGAAGCTGTCTTGTGTCTGGCCACAATGGAGCACAGAGAACCTGGAGCAAGGAGGACCTTGGCTCCACCTTTCCTAGAAGTCACATCCTTTGGAGCCAAAAGATGGTTTAGCTCATCCGATGTGCTTTGTGGAACTGGAATTCTGTTGCCTTCCTAATGTCTTCTTGTAGTTTCCAGCTTTGAGGATGTGCAAAAAGCAACCAGGGCTGGGTGGAAACAAACAACACTTCCACTGTCTGTTCTTTATGGCTGCCATAAATGAAAGAAAGATTAGGTGTTAATCTGGCAAAAGGAAGCTTTATGTTTAATGCCTAACCAGTCCTCTGAGCCCTCCACCAGCTCCTTTCATCTCACACACAGTGTTGTTGGGCCTTCAGAGCACACAGAAATCCTGGACAAAAGGAGTGTGTCAATTAGAGTGGCTGCATGGACAGGTATTGCCAGCATGGCCTTTCCTCCAGTCACAGAAAGCAGGATTTCAGTCCCTGGCAAGAACACAGCTTGGATGTGCTGCTGCACTTTGCACATGGACTGTTGTAATAGTGTGGAGTTTACTTAATGTGATTCTAATGACTCTCCTCCAAAGAGTATTAGTGGATACCAGAACTCCCTAAATGGTAGCAATGGATAAACATCAGCCTGAGAAGTGCGGGTCTCTATTATTTACGAAACCGCAATTTCACTGTAAATAACCCAGTTGTTTAAATAATATGTATCTATATAATTGAGTCTTCTGTATACAAATAAATAAGGCTTTATTGCAATGTCAGAAGTTAACAAACCAGTCAATAAAATCAATAACTCACTTTTTCTTGCTTATATATCTAACTTTTCTCCACCTTTCTTATGTTCTCTGTTTGTTCTGGTTACATATTAACACTCTGAAGGATATATAGCTCTTATGATATCGTTCAGTAAATAATGATTGGAAGAAAAGTCTGAAGAAACACCTTCTCAGCAATTTAATACCCTCCTACTTCAACATATACCTGTCTGGTATAAATCAGGGAGAAAGAAACTGTCTTGATCTCTGCTTCAGAGTGCTATAGATTTTTAACGTGAACGATTATATTAAGGTCTAAGTAAATTAGGTTCATATTGATACATTTAGCTAAAAGTTCTCCAGGCCTAGATTGCACCATGGACAAAACAGCAGTGCCAGATTACAACACTGGGCTGCTTATGCCTCTGTGGCTACTATTGTGTCAGCATTTCCATTATGCTTCACAATTTTTCAAATATTTATAACTTAGCTGTAAAATTTGCTTTGGTGAGTTTTTTGGTGAATCAAAAGTAAGATTCTGCAAATCTTTCTTCAAGAAAGTTGGCCATTCCATTTCAGTTTCCATTACCAGGGTCCTGCCAGATTAGAATTCAAGGTCAAAGTTTATGAACCTGGTTGTTTTCTTTTCTTAATGAATCAAGGATCAAGTCCCTTTAAGAATATTCTTCAAAGAAAAAAGTGTATGGAAGGACTGGAAAATAAGGCTTGATTTTGTGATATGATTAAGTCCCTAGCTCGATAACCTCTTGTTTTCAGTAATTTGAAGAATTAAAATTAACAGCAAAGCTTCTGCAATGTAAAAACTAGCCATGGGGCATATACACTAAATTTTGTTCCACTAATTACATTTTCTTGTGGGTTTTTATCTGGGATCTAGCACACCTCCTAAACAGCATAAAACTGGGAGGGCTCCAAATGAGCCATTCTCATTTATCAGGAATACAAACACGCTCACAAAAGCTATCTTATTATGTATGCTCCATACAGGCTCCTTATTCAAAAATATTTTAACAGATGTCATTCTGGATAAATATAATGGCTCATCTGAGGCCTCGAAACACTTTACGCACAGTAGAAACAAATTTGGGCAGCATTTTTCAAATTGAGTTAAGTCCTTAATGCACACCCACAGGCTTACTTAGACTTATAGATACAATATCTTTTTCTTTCCTTCTCCTTAGCTGGCTGAGCTCGTGGTCTGTTATCAATGGAAATTTTCATGTTCTGATGCTGCCTTTTTGACTCACTGCTGAAAAATATCCTAAAACTCTGCATTTGGCTTCTGGATGAGATTTCTGTGGAGCACTGGCTGGAGGACAAATGCAAGCCATTTCTGCATGGTTCCAGCAGCCTATGGATCCCCTACAGAGAAACACAGAGGTGCACGTTGTACAACAGCATCCTCTGAATCCTTTTGGAAACACAACCACAGACAGGGGTTGCCCCAAACAGCAGAGGGTAGCAACATATCCCTATACTTTGTGAACCTCCACTCGTGAGCAGTCTCCCTAACATAAATACCAGCATGAAGGACTGGTGACACTTCTTTATGCTCCTGGGTAAGACACCCCTGTGCATAGTGAGTGTGTGGTTCTACCCTCAGGTCTTGGAGAGGTTGCAAAGCTTAGCAAGGCTTTACAAGAATTTAAATATTTTCTTTAAGTTTACACAATTTTGTTTGGTATTGAAAAAACAGGCTCTGGTAGTCACACAGAGGCAAGTACATAGTTCATACCAAGTGATATCTATTGTGAACACAGAAGATACTTCCTTCCCCCTGAGTTTCATTTCATGTCATATAGTAACACTGAGACAAATTGTGGCAGTATTTTATATTAAACTAGAAAGTTTCTTTAAAGTAACTCTAACTTTTGCAAAGTTTGAAATCCTAAACCCGGGTTACATGCCAGTGCATGTGTCCTGATCTTTCAGGATGGCATAATGCCTGCGTGGTGTCGTGTCATGTCATCTGCTGGGGCTGGAGGTTATCACAGTGGTCTGCAAGCAGGAATGCTGTGCTTTCTCAGGGAAGGGTCTCTAAGTACAGTCACATTAAATTCCATGTACACAGAAACTCACCCTGCTTTCCAGAACTGCAGTCACTTTTCATAAACGCGAGTTTTAAGTATTACATTGTGAACGCATCTGTAAAAATACATTTTCTGCTCAAAGTTAGAGGAAAAAAAGCACCCAAAACACTACAATGCAGTCTAAGTTAATACTTTGTCCCAGAAGAAGAGAGGAGAAAACAGTCAGATTTTCCCTCCAAGAAATCACATGTATCATCAGCATCAAAGGAGACACTTTATATTAACACCTGAACACAAGGCCTTGTAAGTGATTAAATGACCAGCAGATGCTAAAGCATTTTACTGCCATTTTTTTCTGATTTTGTGTTTGGAATAAAAAAATACTTTGAATTAAAATGGGAAGAGCGGAGGAAATCACAGTAGATGGTGACAGATCCTGCTACTAAAACAAGAGTTTAAAACACATCAGGGAATCATGGAGGCTGGAGGCCCCTTACACTTCTCCCTCTCATGCTGGAACAAAAAATGGAATTTCCCCATTAGGAACAGCTCATCTTCCAAGAATACTTTCCTACTCCACAAAGACAAATATTTTCAAACACAGTATCATATTCACACTCTACTCCTCTACTTACTAAAGACATAAATACCTAAATATTTCAGAACTACAATATAATGCAATAACATTCAGCATAATAACATCCATCAGAAAGGACAACTTAAAAGAAAAGCATTGCATTTTCCGTATGAAACGATGTATAATGATCATTGCCTGGGAATGGATCAATCTGACTCCAGTGGAGCAGCTGCATAAGCATTCAAGACAGCAATAGCTACAAGCTCTGGTGAGATACTTTTCTTCCCAATGTCATCTCATTTTATCTCCCCTGAGCAAGGCTGAAAGTCATGCTGAAAAAAGAATCTGAAAACAGCTTTCTCTCCATGTCCCCATTCCTGAAATTCTTGATTTTACTAATAATTCTCAATTGGCTAGTAAATTTTAGTTGTAACACATTGAGTCCGATTATGACCACCACAAATCCTGGTTTTTATGGATTTACAGTGTTTGAGGGTTAAAAGCAGACTCTGGGACAAAATAATACATACATAATTTGTACTTTAAGAGAAAAGCTTTTTGTTTTAAAATCCTCTACCATTTAAATTTTATACAAGTGATGGGAATAATGCAGGCAGTTAAAACTGTCATTGTCATAATTCTCCTCTTTTAGTATACTTTTAATAATTTCATGAAACAGAATAGTCAAAACTGAGTTTTTGTACTTGGAGGCCAGATATCACTGAATTGCACTTCAAGACCCAAATACAGTTTTCTACCGTATTTCTACCCTACACTTTGACAGAACGTTTGATTCCAAACCAATATTTGAATTCAAATAACTCTCCATTTCTTTAATATGCACTAGTTTGGTGTTATTTTCAAAGGGTACCCTTCAAAGCTGCAAACAGGACAGGAATGCCACATACCAAGATGTGTATCAGAGCCATGCTTAACCACTTCTCAGTCCTCCTGTACCACTGTGTTTTCAGTGTCCAAATCCCCAAACTTTTCTGGAGCAGATGTTCCAAATCCCCAAACTTCTCAGCATAAGTATAAGCTTGTTTCTCATGGATCCCCAAGTGCAGAAGCTGGAGGCTAAAACTTCCTTCTAGGAAACTCACTGGGTCCATTCATTTTCCTGAACATATTTGATAGCTTTTACTGATGATGCAACACAAAACTAAGGGCATTCCTAATGTAATGCCAATGAACATTAAGGAATTATCACTCACTTTTAATAGATGACAAGAAATACTAACGATGTGGTAATAGCAGTTGGCAGCATCATTAGCATGAACTTTTTTCTGCTCCATTTACCTTGGGGGACAATTTCCCAGAGATAACAAAGGCCAGCAGTGAATTCATATCCCAAACTGAGCAGCCAAACTTGACCCACAGTCAGGAGTTTTGAAAAGGACTCATTTATCTGACAGACCTGTACAGTCTTCTCCTTTCCATGTGCTACCACAGAGGCAAACACCCGGGAATGCACCAGAAGTGACAGCCCTCATCTTTCCAGCTAACAAGGACTGTTCTAAGCAGTCCAGCTCCACAGTAAATTTTATGTCAAACTTCTATCCTCCACAGCTTAGATAAGAGCAGTGAACTCTGAGTAGGGGAATGCACCAAAGCAACCCTTCTGGCAAGGATTTTCCATAGTCCACCCCCTCACCTGGCAGGACTGTAGCAATGTTCCCAGGTGGATGTTGGAGTTTTTTAGATCCCATTTTCACCACAGTAAGTACATTTCAACACTGCAAAATGCTTAGGCATCATTATCATCTCCCAGCCTTGAAAGCTTCCACAAAACTACTTTACCTCCTGTTTTCCCCAAGTCTATCTCTTTGGCATTCCCTGCCATTTGTAGTCACAGCTATTTCATCCAGTCCTCCTGTGTCACCAGGTAACCATCTCCCTTCACCTCAAAGGTCATCCCTCTGTCAAGCTATAAGGGCCCATTTTCACAGAAGGCTCAAGACAGTCTCTGTGGGAACACATTGTCTGGCTACCCTCAGAGTCATTGGTTTGAATTATTTTCTGCCCTATAAGTCAGGAACAAAAATCACAAACCCCAAAATTTAGTAGAACTAACATGATTAGTAAAGTATTCATTTTTGTAGCTGTCAGCCATTTCAGCAGCAATGATGGTGCTCAGTGAAGACTTTCCAGTCATTCACTTACTATGGTTTAAATTCTTGAAAGACTTTGTGTAGCTGTTTCATGTGTAAACAGTGCATAATTATTACCTCACCATGTTAATCTGTATTACAGAATAGGCAACAAGCCTTGCAACTATTTTTTCTCTCATTAATGTTCTCATTATACATTTGGTTGGTTCTTTGGGGTATTGTTTGGGGGGAGGGTATTTATTTATTTATGTGTCTATTTATTTATTTGGGATATGGGTTGTTTTGTTTTGTTTGTTTGGGGTTTGGGGGGGTTTGGTTTGATTTGGTGTGGTCTTTTTGGTGGGAGTTTTTTTTTTTTGGTTTCTGTCAGGTTTTTTCCCCCAAATTTACACTCTGTTGGCCAAATTCTGCTCTCTGACATTCATGCAGTTCAGCTGAATGCAGGAGACTTCCAATGGATCCCTGTGAAAGATGAACCCTGTGAAGGTCTGACTGTCCTCCAGCTCTGCTGGGAGTTTATAGCTGTGGTGGACACACGTTAAACTAGGCAGCCATAAGTCAACATCTTTCAGTGTTCAATTTGAAGCCTACACCTTTGTGTTTAATTCCAGTGTAACTAGTCACACTGCTGACATGTACAGGCATGGGGATTAAGTGACAGCTAAGCATAACCCCTTTTGTGTGCATGTTTTTGTGCTTAAACACCATGTCCTCTGCAAAGAACATTAAGGGGCAATGGCATATATTTCTGCACCTAGTTCATGTGTTTATGCATCTGCTACAACATGATTGCTGGCAGCCCTTTCCTTGCACCAGTGTGGTGCCTCACATGGAGTAAATGCTATCAGCTGGATTAGGGAGAACACAAGAGAAATGTTCTTACAGCAGGGTGGGCTCCCTGAGCTGGTTCACCACAAGGGCTCAGTGTGCAGGGCAGAGCAGGGGCAGTGTGGAGTGAGGAAGCTTAAAAAGCAATGTAAGTTTTATACAAAAATTCCTCTTCTCATGGAACAACACTTGCTTGCAAAGAGCACAGCAGAGCAGTGCAGAGGGGTTGCCT
>WEIV01023841.1:16416-26884 GCA_013390005.1 Calyptomena viridis
GGGCCGGCGGCCCCGGGCGGGGCGGGACCCCGTCGCTCCTCGTGGCCGCGGGCGGTGCGGGCTGGGTGGCACCGAGGAGCGTTCGTGGGAGGGGGCACGTGTGCTTCCCTGCCTGGAGGTTCGGGTGGTCCGTGTGCCCCCTGTAAAGGTAAGGGCTTACTGGCACAAATGAGACGTGCTCATCAAATTCCAGCGGGCTCGTGTCTGTGTCTGCATCAGCTCCGGCTCTGGAGTTGCTCGGCTTTGATAGACACTGGGGGACTTGTTGCTCTGAAAACAGATTTTCTTTAAATTACGAATTTTTTTGAAAATGATTTGATACTCTTCCTTTTTTTTTTTTAATTCCCTTTTCTTGCCTTTTTTTTTAATGTGTCTTTTGATACCTAACCTCCCAGACAGGGAGATTCAGGTTAGGCCAGATGTCAGACACCATCATTTCCTACATATATATTACAGAATTAAACGTATTCCGTAGGCCTCGGCCATCCTCATTTAACGCCACAGCGATAATGGTGTGGTCCTTAAATAGAAGGAACTGTCTGATGATTGCTGGGCTTTTTTTGTTTGTAGGTGTTGTTTTTGTTTTTTTTTTTTTTTAAACTTTAAAATGCACAGTAAAATGCGTAGCTTACTCCTTTGAACTTAATATATGTGCAATTTCTGTCAAAATCAGTGAGGACACATGTTTAATTCAGAGATTGACGTTGACCTTCCTTGTTACAATTATAGTCCAGGATAAAATCATTGAAGTTTTATAGATAAAGATAAGAAAATAGTTCACTCACCTCAACTAGATTAATTTATTAGTTTGGCAAGATTTTTTTCTGAATCAGGGTGTAAACTGATAGTTGTGGTTTGCATAGAACTAGGGGAAAGCTTCCCACGNGATTTGATACTCTTCCTTTTTTTTTTTTAATTCCCTTTTCTTGCCTTTTTTTTTAATGTGTCTTTTGATACCTAACCTCCCAGACAGGGAGATTCAGGTTAGGCCAGATGTCAGACACCATCATTTCCTACATATATATTACAGAATTAAACGTATTCCGTAGGCCTCGGCCATCCTCATTTAACGCCACAGCGATAATGGTGTGGTCCTTAAATAGAAGGAACTGTCTGATGATTGCTGGGCTTTTTTTGTTTGTAGGTGTTGTTTGTTTGTTTTTTTTTAACTTTAAAATGCACAGTAAAATACGTAGCTTACTCCTTTGAACTTAATATATGTGCAATTTCTGTCAAAATCAGTGAGGACACATGTTTAATTCAGAGATTGACGTTGACCTTCCTTGTTACAATTATAGTCCAGGATAAAATCATTGAAGTTTTATAGATAAAGATAAGAAAATAGTTCACTCACCTCAACTAGATTAATTTATTAGTTTGGCAAGATTTTTTTCTGAATCAGGGTGTAAACTGATAGTTGTGGTTTGCATAGAACTAGGGGAAAGCTTCCCACGAGGTGTGACACACCCACTGTGCAGTTTCTGGTACTTTCCCCTGAAGTTTCTGTGCCACATACTCAGAGTCAACGCCAAATTAGATCGACTGCAACTCCAAATTGTTCTGATGGTTCTGTATCTCTCGTTCCCATGTGGTGCTTGTAGTTGGCTTGGAGGATCTGCTCTGCATTTTACTACCCGTTTTGACATGTCTGATGTGAAATTCATCATAAATGCATCTTCAGCATGTACAAATATTAATTGGTGATGACAAAACTGTTTGTTAATGGACCAAACAGGCCGGTGTGAAGAGTTCTAGTTACATTTTTACTCTCCACTCTTTCCCATGCCCAAATCAGCTAATTTTCTATAGGATTCTTGCATATACTAGGTTTAATTCTTTTGAAATACCTGCTACTGCTGGTTAACTGGCTATGTGCTTGTAACCCTGTCCTGCCTAGAAAGTAATATACTGAACTGGGAATCCAGTCATCTTACTTACCAGTCACTTACCCAAGTGACCTTGGGTGTGTGATAAATCCTCACTGTGCCTTGCTGTCCCGATCAGTGAAGTAGGTGAGCACATGCAAGGTGGTTGGAAGGTTTTGGGTGATGTGTTGCACAGAGGAGAGAAGGAAATTAACAGCAGCCTGCTTTAAAGACGTGCAAGAAATGTCATGCACCGAGTGTCTGTCTCCAGCCCATAGCAAGGACCCTCAGCCACCCCTTAGTGGCTTCTGTGGGGCCCAGCACGGGGCTGCTGTGAGGTTCCAGCTCTGCTCCATCATCCGTGTGTGCAGTGGAGGAGGCTTGGGCAGTCCTTCACTGGAGGGTAGGTGACGTGCTCCTGACAACTTGTCTGCCTGTTCACATAAGCATATGACAGGTGAAGGGGTCTTAAAAGCCAGGAAATTTTCTCCTCTGAACTTCCAGCAAGTTTCATCTGACAGCAGTGTACCGGTTAACATGAGTAAAACTTTTCCCAAGTTCTTTTTTCGTTGGGGTTATTTTTTCATTGTGGTCTTACATGAATAAATAACTGTTAGATAAGCCAGCGAGTGGACAGACCTAAGATGTTATTCTGCCTCACAGCACAGCCTGCATTAGAGCTGGTTTGGTGCTATCCCTCAAGGATGCACACTTCTGTCCTTTCTCTTAAGCTGGCCCTGATCCCTTGGTGAGCCACTTCTGGGGTTTTCAGGGTTTTCTTTTAGTGGAGGAAGAGGAGTTGCATTAATTCTGTTGCTAGTTTAGCTCCCCAAAGCCGTGCACTTCAGGGTCATAACACACTTGAGGAACATGCTGCTGAAGAGTGTTGTGGCCCAGTTTGGCTCAGCCTGTCCTTAGGGAATGCAGTGGCATTAGCCAGGTGTGCGGGCACTTACTCTGGGCTGAGCGTGGGGTGGGAACAACAAGCTACTGGCATCTCCTTGAGGGGTAAGAGCATCTGTACAGGCATGGGCACTATGTTAGCTGCCTGTGAGTCTGCAAGGACTTTCTCATACAGCCAGAACTCCAGAGCTGAAACCAAATTTGTAGGAGTTTATTTTCTCCAGTGTTAAGAATAAACAAAAGAGAAGTGCAAACTGCTGCAGAAAGGTAATCAGCATGAAGCAATGTGTTTGGATTATAAGTTAGTAACATATGGTTTGCTAAGAAAAAGTAATGCAGGAGGTATAGAACTGAGAATCTCAGTGTAGCTTGGAGATTGATTAAGCATTATTTTTTATCACTGCACGTAGAGAATTGAACTTTTCAAGTAGATTACATCAAGACAATTATTTCCTCAGTGGATTTATCATTTGTGGTTCTCCTTTCCTTGGGAAAGGCCATTATTCTGGTAATTTATTTTTCCTCCCTCTCTGCATCAAAACGTGTGTCTCAACAACATGCCCTGAAAATGTTTACGCTGAAGTACTTTGACATTCTCTGAGATTTCTTTGAGCCAACACTGTTTCCTCTCTGACTGTTGGGCACCTTGGAAACTGGTACAGCTGTTGAATAATAGTTGTGCTTGTGGTCATGGATGGAAAGGGAGTCAAAGCAGCCAGGTTCTAGCCTAGCAGGGAGGTTTTGAACTGGTGGTGGGGACGGGGCAAAGGTGGCTTTTAGCAGTGGAGGTGCTCTGAAGTGGTGTGTTGAACCCTGGCATAATTTTTTTTTTTCACTTTCAAGGTGTAAAAAGTGGCACTATTCTGCTGAGGAATTCTGTCTGCTGTTAATGCTTAATAATATTTTAGGCTAGTAAATCAGGTACTGCCACTACCAACTGTCTTCTTTCACTGTCTTGCTTTCTTTTTTTTTTTTTGTAGAGTTACTACAGTGTTTGTGTTTATCATCTTAAAGTTAGATACACTAACTCAGGCTATCTTCTGAATGTGGAAATGACACAGATGTCCAGCATTACGTCTCAAGCATATTGTTCCTTTTGCTAGGATGAATTAGCTCTTACGAATTGAATCTGCCTTATTGATACAGTCACTTGTATGTAATTGTGTGTGGTATACATAAACAGTTTGTGTTTAGTTAGACAATTTACATTTCTTCTATGTCTCCTCCAATGATAAATTGATATGATAAAGGGAAAGTAGTGACTGTCCTTTAGATCTCCAGTTACCATTTTTATATGAATCTTTTAATTGTAAATGGATCCCCTGTTAATGATTTTGTGTTGCTTTCATAAAAACTTTGTCTCTCATACGACTCATGTGTGTTGGACAAAACAGTAGGTTTTCTGTGGTGTGGACTGGGTGCTGGTGCAGGGGCATTTCTCCAGCCAAATTGAGAAATACCTGTTTCTAGACACTTACTGGAAATCTTCTCTTACTATAAAATCAGTGGCCTGTGCCATTTTTGTTTCTCCCAGAACTGAAGGCCATGGATTGTTATCAGAATAGGAGTTGTAACTTACTCAAGGAGAACTGCTGTCCCTTCCTGTTTTGTGTGCCTGTGTATTGTCAGTCCCAAAGAGGCCCAGTATATGAAGTGATCTGGTTATAGAGTCAGAAGTGAGGACTGGGGTGGTATGGTGAGGCTGCCACACGTGTGCAATGGTTGGACAAGTGTTTTAGGTGTTTGAAGGGAAACAGTTTCACTGGAGTGAACAGGAGGCAGCAGCATCTCTCTGGCAATGGTGGATACCCCAACAAGGCTCTTTCTAATTGAGGTGGGGTATGACTTGTTAGGAAAGAAATACTGTTTTGTTTTGTTTTTTTCAGTGGGTTTATATACAATTTGCTCCTTTTTGCAAGGCAGATTTTCACTGACACTCAGACCTGGGGCCTCGGCAGCTTTGGATACTCAAGGTCACAGTAGTTTGTGAAAAATGATGGTCCTGGAAAGAAGACTGGTGTCCCATCTCCGACTTCGTTGTTTCCTTTCACCATCAGTGTGTTGGAGGAGAGTGGGGAGCAGTGGACCTGGATGAAACTATTTCTTGTTCTCTCTCACATCAGGGTGTAAAACATAAATGCCGTATTTAATTCGTGGTTCACTGTTCTCTGCTGTGACTCAAATAGGCTAAAACCTGCTGCTTGGATCCAACTGCAACACATAGCAATTTTTTCAGGTATAAATGGCACTCAGCAGATACTATCTTCCAGAAAATCTTTTGACAGATTTCCTTCATCAGGAGGCTGACATTCTTAACTGCCTATAAATCACCATGAATACCTCTGTCTAAGGTAAATGCAGGCACAAAAGCTGAGCCCTCATAACTTTCTGAAAGTAAAACCAGACTCCTGCAGGCAGGCTTTCTGAGCTAGTGTTCAGTATACCCAAAGCATAGTCCTGTTTGAGTTTCTCTGTTCTGTTCTTTCACTACTCTTAAAAATCACTTGTATATCTCTGTAAATCTGAAGAGCTGCAAAGTGCAGTCTCTTCCTCAAAGGGAGGGCTCAGTCATATGGGACTCAGGATTCTCA
This sequence comes from Calyptomena viridis, assembly GCA_013390005.1. Lineage (NCBI taxonomy): Eukaryota > Metazoa > Chordata > Aves > Passeriformes > Eurylaimidae > Calyptomena > Calyptomena viridis. The sequence goes on from WEIV01023841.1 coordinate 21,776, forward strand.
GGCTAAGATCAGGCTTTAGATGATGAGAAAGTTGATCTGATATCAGCGTGGTGCATGTAGGTACTTCCAGTGGAGTTGAATCTGAAAACACATATTTGACTCTTTTGAAAAACTGACTATTCATGTATGCTGCTTAGGCTGGTTTGGGAATTGGGTATGGAGTTTTTCAGGCCAGAGGCTGTCTCTGCAGGCTTGTACTGCCCTAGAAGGATTTCAGTATGTTAAAAAGAGGCAACTGTTTGGTTTTTTAACATCATGTGTATTAACAATTGAGTTCCTCAATATATTTGTATTTATGGATAAAATGTACAGGTCATCTGTGTTGTGTAATATATATGTATCACTGATAGCCTCATATTTTTCTTAAGCTAAATGCTGTACTTAAGGGGCTTTTTTGCCTTCTGTTTTGCATACCTTCAAGGTATTTGGTTAAAAATGAGTTTCCATTAAGCAAAACTACATGATCTCAGATTAGGCCCAAGACAATTCTACATTCTAAAGGACATGTGTCACTTCAATTTAAATGATTGCTCAAAATATTTTTAAATACAGTGTACTCCTTGGCACTGTTTCCTAGTTGTTTGTCTATTACAATGCAGGGTATAATGACATGCAAAGAGACAGACAGTCTGTCCCCACAGTCTTAATGCCAACTGAGCTTTTTTATTTGTTCTGACACAAGTTGGATTTCTCAGTAGCTGTACAGTGGGGTGTTTTTTGCTTACCTGCTAATAGGTGTAATTACCGTGTCAAGTGGCAGGTTGTGTAAAGCAGAAGTACCCGAAGGTGAAGGGGAGCCTGAAGAGGGTCATCCCTGAGGCTGGAAAGTGCTGACAGTTGCCAGAGCTAACTTTAAATGAGCTACTCCTGTGCAAAGGCAGTTCAGAAACACAGTCTATGAGTATGCCTTGGATTCTGTGCTGTGGTGCCTTCGTAGCTTCCTGTGCTTGGGTATCACAGAATGGCCTGGGTTGGAAGAGACCTTAAGGATCATCTAGTTCCAACCTCCCTGCTGTGGGCAGGGACATCCTCAGGTTGCTCAGAGTTCCATCCAGCCTGGCTTTGAATGTTTCCAGGGATGGAGCATCCACAACATCTCTGGGTAGCTTAGTTAAATCTAGTTTGGTTGTATCTGTGCTTTACAGAGGTTTGCAGTATAGTAATATCCTAATCTTGATTGATTTTGCATCCTTTTCTCCTCTGGAATTTGCAGTTGGCTGTACTTACCCACCTCTTAATCACGTTGCATGGATACATGAACCAAAAGAATTAGAAGCTCCCTATTATTGCTGTAAGGATGACAATAAACATAGTCCAGTAACTGTTTTAAAGGTTTTTGTTTTGTTCTTTCAAACATTGATTAAAAAAAAGTAAAAAAAAAGCTTAAGGTATTTGGTACTGATCGTTGAATTCATAGTGAAAATGCACTGTACTGTGTACTGTAAAACCAATTCTGCTGTGCTGAATGATTCTGTCAATATTTCAACCAGTAAGTAGATGTTTTGCTGAGTCTTTAAGGAAAAAACCATTTACAGAAATAACACAGCTTCCAACAGGAATCTTTCTAGATAATGATGCCGGGTGTGCCTTTGATTACCTTTTGATATATGCACAGGTTCTGGTGAACACTGGGTTGAGCTTGTTTCCAAACACAAAATTGGTGGGATTTGCATACAAATGGCTTGAAGCCAGAAATGTTGTAAAAGATTTAAATATGTTAACAGCCTCTGTCTAAAAAACACATATTTTTCTTACTGATAGGTGTACCCAGGATTGCTCTAAACAAATCAAGGATTACCCATCTCCCTTATTTTTTGTGATACATTTGGCCTCTCTTCTTGTACAGTCCTTTTCAATATTTCCAAGTCTGTCTTGTTTACTATATAAAAGCCACATGCAATAAAAAGAAAAATGCTTTAGGTGAGAAGGGTAGGGGTGTTAATATTAGTCATACTAATGGATAATGTAATTTTTGAAATGAAATCCAGGAAGTCTTCCAAGAAATTTGCATCCAAATTCATGTTATTCCTGTGTACTTTCCCCCTGAAGCTGTTTAATATTTTAAAATACAGCCATGTAATGTTACATGTTCCTTTTTTCACTGTGTCAGGAAAAAAAAATCTTTATTTTCTTAGTTTTAACATTAAAGTTTAATATCACCCTGGATATTTTTTTTCCTGGATTTAGTTTATTTAGTTGTTGAAAATTTTTTATCTTGACCTGTATAGGGATGTAGGAACATGGAGGAATTGTTAGGAAACAGGAATGGTAATAGGAAGATTGAAGTAAATGTCTCCACAGAAGGCTCAGCGAAAAGCATAATTTTCTCCAGAAAAATTCAACAGAAAGTGGCCCAGATGGAGAGAAAGAGCGTCTTTCTTCCATAGCTTCTCAGGAAGTGTGCAGTATAGAAGGTGAGGGTGTTGGCAATGTGCACTGGTACTTTGGTAGTGCTTTGTTGCCAGATCTATGGTTCTCCAACCTGTGAGATGACAGCTGTCATATTTTTATCTGGAATTGCCAAGGCAGAGCTCTCCAGTCATGTGCAATGTGGTGCTTGTTCAGTAAGTTGTTGAATGTAAATAATTTGTGTGTACCCAGGGAGTCCAGTGCTTACAGGAAGCATATGACTGATCCTACACAAAATAGATGGGTTGTGGGTGGATGTACAGCATATCCTTTGAGTGCCTTCCAAAAGTGTCACAGCAAGGCAGGGATATTCACTGATTGTACACTGCACATGTAATAGCCTGTGCTCACAAAAGTGCTTTGGATTTAGTGTGTGTGCTTGTGGCAGTTGATGTCTGGGATGTCCCAGTGTATGGCAGCTTGTGTGGAGCTGTGCTCTAGGAATTCTGATGGAGCTACTGTTCCTCTGGAAATAGAGGGCAAGGAAAACATGGGAAGTGTATTTGGGAGAACTTGGGCGTATGGCAGCCTTGTGCAGGAGCCTTTCAGGTTGTTCACAGCTGCAGGAAATAAAAAGACAAAGTGAAGCCTTGTCAGGTTATGGTGCTGTCAGTGGTTCAGTGTTTGCCTGGTGTTTTCTGGTTATGGGCTGGCAAAGAGAAAGGACTTGGTGTAGGACAAAGCAATGCATTGGAGAATATAACCCAAAATTTCACAAGGAAGGAGAGAATGAACTACAACCAGTAATTACCACAACTGATACATGTCTTCATTCTCCAAATGCTCCTTTATATTCAAATAAGTGGATTCTAGGTTTTCAGACTTGGTAGCTGCTCTAAGTCCTTATTTGTGTAATCCTTCTGCTTCATAACAGAGAACTTATGTTTAAAAGGGGATTAAAACCATACTGGTGTTCCAGTGTCCTTGAAAATAGCATTTTTAGCTTTTTAATTTTTTTCTTAAAATTCGCCTCAGTTAAAACCTGCTCATTTTCTCCCAGCCCTCCAACAGAAACCATAGACGTACATTGCAAAGGTGTGCATGCAGTGGGTTTCACAGTAAATCCTTCTGCTGCTCATTCTCTTCAGTCATCCGAATGGTTGGTTTCAGAGCCTTCTGTTGCACAGACAGACCATTCCATAGCACCACAGCGTGTCTTGTGTTGGTCCAGAGAATGTGGTCACTCCTGATATGTGGCATAGGAACCAGAAGACAACAAGCAGCTGGTTTTGGTAATGAGGGAAACAGCACACAAGGTCTCTTTGAATGTAGGTGTGCTTGTGCACCAGTTGTCTGTATTTTTGTGGATGCAATTTTATAACTACTGGTGGCAAGACTAATGAGGAAATGGGGAGCAGATGGCTCTACAAGAGTAGACAGCTAAGACCACTCAATAGCAACCACGAAGCAGAGGGAGAGTGTTCTACACTGAGCTTGGTTTACAGATTGGTTGTCTTGGACTGCCTGAGGCTTGTATACATTAGGTTGAATCAGTTGTTGGCTCTGGGTGGTAGTTTTACAATAATGTTTCAGCATTAGTATTGTCTTTCCTTATAAAGGAAAACAGTTTGCTTCCTGCCTCTTTATTGTAAATGATTGGAATTAGCTGCTTCCTAGTGGTTGTTTTGAGTGCACATAGCCATTGAAGTAGAATTTATTGTACAAAACCAGGTAATTTGCTAATTAGCACCTTAAAGGATCATCTTTAATGCTCTCTTTTTACTTAAATCTCTCCTTTTTTTCATGCCTTTCGTTCATCTTAGTCTTTCTTTATTCTTCTCCAGCTGCCAGCAGTTTCCATCTGCCCCTTTGCTGATTCATTGTCCACTGCATGAACCTGCTTTATTTGTGCTTGGGAAGAACAGAAAAAGACAAACTCCTCCAGTTACTCTTTTCTCAGTTTCTCTTTCAACTTTCTCTTTTTATTTTTCATTTCCTATTTTCGTTCAGTAACCCTCATTTCCCCACCTTTAATCTACTTCATTAGTTCCCATGTGATTGTGCTGATTAGCCTCTGTTGCCTTCCTGTGCTGGAGGAGGAGGCAGAAGGGATGCAATTAGCAGGAGATGGTTTCTTGTAGGAGCCAAGGGAGGACCATCCTGCCCACTGCAGTACTGGAAGATCAGGTGCAGAGATAGACTGTGTTTCATCCAACCCAGAGCAACCATGGGGTTTAGCTAGTCATTAAAATGATAAGGGGACAGTATGAAATGTATAGAATTAGATCAGTGTATTTCACTATCATGGGTGTATCTGTTTGGCTGTGCTTTCCATCTGTTCTGGTTTGTAAACTTTTGAATGTAGTATTTTCTATTGTTAAGACTAGCAGTTACAGTAGCATTTACTGCATGTTTCTCCAAGGGTTAATAAAATCAGTCTTCTAGTTTTCTTTTAAAATACAGTTGCTTCTCTATTTTGTAAGGATGGCATGTCTGTCCATGTAAATTCTACTTAAAACACATATTTATGTATTTTGTTTGCAATTCTAGGAATGCTTTAAGGGAAGCTGGGCCACTCACAAGTTACTACACAAAAAAGCAAGTAAGTACATTCTTTTCTAAATCCATTTTAATATTGTTTTGAATTGGCTTTGTCCTGTGCAGTGAGCTCTAGGTGGCCCTGCTTGAGCAGGGGACTGGACCAGATGACCTCCAGAGGTCTTTTCCAACCTCATCTGTTCTGTGCTTTTCTGCCTAAGG
>WEIV01023841.1:30778-57164 GCA_013390005.1 Calyptomena viridis
GTGTATTTAAAATTAAAGAAGTGCCTTTGAGGTAGTGGGCTTAAACTCATACCTGTTACCTCTGTATTTTGACGTTTATTCTGCAAAAAAGCTACTGCTAGTTCAGGTGATGTCTCCTAGCTGTTTACTGTCCTGCCAATTACAGAGCAGCCTGTTTCAGAAAAACTCAGTGAATTAATTTAGAATTTAAATAGATGGTTTTATATTATTTTATGTAAATGGTTTGAAATAACCTGGTGAGTGTTGAACAGCTCTGCTGAAGGAAAAGAGACTACTATTATCTCCAGCACCAGAACAGTGAAGAATAACAGAGGTCAGTAAGATCTTCTGTTGTGCAAAGTGAGTTTAGAAGATGATGACCTCAGGATAGCTGTGTTTGCAAGTTGGTACAAGTTTGTACATGAAATAAGCCAAAGCTTTTTTACAGGAATAATGGAGTTTTGGTTACATTTATATTTTCTAAGTGGTCTGTGCTAGAAATGCTGCCCTAGTGGCATCCTCTCTATAGTCTTTTCCATCTGTTACAGGCTCATCAGAGAACAGATTAAGAGAGTCTGAACACACATGTATTTGTTAGTGTTGTTGGAGAAAAGGGTGTTCTGAGTATGTCACTGGCCAAGTAATTTAGTGGTGTTATTGCTGAACATTGGCTTTTTTGTCTTTTGACCGCTGTAGGATTGTTGCAAACAAAACCTAGTGCTAATGATTAGAAATAGCAATCTTGCTAGAGAGAGGAAGGATGTATGTGGAACCAGTGCATTGGCAGTCTGGAAAGCACCAGACTAAATACTGCAATGTAACAGGGATAATATGTTATAAAACCAGTTTGATTTATGTGGTACATAAAAGTTTGATTTTTGCAAAGCTGTGGAGTTGTATATTAGTAGTTGTATAATATGAAGCCTGTAAAGAGTAACAGGAGAATGTTTGAGAAATGAGAATTTGAACTGTTCTGGAGTGTTTGGATACTTCACCACCTCTTTTCAGTGAGGTGCAATATTCCACTGTATTTAATTTCGCTGCATTAAGTCTCTGCTTTTGTGACAGTAAGAAGTGTTCTTGCAACCTAACCACCTTTGACTATGATTTATTTAGACACCAACAAGACCTGTGCCAAGTTATATTCAGAGACCGGATTATGCTGATCACCCACTAGGTAACTTGAAACAAATCACAATTACGGAGTGTTACATTTGCTTTCTATTTTTCTTTTAATTGAAAAAGCTTTTAGAACATGAGGGAGATACTGGAGAAGGAAACCTCTTTTATCTGTTCTTCTCATTTTACTTCTTCCCCTTGTTAACTTAGATTTTTCAAAAACAATGGTTACAAGTATTTTTTGGAAGTCTAGCATTTGTAATGTGTTATCTTTGAGAGGTGTTCAAGGAATTAAAAAAACCCAAACATAAAAGTCTTGGTGTTAACATACATAGTCCTGTTAACTTCATAACAAACAGCAGTCAGTTGACTGTCACAGGTGAATTCTAAGCCATTCTTAGTGGCATCAGTGTATCTGTTGAATGTGTTATAAAATAACAAAAAAAAACCTGCAGTAAGCAACACCCAAAAGAAAACTGGTGTATGACTTCCAGCTATTTTTGGACGTGGAGGGAATGCATTCAAAATTGCTTGCTTATTGGTTTATTTTTGTATTTCCCCTTTTTATATCAGTATCGGTGCTTTGCATTTCCCCAAAAAGTGGCTATAAAGTTCGTTGACATTATTTTTTAATCTTAAGCTGTTCTTTAGTTATTCTTTACAGAGTGTACATATTTAAACAACTCAAAATACTCTGTTTTAGTGAGTCGTTCATCTATAGAGCTGAGCTTGCAAAGAATTTGATAGGAAGAATTTATGTATTTATCCGCTGATTATTGCAATAGTATAAGAAAATATATTCACAAGCTCATATAATCCTTTTTGGCTCTTTTAGAATATTACTTATTATTAATTGTTTTCTAAAAGCAGCTAAAAAATACTTTCCTATGAATAATTTCCTTGTAAATATGATTTTTAAGGTTATGTTTATCCAGTAGATGAATGGGCCTCCTGAGCACATGTGGGCATTACAGTATTGTGAAAGGCTTATGAATTCAAGTTAATTTGGTTAATGATGATAATGCTGTGGTTTAGAGGGTTCGTTACTTTAGTCTGTGGTGAGAAAGTTTGTACTTCATTGCCATTGATAAGGTAAGTAAGTTGCTTGACTGGGCATGTGTAGTAATTAATCACTCCTCCATATAACATGGGTTATTTCCTTTTTTTTTCTCCTCCCCCTTTTTTCTTTTCAGGAATGTCTGAGTCAGAACAGGCTTTAAAAGGCACCTCTCAAATAAAAATACTGTCATCTGAGGATATAGAAGGGATGCGAGTAGTGTGCAGGGTAAGGGGTTTTGATTTTTGTTACAAGGTACTTTTGTTCTTTAAAAATCTATAGTTATTTTACCAGTTTGTGACAGCACATTTGAGAGTACAAACTTTCAAGCTACTTTAGAGGACTGAAAAATAGTTTGGGAAATTTGATATTTTCTTGCTTTTTTCTCTCCTTGTGACTCCCCATTCACAGTACACTATTTCAAAGGCAGAAAGATAAAGTTATCTGTTTCCTGGCTTTATTATTACTATAGACAATCTGTAGCTGAGACACGGTTACTGTTAAGAACATGTTTTATAGTGCATAAATGAGAACAGAACTTTTTCATATCCTGGGGTTAGCACTAAGTAAAGACTAAAAAACAAAAGCAAAAAAATCCCTATACCTAACAGTTTTTGGAAAAGAGCTTTTCAATTGTAATCACCTCCTTGTGCATGAAGGGAAACTTTGAAATGTATTTAGGTAATCTAATTTAAGATTATGGTATTGAAGGAAATTGTGGATAAAATCTTAAATGGGGTATTTTCAAATCTCACAGAGGTGGCTTAGTAATATAACCTGGAGACATCTTAAAGTCTTTCTAGAGCCCAACTCCACCCAGTTTTCCCATTGATCTCAGTGTGGCTGTCAAAAGTGGGTTTCTGATCTTCTGGAGAGTGGTCCCGATCTCTTTTAAATTTTAAATTGTTTAATTTGCAGCTTGCTAGGGAAGTATTGGATGTTGCTGCCATGATGGTGAAAGCAGGAGTAACTACTGAAGAAATTGATCATGCTGTCCATTTAGTAAGATGATTTTAATCTTCTTCTGGTGTTTCTAAGTGCTTTCTTCTGTCTCTTTCCTTTTGAATGATTGTTGTGTGGTTTTCTTTGTTGCGTGAGTTTCTTTTCTTTAGTTTGAACTGTTTCTTGGTTTGAAGCTAGTGTGTAGTGCAGATGTTAGGAATGTGCTCCAGTGCAATGGTAGGTCCAAAATGAGTTAGGATCTCCTGGGCCTCTCTCTTTATCATTTGCTTCTGTGATTTCTGGCTTCACATTTCTTCTAATTTTCTTCACTTGCTTTCTCAATTGACATCATATAACTTTCTTTCTTCTAAACCATTTTGGCTCCACAGATACCATTATATAAAGAGCAACATATGTAGGTCATGGATTTCTTGTGCTTCGTGTTGTTGGTTAGGATGTACAGAGGAGAAAATTTAATTATTTATGATGAGAATCAGAACTGAGGTGCCTCAGAGAGAATTGAAACAACATGTTTGCAGTCAGACAAACTGAAGCCACAGTCCAGTACTTGAAATACATATTGAAGAACTTTCCTGGCTTAGCTGTTCATAGATACTTGAATTGTGTAATTTTTTTTTTGCTGCCTTCTTTGTGAATCATGTAATCTGATAATTGAGGATATTTCTGTCCACTCTGTGGAAGACAATGATTTTGATAAGTTTGTTAGAGAATGACAGAATTGTTAAGGTTGGAAGCAACTTCTGGAGATCACCTAGTCCAACCCACCTGCTAGAGAGCTTTCTGGTTCTGTTTATCTGCATTTGCTGCTGTTGAGCCAAGAGTGATGTAAATGTTGTATTAGACCAGGCATTTAAAACCAGTAACTAAAAATGACTGGGTTTAGCTGCATAAATATTGCCATGCATAGTTTTAAATTTGGATATATCAATATTTGTAGTTGGAACATAAAAATGAGCAGAAGTAAAATTAAAATAAGTTTACCTTCTTCCTAGTAAGAAATGCAAAGCATAACGAAGTACTGCGAAGAAGTACTTGAAGAATCTTATTTTCAAGAGTCACTGCTTTTCAAGAGTCACTGCTTTTCAGCCTATCCATACTGTAAAGCTGTTGTGCATGTATTTTTTTCTACATTTTTTCTTTGTACAAAACTTACTGATGTAAAGGGTAAATTGTATTTTCTCTGCTTAGGCTTGTATTGCAAGGAATTGCTATCCTTCCCCTCTGAATTATTATAATTTCCCTAAGTCGTGTTGTACGTCAGTGAATGAAGTGATCTGTCATGGAATTCCTGACAGGAGGCCATTGCAGGAGGGAGATATTGTTAATGGTAAGTGCTGTGAAAATTAACCTTCAACATTTCTACCTTCTGTCCAGCTAAACTGTGCGGTAAGGTGAGGCAGCTTCTTAAGAGAGACTTTGGTTCTTATCTACCAATTAAACTCTGCTTTTTCCATACTTAGATTCATGAGTTTATTTAATAAAACAATTTCAAAAATTTGCTCCACTTTAAGAGCTTTGATCTGTGCATTAGTACAGTCTCTGAGTATTGCACTTGTTGCATATCTTCTAGTTGTTCCAGACTCTATATATAGTGAATAAAATGTGTATTGAATTATTCAAGTGGATTAGTTTCTGTGTGAATTCTTAATTTAGATGGCTCTAGACCCTTAAAATTTTGCTGTCATTGTAACGATTATGAGGACTGTAAATTAAAACACTTACCCTTTTTTTTGCATATCCTAACAGTACCAGCTGCTTTTTGTTCATGGTACATCAAGACACTTATGCTTTCTTGGGTGGTGAGGAATACTTTTGTAAATTACTTGACCATTTTTGGTTTTTGCTTTCATTTCTTCTTGGTTTGGCAGTAAAAAAATAATGATACTTGTTTCATACAAAGACTTGCACTTTGTTTATTGCATTGGTTTGCTTTTCTGTATCCTAGGCTTTGGCCTGCCTCTAGAAGCAGGTTGTAATCTTCTTAGATTATCAGATATTTGATGCATATTACCATGTAATAGTATGTGCTAAATCTGCATCTCAGTGCTGTGGGTCCCAGCCTTTTCAGAACAAATCTTGGGATTGCTTCCCCTTTCTAGGTTTGGTCTGACTGATAGCTCTAGGCTGTAGTGTACATGTGTGCCAAAGCTCTTTTTTCTTTTTTTAACTTCAAAGGTGATGCCTTTTCAGAGCTCTCTATGGTTGCCAGCTTTTCTGGCATTGCTGGAGTCCAAACTTAAGAAGCCCAGCTCATAGAATCATAGAATGCTTTGTGTTGAAAGGGACCTTACAGATAACTTAGTTCCAACCCTCGTACTGTGGACAGGATACCTTTCACCTTGTCTTGTCACTCATGGCTAAGCTTTGCAAACGAAGATATGGGAAGGGCTGTACCCACCCTTGCTACAAGCACGCTGGTGGCTAAAAAGGCCAATGTGGGATAGACAAGTCCGGGAACAAAAGGCGCAACTAAAAGTCTCCTTAGGTGGTATTGACGAGGCACGGTTCTTTCTGCATTGTCTTTTCTCCTCAAGGCTAATTCTATGTGAGTTTTCAAAGGAGGCAGCAGCGTTGTACGTGGTGTGTCTCCATANCGAAAGCTCTGTATGCCTTTGCTAACCTGTTACCTATCTCTTTGTCAATCCTACCATCTGAGGAGATAATACTTCCTAGGTAGTTGAACTGCTGGACTGATCTAAGCTCTGATTTACCTGTAGTGATATGAGGATGGTGGTAAGGTCCTTGATGTGCAGGTTGGTAAAGAACTTCTGTCTTCCTTAAGCTGACTTCCTGCCCAAAAAGCTCAGCGGCCTTTGCAAACCCCTTGTAAATAGTCTCTCTCCATCTTCCTTGTAGGCTCCCTTCAGGTTGAAGCCAACTGAAGGCTGCAGTTAGGTCACTCTTGAAGCCCTCTGTTTTCCAGGCTGAACAATCCAAATCTTCTCAGCCTTTCCTCATAGGAGATGTGCTCCATCCTTCTAATTAACTTGATTGGCTTCGTGTACATGGTGCCTTTACCTCTCTGCTATTTGCATGCAGCACCTCAGCCCTAGAGAGCACCTTCTGTAAGAGGGTTTAGTCATACCTTTGTCCACATCCCTGCACTTGATCACGCTTGGAGCCTTCTGCTTTGTTTTGATAAGAAAGAACTAGGCTTCCTTTTGGCAAGGTAGTGGCTCAAAAGCCTCTTTAAAAGAAGGAACAAAACTGGTTACAAGGAAGAGATAGAAAAAGTACCTTGAAGGGAATGTACCCAGTTCAGTGCACATCCTTCTCTTTATTTAAAACTTTTTAGCCTGCTGAAAGCCATGCCAAAGTCCAAAACACGTTTTTTGGGATCACAGGAAAACGTCATCTAGAAAATACTGCCAAGGGATGTCTAGTCCAGCTCCCTGCTCTGAGCAGGGCATCCTAACGTTGCGTTATCATCCTCTTCCCTGGGAGCAGATCCTTAAACAAAGCTGATCTGTCTGGAAAGTGAGCTGTTCTGGCCAAATCTGGCAGCGTCAAGAGAAAGTCTGGTAGTCACGTGGCCTGTAGAGATAGACTCTTTGCAACAAGTAGTCTGCACTCTGTGCTAAGGAGCCCTGATAAACAGTTTTATCAGCATATGTTACCGGGGTGTTGATTTCTGTACAGGCCTGTTGTTACATTGCCAGATCTGTACACTGCAGAAGTATTGTAGTCCCACACAACCGTGCAGGGAGTGTAGTGTAACCCTGCACATGCATCTATCCACAACAGGCAGTGTTGTTTCATGGGGTGTTCATTTCATTCTTAAATGTTTGCCAGCAGTCCAGATTTACTGTTAACACTGATGTGTGTTCTCCCACATTTTCCTATCAAGTTTGTACTGGTCTCTCTCAGTGGCTTGTGTCATATTCCTAAAATATTATTGCTCACTCCATTTTCCTTCAAGACTATTTATCTGTGAGAAGGTCTGTGTGTTGATTTCTTCATAAATAGCAGCGCAATAACTATTCAGTGGATTTGGTGCTTTAGCAGCTATTAGATCTACCAAGATGACTGACAAAGACTTATAAACACCAAAGTACCCATTCTATCACAGGAAGTCAACTTCATATGCAAAAATACAATTACGTGCCTTTTCAAATTAATTTCTCCCATTAGTGCTGGAATTTAGTTCTAAGGAAGTATTTTAACTGGGTAAATCACCATGGAGCAAAAATCTTCTCTTTCCTGGAATGCCAATTGTAAGCTTGCTGTGTCTGTGTTGCATGGGTGGAGGATTCTCCCTTTTTTATTTTTAATTAAATCAAACCATTCACCAGTGAGACACTATCCTATTAATTAATTCCATAGAATCTACAGGGTAGGCATGAGAGAATTGATTCTACTGGAAGAATCTACATCTGGAATTCTTGCAAAGTAATCTTGACAATTGGCGTACCCTATTTTTCCATGTTTGTGCTTGTCCTTTCACAAATCGAGGGGCAAGAAATGAGGAATACAGAGCTAATATTGCCACGTGTGTGTTCTTTGCAGTGGATATTACTGTCTATCGCAATGGCTATCACGGAGATCTGAACGAGACGTTTTATGTGGGAGAAGTTGATGAGGGTGCAAGGAGGCTTGTGCAAACAACTTATGAGTGCCTAATGCAAGCCATCGATGCAGGTAAACCCTTTGACCAGAGCCTGAAGCATTAAGGTGTTGGTTCTCAGACGATTGCTTGTATTTGCCACTGCCCAGAGTGACCTCTGCTGCTGCAAACAGAAGCATTGGTGTGTTGTCACCAGCAGGTGATGGATGTTGTGTAATACAGTGATCCTTCAACTGGCACAGTTCTGTGGGCAGTGGTTGCAACTTCTGTTTGAAGCATGGGTTGATGAGAAAGATGTACTTGATGTTGAGTGGAGCCACAGATGATGATATTTACATGGAAACAGCCTTTTTTGTCTGTTAGATGAATAAAATATCCTTGATCAGAGTAGTTTAGAGAATGTGACAAGCAAAGTGTGTTTTGGAAAACCATACTTTTATAGTTCGTATGGTGTTTCACAGCGAACCACTAAGGTAAAACACTGTTTGAACACTTAAACATATCTCTTTACCCCTGCCAAACCTGATGGTTGTTTCATAAAGTGAGTTATGAACTCTTGGTTTTCAGCTGTGGGAGTGTGCCAGAGGAGACAGATCCATATCCTTCAGTACTCACAGAACTTTAAGTATGTCGCTTAGTTATAACTCAGGATGGCTGCATTGAGACATACAATGAGATAGAAAGGTAACTAGAGAATGTCATGTTCAACTTCTGAAAACAAAACAAAAATCTCCCGAGTCCCTGGAATGTCTAGTGTAATCTGTATCTTTTGTACCCTGCAGCTTCTTAAAATCCCCAATAAAATTTACTCGTTTCAGAACCTCTAAAGACTGAAGTTTAAGGTGCTATGTAGGAAGACTTTGCATTTAATCAAAAGTAAATGAAAAAAAAAATTATAATTAACACAACTTTTGTTAATAATTTGGAGGTAACTAGCCAAGCAGAAAAGACAGAAATCCATAGGAATGATGTCTAGTGTATCCATTGTATGATCCAAAAAAAGTACTGCAGAGTTGATCTGTGAAGAATATAGATTATCTGTTTAAATGGGATTACTGTTCTCAAATGACCACTTTGTTTTTTAGAGCTAAACCAGAAGAATGTTTATCTTGCTCCTTTATTTTTATATTAAATGTTATGTGTGTTATCTCTTTCATATCATGGCTTTGATGTATAAACTATGACAGAAATTCCCCTTTGTGTTCATTGTAATGAGATTTAAATTCTCAGCGTAAGTTTTTTTTTTTACCATCTTTTTAGATGCTGTAATGGGTTTTAGACATTGCCTATGAGCAGGAATTCTGGCAGCAAGTGTCTCGGCTGTTAAAAAGGGTCACCTCTGCCCTCTTTAAATCATCTTAATTTCTTGGTGTTGGACCAGCAGAGCTCTAACTAGGAGAGCTGTATGAGAGAGAAGCAGAGGGCTCCTTGCTGCATTGAAATTGGTTGCTGGTACTGTCAGCCCTAAGGGAGATGGTACAAAAGATGAATCTCTTGCCCAGCATGACTTTTTTCTTTTTTATCTTTTTTCTTTCTTTTTTTCTTCTTTCTTTTTTCCTTCCTTTTTTATTTTTTTCTTTTTTTTTTTTCCTGTCTTCCTGCCTGCCTCCCTCCCTCCCTTCCTTCCTTTTTAATTTTCAGGAAAGCATGCACATTCCAGTAATCTAAATTCCTTGTTGTTTTTTTGTAAATTCAACTTAGGGATTTCAGTTATAGTTCCTTATATTAGCAGAGAATTGAACTAAATGGTTTCTTAATGTAAAGTTTTAGCTTTATGTGAACTCTGCTTAAGATGGCTCCACACAACCACATGACATCTGGTTCCTGAAGGAACAACATATACTCAAGGAGTTCTGAAGGGTCTTGAAAAAGCATTTACATGATTTTTAATTTTTTGTGGTTCAAGCTTGCATTTGGTATGATCTTCATTAGCTGATGGATGAAACATTGTAGCTTTTATGATATTATTACTCTCTTGTCCAAGTGCTCAAAGTTAATTTCTCACACCATTTTTATGTGTTTCAAACTCTTTAAGGTTTCCTAAAGGACTTGTCAAAAAAGTTAGTCCTGAATATGAAGATACTTATTTGCTGTAGTGTTGTCACAGAGAATCTTGTCTAAGAATAGAAATACCTGTTTTCCTTTTTATTTTTCCCCCATTCTTGGTACTTTGTGTACATTTTTCATACAGTAATATTGGGATAAGTGTACATTAAAGTATAGTTCATGCATTCATTGCAAGAAGCACTGCAGCTCAGACTGTGAGAACTTACCAAGTACTTTGAAAGTCTTTGTTGTTTTTAATTTCAAACTTTGACATACTTCTAATGTGAGCACTTGCATCCATGGAAGGAAGACAGTAGTGTTCTTGTGAAAAAGGAGTTTTATTCTTTGTGTCTTGTTTTTTCTTTTATATGAGACCATTTCCTTCCTCTCTCAGGTTATTGCACTCATTTATATACTTAGTGGATTAGGTGGTCATAGGAAGTTGTGTACTGGAACAGATGGACATACAAGCCGTGAGTGCTACAGAGATGGTATTTGATGGCTAGTTATGTTGAAAGAAAGCTCTTTAAATTTCCGTCTGTATCTCTTCAATTTTGCAGTAAAACCTGGTGTTCGGTACAGAGAACTGGGAAACATTATTCAGAAACACGCTCAAGCAAATGGATTTTCAGTGGTTCGGAGCTACTGTGGACATGGAATCCATAAACTTTTCCATACAGCCCCTAATGTGCCACATTATGCCAGTGAGTATTTATTCCATTGGTGCTGTCCTGTAGACAAGAAGTGGTTTGCAATGAATGCACTCAATTTACCTCTTGGTTGTATTCTATTTAAGTAGCATGTTGCCTAACAGACATCAGGTTAGCTTTTGGCACTCAGAAAATATTTTTTTTTAAACTCTGGACTGTAGCATCCTTTCTGAACCTAAATAAGGTGAATACATTATATAATGAAACAGTCTGTGCCTACACCAAAGGTTAGTGTTAGCTCTCATCTGTACTGGGTAAGTGCTCAAAGTTTTTGCCTGAATTCTTAACTGAATTCCCTTGGACATTTTTGTCTGACATGAACAGGCAAATGTTTCTCTCCTCATAAGGTCTAAGCAAAACCTTACTGCCATTTCCAGATGTAAATAAAAAGCTCTTTGAGTAGTATAGATGGGTGTTGTGTCTGAAGCTGGATCCTGTTTTTTGACTTTCCTTCATCTGAGTGTTGTGATCTGGTGCTCCTGGAAACTTCTTTATAGAGTGTGGCAGAAGAGGAAGAGCCATTCCCTCAGCAGTATTGGTTTTTGGATACCCATGGCTCCATATCAATTTTTCCAGTAGGACTAAGAAGCAGCATCCACAGAGGCACAGGAGGGAAGTTTAAGTGCCAGTGGACAACTAAGGGTAGAGTAAATCATGAAGCTTTGATGAACAGTTCACACCCACTTCAGCTGCAAAGCTTCCCTGATAGGACACCTCCTCAGACTTGAGAGGTGCCTCCCATCTCCTAATGAGCTTTAACATCTTATGGTTATAGATTATTTATTCCTGACTTCTCGTGTCATCATTTCCCTAAGTTTTTTTTTCAGAGAACAGAGAGAATCTGTTAATTGTGGGGTAAAAGGATATCAGAATTCCTGGTGTGTAGTTTTGTTATGTAAAATGAAAAAAATCTGGATACTTTGGAGATGGAGAGCATTTTATACCAGTTAAAATTCAAGCCGAGAAAAAGGACATTTGTAACTTTCCTGGCTATTTGGAACTTTGAACTTTTTTCTTCTTTTTTTTTTTTTTCATTGAGCAAATATGCCTGTTCCCAGAAAGAAAGATGCTGGGGTTTTTTTTTCTGGTATTTTTAAATACAGATTCACAGCAAAAACAAAGTGGAAAAATCTGAGGACCTTAAAGGCTCTTGAAGAAAAAAAACAAATTAGAAAGAATGCTGCTGCTTATTTCTTGCTTACTGTGAAATGAGTTTGAAAAGCAAAAAGCTTGTTTCATAAATATTTAAATTATTTATCAAAAATATGAAAACTGCAGAGAATAAAGGACAAAATTTGTTCAGATGCAGAAGACCAGAAACTTAAATGTAAGTGTTGAGAAAAAAAATACCAGCAGATGATTGAGAGAAGACCCTTTAAGTAAAAAGGAAAATGTTCTAGTTGCTGATGTGACAGATTGATGTCAGAGATTTTTAGAGCCTGTAGGTGATCTGGGCAGTTTAATAAATTTACACAATTACGAGTTAGACAAGGGGATGGGGAATCTATCTATGTGTAAAAATTGAACCAAATTTTCTGGAGCAGTAAAGTGGCTTGGAGCTAACAGCTCCTGTGCAATCCCAGAGTCTGTTCCAGCTCCCAGGCTGAGTCACATCTGAGCTGCACTGCCGTTCTAGGTGAAACAGGACAGTGGAAAAGGGCTGAAGGCCTTTCTTCAGTCAAACTACACTCCTAGAGTTGTGCTGTGTTTTGTGTGCCTCCACATAAATATTTTTGGTGCATATAACATCAATAAGTTCCTGTGTTATTGTCCTGGATGCCTTGAAATTCTCTGCTATTTTATATTAGCTAAAGAGCACAGCATTATCACCCTGACACTATTATGACCCCATTACGCAGAATAATGAGGGGGGAACAGTGTGTCTTTCATAGATGGAATCATGGGGTTACTTAACTGCTGTCTTAGTTTGACCATTTATTGGAGCTAATGGCTTAGTGGAAACAAAGAAGGTTTCAAGCCTTCTTTGAATAGCTTAAGCTCTTCTTACTTCTATTCGAGTTTTTTAAATGATGTTTTTCATTATAGGAGTGTGCAGAAATTCTGGTATTACATTTGTTCAGTGTTTCTACAGAGCTAGAATTGAAATTGCAGTTGTTGGAGAGAAAGCAATTAATTTTAAGCTCCTTGAGTAAATATTTCAGTGTTTGAAGATGGGGAGAAGGGAAGAATTAAGGGAAATCTTAATGTAGGAGTAAAAATGGACAAGCGAACAGGTCATCTCAGAAGGGCTTTTCTGACTTTTCAATATTTACAAATACTGTTGTATTCTTCTAAGAGAAGGATTCATTCATTCGCTAAGATGGTATCCCTTTTTCTAACTTGAGCGTTTATTTTATTGCAGAAAATAAGGCAGTTGGAGTCATGAAGCCAGGTCATGTATTTACAATTGAGCCAATGATCTGTGAAGGTGAGCAATTTAGCAACAGAGTAAAATGGTTACTCCTGTTTGCTGCTAAGTACTGATAGAATAAGACGCTGCTTCTATTCTGTGTGCTTCATATTTTCCATTTCTCTTCGGGGAAATGGCGCGTGTTACTTAAACTGGCAAAAAGTCAACGATTTCTGTTTTTAGGTGGTTGGCAGGATGAAACGTGGCCTGACGGGTGGACTGCGGTGACGCGGGACGGGAAGCGCTCGGCGCAGTTCGAACACACGCTGCTGGTCACAGACACAGGCTGTGAGATCCTGACCCGCCGCCTCGATAGCATTCGTCCCCATTTCATGTCCCAGTGACAGCCTGCGCGGGGCAGCGGGGTCTCAACAATACATACATGCATTTCTTGTCTCTGTACTACGCATTTTTTTTAAGTACAGAATAGAAAGGTTTCATCATTTACTTTGTTCTCAGTGGTTGTAGATAAGAGGGGTATCTTGAAGAACCTGACCCGATGTCTGGAAAAGCAGAGAAGAATTTAAAGAACTTCCTGCTTTCCTCCTACCTACAACACTCACGCTATATTTTTCTTTTTTCTTCAATTCTCTCTTTAGCACCTCTCTTCCAGTTAGACCCACAATTGCTTCTGTTGCTGCCATGGTATTAGCTAGAAAAGCGTGGGTAACCTTTCCCACCGGGACTTGATATTTTGGGATCCAGGTTTTTTTCATCACTTCAGCGTGCCCTGTCACTCTCAGTGCGTGAGTGGCACCTGAGATTTTAAGCATTTCTAGTTCCAAAGACTTGCTCCTGCTTCAGCAGATACTGTTCTAATGGGCCGGGCCTTGTTTGTTAGTCAGTTGAGAAGGGGGCAGAAGGGAGAAGGAGACATACATCTGAGAACAGGCTACCTTTACTTCTGTCCCCACCTCTCTGTCGATGGCTTCTGTGGTGATTGCGACTGTAGGTGACACACTGTGTTAATGGCAGGACTTGTTTCTCTTGCTGGAGATTTGATGGTATGGGCTTCCTACAGAGAAAATTAATAAATTCCGTTTTATATGCAGCTCCCTGGAATAAGCTGCTTCTTGGAGAAGCAGCACTTACAGGCAGTCTCCTGCTCCAAAAGCTTGGTGAAGCTGATGTATCAGATTTGCCTAGGTAAAGGAATGAAACAAGAACCAAAAAGATCCCATGATTCATGGGATCCCTATGTGTGTTAACTGGGGTGTTTTTTAAAGGTACATCCACAGTAGCTGTGGGGGAATGGATTTGCAAGACTTACAATGAAATAAGTATATATCTCAAAACAAGTCTGAGTGTGTGAAAATGAAACACGTTCAATGCTGTATTTGTTTTCTTTTGGTAATTTTTAAACGGGTCATTTTTTTTTTCCCCCCCTCAGTTGAGTGAGCTTCATGCTTTTGGAAAGTCTTGGGGAGGGCAGCTATGAAAACTGATCTTTTTCTTCAGACTGGGTATAGAGTGGGCAATGTTAGTATATATACCCCTTTATTTTCTGTTAATGGATCAAGATGAGCTGGAAATTGTTATATTAAGGAGTGTGGATTGACTAAGCCTCTCTCCTCTCTACCCTTTCTTTTTCCCCATGCCCACTTCCATCATCTTTGTTGTCTCTGCTGAGGGAATTTATGTTTTCTTCTGAATTGTAATGAAAAAATTTTCAGACCCCGTTACAGACTTAGTCTTACACCACTGCAATGCAAGAAATACTTAAACCAATGCAGACATTGTCATACAATCATGGGCCTAAAATACACTTTTTACAAGGTGTCTGGTGAGTTTGTTGCCACAGACCCAAGAACATGAAGTACTGCATACCCTTGACTCCCCTTGGCACTGCAGAATTTAGAGGGGGGAAAGGGGTTAGTGCTTCATAAAATTGGACTCGTGTACTCCCAAATTTGCCAGAAAATGTCTTCTCTGCCCTGAGTGCCTCAGACCTCTGTTGCTGTAAGAATATCATTGCAATGTTTTCATTACCTTTATTATTTTTAATTATGCAGTAAAGTGACCTGAAATGATGCATATAGAGCGTGTGTGCGTGCATATGTGTGTGTGTGTGTAGAGATTTTGAACAAAACAGACTGTAGTACTTGAGTGGAATTACCTGTGTTGAATGAGGTGTACTGGGGAGATGACTGTCCTGGAGGTTTGCCCACCATATCAGTCACTTGAATGGTTATAATGGTCTTGCCTTTTCTATGTGTGTGTGTGTATGATGGGGGGGGGGCTTCATTTTTGGTCTATGAAATAAAAGTTGCAGCTGCTTTTAACACAACTTTTTTTTTTTTCGTAATCCAAAACCAGATGTATAATTTTCAATTATATCCAGGTTTGCTTGCAGTAGTGCCTCACTGGTAGGGGCATGCAACCAGTTAGAACTCACCCTTAAAACCCACACATGTGCCACTTGAATACCTCTTTGCTCTTGCATCAGTACAACCAAATTTAGCACTGCATACTTTTAATACAGGCAGTCTAGGATGCTGTGCATTTTCGCCTATAAATTGAAATCACAGCATGGTGACTGCTTATACTGAGTCCATATGACTACAGTATTTTATAGTTAGCATCTACAGCAGTTCTTTCAACGTAAGATGGCACATCAGCCTCAAGAACAAAAATTTAATAAAAATATTGTGAAAAGATATTTTTCACCTATCTAGGTGTGTCTTTTGCTTGAATGGGACATATTAGACTTGTGCTGACTGGACTGGGGAAATTGACCACCAAAAATGGGGTACAGGCTCTTATGTTTCAGTCCCTTTGTTTGCTCCACAACTTCAAAAAAACCTATTTCAGATAGGCTCCATTTAATCAACTGCTTTGCAGGACAGAGTAGTCTGGAAGCTCTACTACAAGTAGCCAGGACATCGATTCTTGAAGCTGGGAAGAAGCTGCAAGTCTTTGATCCAAGTGCTCTGCTATCACTAAAAGCCTGTGTTGTTCTCCTACCGTGGTATTACAAGACCAGCTTCCCACACTCTTGAGGTGCAGATTTTCTGATAATGTAATGCAGACACGATTGTGTGGTCTTGATCTAGTCTGTGCACTATAGAGGAACAACTGTTCCAGTATAAATATTTTAAATCTGTTAGATCCAGCTGGGAAGTTGGGGTAGTGTGCCAAGATGTTGAGCTAATACTGTATTGATACCATCTTGTAATTATAGAGTACTCTTGCAGACACAGCTTAACAGCAAGTTTTCTACTGAAGTTTCTGATCTTCAGCCAGCCCTTCTGGAGCTACAAGGTACTGAGAATCAGTTCATTGTTGTGTTGGAGGGTTCACTTTCCTGGTACAAGTTCACTTTTTATTTCTTCCCAATGCTCAAAATTGAATTCTGACGATGTTCACACTTGTTCTTTACTGTCTGAAATAAAGTTAGAAACACAGCTACCTCAACTATTTTCAGAATGCTCTAGGGGTATCTTTTTAATGACAGATGGAAAAGATGTAATTGTCCCAGTTGTATAGCAGTGTCTTGGGTTAAGGTAGGTGTTAGTGGTGAGAGGGAATGCCAGTTTGCATTCAGTGTTCTCTGTAACAGTTGTTTTGACTAGGCTTCTTTAAAACATGAAATGTCCCTCTTAGTGTCCTTGGTTCACTGAAAAACACTTGAGTTTTTATTTATCTAACTTTTTTCTAACTGGCTAATCTCTCTGCCTCTGCTTTGCAATCTGTTTTCTGCTGTTCCTCTGTGTTTTACTGGATGTGAGGCACTGCTTCCAAGATTCAATACATTTATCCAGTCAGATCATTTCAACTGGAGTTAAGAAAACCTGCAACTCCAAAGTTGAAACTTAACCCCCCCCCCACAGCAAACAAAAAAATCCCACAAAACCCTGAAGCCTTTATCATACAATGCTCTATACTGTTGTTCCCCTGCACCCCTCAAGAGCAGGCTCTTGCTCTAGTAGTAGTACTTCCTGCCTCAGTGGTTTCTGACTAGAGGTAACAGTTCCATACTGGGTTTTTTTTTGCAGTGTTGGCTGCAGTTTGCTTAATTTACCAGTAAGTTTAAGGAAATAGAAAATCTGCCCTACTGAAGTCTTGGAGGACACTACTAGAGCAAGGGACTAGATCAGTCTGTGCTCTGATCTTCAGAAGAGGCCTTCCAATGAGACAAATGAGAAATAAGGCAAAATATGAACCTCCCAAGTGAACACGGGTACACCTGAGCACTGAAGTCATGTATTTGACACTGCTCTACAGTGGCTTCAGGGTTGAGCTGGATGCTACATCCATTGTAGTCACAGAACAGACTCAGAATCTTGACAAGTCTTGGAGTTTTGGCCACTTTCAGCACAGCTGCAGCAAACCACTGCTGCTTCTCACTCCAGCTGTGCTCAGCAAACTGCCTCATGCAATGGATTCCACATTATTTGCTATTGACTCTGAAGAATGCTCTTCCTCTGTCAGGTACATACACTGTAAAATCACTAGAGGAAACCAAGTGACACAAGCATAGTCACACTATTAATGCTCAGTAATTCCAACACTGTGTTTAGAAATAAGCTTTTATTAAGTAGATTGATGTAGCCACTATTGAATTTGAGGAATGAGTACAGAAAGAGAAGTTCCACAACCAGGACTAATTCTGTAATGCTGTGCAGTGGTTAACAATTTTTTGTTATTTAATACTCAGAATGCTCAACCTAAAATGTAGTCTTCCTAGTCCCAGTGAGTTTTCATTTACTTGATTCTTCCATCAAAAATTGCATTATAAGAAGGCAGTTACCATGTTGCTGGCCCACTAGGTCCACATTTGGCTCTAAAGTTTTAAGACGGTTCGAATGCTTAAAATGGAAAAGAAGAAGAAAAAAGTTACCAAGAAGTCAATTTTCTCCCCATCTCTCCCCTCCCCTTCATTGCTGAGACATATTTGAGCTTCTAATTTTAAGAAGGAAGTTACGTTTATGCCTATAATGTTTATTAAAAATTCTGGTTAAAAATAGGTTTGTAATGCTTGTTATCTTTGGGGTTTTTTAGTCTCTCCTCCAGTAAAATAAACTCAGAATGGATGCTTTTTCAAACCACATCAATTTTCAGTAGCTAGCCAAGAAGATTGATCAGGAATAGTAATATTTGCAGGTATTCTCTCTAGGCTGCTTGGAAATACAAACCCAACTTTTATGATTAGTTTCCTAGGACATGCTTATGTAAGAATAAAGCACTGAAGTGATACAGAAGTTTGTAATGGGGCAAGGGGATCAACTGCATAAAATTTGCCAAAATACAGTGTTTCCAATTATAAGAAATGCAGTTACTGTTAACTGATTTATTCAAAACAGGAATCATGAATGAGAAAGCAGATAGCTACTACTTTGGAGAACGTTATATACAATACATAGATAGAAATCAAATACAAAGACCATGCTGGTTTCCAGAGAGAATGCTCATAACTATTCATCTGCAGATGAACCTAAATACGGATGAACATAGTTGCCTGCATTAGTGCAAACATATCCTCTGATCAGAATACCCTACCTTGCACTGGTTTTGCAGTTGATCAGTACTTGCCAAGTACACTGCTGTAAGTGCAGCAAGGCTCATCACACATCCAGGAGGTTTCTAACCAGCAATAGGGTCACTTAAATATGTAGTGGAGTTGGGCCTCACTAGAAAGTTTAATACAGCTATAGCCCAAGTCTGCAGTATGAACAGTCCAAACTGCTGTTTATCTTAATAAAGGCAGGAATTGCTGTGTGTGAAGTACAAACCCACGATATGAACCTTCTACCTCAGTTCAAACTAGAGAGGAAAAAAAATTTACAGTGTAGCTTTTTAAAAATCATTGCAAGTGACTGATTGCACTGGTAATGTATCTTAAACGATTTAAAAATATACTGAATCTACTGTTTAATTGAAATAGACCAATAGCCTAATGACTTGTAAAAATGTATTAATGCAAATTCTCTTTCATTCTCTTTACATTTCTTTTTGTGAGGAAAAATGTTCTAGCAATGTTGAAAGCCTGAGACTGACTTACCCCTGTATCAGCTTTACACATGTAAAAAGTGTAAACACTTTTACACACTTGCTTGCTTTCTACTCTCTGCCTGTGCTTGGCACATGCCTAGAAGCTCAGAGAAAGTGTCTTTATCTCAGAATGAACGTGAATGGTGTATGTCACCCTTTAGCCTCCCCGTATTTTGACAGTGTCTTGTCAAGAATGTCTTTCAATATTTTGAACATTACCTCTTTCCTGAATGCATCAGCTCAAAAGCCTCATTAATTTTGTCAAAAGGCAGGGTATGAGTCACAAACTCATCAACCTTGATCTTTTTGGCCATGTATTCAGTCACCAGTTTTGGTACGTTGTCCACACTCTTCCAGCCTGAAAGCAAGCAAGCATGCCTTGGTTTTTCCCCTTTCCACCCATTTCAGAAGATTAAAAATACAACACTTATACAGGTACTTGCGTGAGCAATATGAAAAGTAACTAAGACGAGTGACGTGTTTGTCCGTCCTGCCCTAGGCAGGCAGGCAGTAAGAAATGCAAGAGGACAGCTAGGTCTGGCAAAAGCACACATTATCCAGACAGACACAGCTGCACAAGCTATTTCAGTGTTCAACATAACAGCAGCCCTCACCTAGGAAAGCATACACAAGACATTGCTATCAGCCCTTCTATGTATCTTTATAATCCAATTAAGTTTTGTATTACTTGGACAAAGAGCAGTGTAATAATTACAAGTTTGAATACTTCCATGAACTTCAGCAATTACTGAATCCCCAAGTTATCAATAGTTATAAAAATCTCAGTGTGGTTTTGGGTTGACAGCAGAAAACATGTATCAAGCACTTGTTGCTTTTTATTTTAAAGGTCCTTATAGCACATTCTCATCCCTACAGTCTGCTTAGTGGTTAAGCAACACACATGTACTGATTTGAGTTCCCATCTCCCCAAAGACTAGGTCTTTTCACTGGACCAATGTGAATCAAACCTTCACTTGATGATAAAGCAGTCTCTCTATACTACTCCTTTAGTACTGAATAGCATATAGCTCTTCAAAATATGTGAGCTATCATGCCATTGTGTTAATTTGTACTGTCTGTAGGAGTAACAAGTTTTAATAATTTTTATCCCAAAAGTCAACACAGCCTTTGTGAATAGCCTGTCAGTAGTACACTTCTTGCACAAGCAAAACCAAGGTGGTCTGTTCTTCCCAGCTTTAAGTCACAGTAAACTATTTGTATCCCCATACCAAAAGAGAGTTACCTCCAAACGCGGTGCCTTTCCATGTCCGCCCAGTTACCAACTGGAATGGCCGTGTGGAGATCTCCTGGCCAGCAGCAGCCACTCCAACTATCACACTGACTCCCCAGCCTTTGTGGCAGGCTTCCAAGGCAGCCCTCTTCACAGACAGACAGGACAAAGCAGAGTGTTCATTGCTAATGTCTGTGCTGCCTAGACAGGCTGCATTTCCTTCCCCAAATTAATCCCCACATCAGTATTTTAGGAACAGTAAGTACATTGAAAATTACATTAAATTTCCATTGGTTCAAATTCCTTATACTGTTAAAAGGTTCACTTTGCACATTTTATATTCCATCTAGTTTCCAAAGAAGTCACTCTGAACTCCCACTCAGAGTTGGGATAATCACAGACCATGCTACTGACAATTGGGAATGGTGGTGTAATTCCTGAAAACATAGCCTTACATTCAGTAATACTTCTGCATTTTCAAAGGTGAAAATAATTACTTGAGGAACTAGGGAAATACTGAGTGGTCCCTGAGATTTTACTGTTCATTGCACAATATATTTTGAGTTTTGTTAACTTTTCAACTGTCAATATACAAAACCTCAGGATTTCAAAGAAGTCCCATCAAGGAAAAAAAGTTTGTAGATTATAAGTGCTGTTTTCAACCCAAGAAGTACCAAGTGCTTTCATTACATGATCAGGATTGAACGTAAGTTGTCCTTTTTAGTCATAGCAGTTATCATTACTACTTTAAAAAAAAAAAGGTGAGTATGGCATGTTTTCTGTAAGAAAAAAAAGCAGCTCACTTTACTGTTTGGCTGAGTAGCCAAGTGACAGCTGCCCAGTCCCTCCCTCTAGACACTCCTGGTAGGCTGCACTCACCATGATTCCGACATTGCCAATGCACTCAAAGGAATAGTCCACACCACCATCAGTCATCTCAACCAGCGCCTCCTGGATGGGCTTCTTGAAGTCCTTGGGGCTGATGCACTCAGTAGCTCCAAACTCTTTGGCTTTGGCATACTTATCCTTGTTAATGTCAATGCCAATGATCCGGGATGCTCCTGCTACTTTACAGCCCATAATAACTGCCAGCCCAACTCCTCCTAAGCCAAAGACAGCACACGTAGAGCCAGGCTCCACCTAGGAATAAGAAGAGTCATGAGCAGCAGAAAAAAACCATCCTTCCATGTGAATGGGAAACACAGGTTAAGAAGTCTGTAATAAAGGAGAAAATACAAACAAATATATATGGCTATGAGCCTTTATCACTTAGAAAATGGAACCTGTATGGGAATTACATCCAAAAAGTTCTTTAGGCACTAAGCTCTTCTTTTTGCCTATAGACTTGGCTCCCATAGCCTGCCCTAGACTCATGCACACTTACCCACCAGCTCTGCCTCGCCCTGAGCTTCAAACTATCAGAATGACTTGCAGCAAGAGGAAGATGAATTGGAAAAGTAATTTATCTATAGCTGGTATCAAAAGGGATGCAGAATACCCTAAAGTGCATCAGGTTCTTCTAAACTTCATCAGTTGAAGAGAAAAATAGGTTTGGTACATGATGTTTACAGTCCTAATCTAGTCCCCAAGATGCCTTTACCTTAGCAGTGTTCAGAGCAGCCCCATAGCCAGTGGAGATGCCACAACCCAGCAGGCACACTTTATCCAGAGGTGCTGCTGCATCTATCTTGGCTACTGAGATATCAGCCACCACAGTGTACTCGGAGAAGGTGCTAGTCCCCATGAAGTGGTAAATCTGCTTTCCTTTGCAGGTAAATCTGCTGGTACCATCAGGCATGACTCCTTTCCCTTGAGTAATTCTTAAGCCAAAAACAGGAAAGTGCCATCAGAGTTTTATTCTTCGAAGAAAACTGCTGTAAATTACTTTTGATAACTAAAGCAGGTATACATTGAACAAATACTATACTGTGTGTCAAAAAAAAAGAAAAAAAGCCATACAGACCTTATCTTCTGGCACAGGTTTGTTTTAGGATTCTTACAGAACTTGCACTCTCCACACTGGGGAATGTACAGAGGGATAACAGTGTCTCCTGAGAAAAAATACAGTGTGATTAGTTATTGAATCAAGTAAAGCATTCTGAAAAAATGAAGTTATTCGATTGTCATTGTTTTTATGTGAGCTTCTGTGTATTAAAAACTGTTTACAGTATACAGCAATATTGTTTATATGGTGCTAGATAAACCACTTTAATTGTGTTTGAGCAGACAGCCCATGAGAAATTCATTTTTCCAGAAAAACCAGCAGTGTTTACTATATGTCAAAACAACCTGAAATCAACAGTGAAAAACATGATTAGACACTTTAAGCCCTTTAATTAAACCAACAGGCAAAAACTATCATTTGAAAAAAATAAAAAAACCCAAGCCTCTTCTAACTACAAATTGATATGATTTTGAGCAAGAAATTGGTATGCTGGGCTCTTTCAAGCATCAAACCAAGAGCACATGGAATAGATTAGTATTATATCTCACAGACAAAGGAATCTACACACGCATACACCCCAGAATAAAACATTATATTAGCTTCTGCAATACAGCATTTCAGTGGCCCAATTTGACAGTTGACCTTGAAATAAAGTAACACTTTTAAGGAAGGCAGAAAACTTGTAAGATATTTTCTTACCCTTCTTTACTTTTGTTACTCCTTCTCCAACACTCTCTACAATTCCTGCTCCTTCATGTCCCAAGATCACAGGGAAACATCCTTCAGGATCAGCACCACTCAGAGTATAGGCATCAGTGTGACAGACAGCAGTGGCAACTATCTGTGAAGAAATATATAATCTGAGACACCCTGAAGAACAGAATCTAAATAATTTCCTTTGGTCAGAAATTCAGAAAAATCGCCAGGTCAAACTGACCATTTCTGGCAGCATTTGTGATATGGCCAACATACTTTCAATTCCTGGCAAGGCATTTTTTCTTACTTTGAAAAAGTAAAGTCATGATAGTACGTTTTTATAAGTTCCATCATTTAAATTCTGACATTGAAAAGGGTAAAAGATGACATGTGGTCTCCTAAAGCTGGAAGTCAGTACACCAAGTAATCTCAAAGTAGGTTAGCATCTCAGATTTGAACTAAGTCTCTCAAAGGTAAAATACCAGAGAGACTACATAGAACTCTCAGTATTACATTAATGCAATTTAAATTAAATAAATAAATCCATGGTCTAAAGCACCATGCAAAGACCCTTTCCACAGAAATAAGTTTCACCTTAGTAGTGTATGCTTTTTGCCAGACATAGGCTACTGGAAATTCCTGATGAAATCAGAAACTTGGGTATAGGGAATGCAAGAGACCAATCACAGCTCAGCAGCCATAACTTATGGCCTCACTGAAGTAAAACCCAGCACATTACACAGCTGCAACGAGTCACAAGCTGTTGCTCTTCAAACAACATCAAAGGTGTTCCCAGTTCAGATGTTTTCTGGGAGCTTAGTCTGTAACAACTGGAATTGATTGACAAGATTAACCATTATCTTTACACCAGACTGTGAAGTGAGACCAGTAGAAACTAAAAATATTTTTCATAAACCGAAGATCTAAATACCATAATTTTCTTCTTTGTAAAGCCATCTGAATTACTAATGAATTAATGATATCTATTTAACATTTCTTCTGTTGGCAAACAAATTGTTCAGTTTTAATACTTAGCCTCTCAAAATACAATACATATAGCTAACAACTGATTTAATTACCTTGATACGAACTTCATGAGCTTTTGGTGGAGCAACCTCCACCTCCTCAATAGAGAGAGGTTTACCTGCCTCCCAGGCAACAGCAGCCTTGCATTTAATAACCTAAAAGACAAAACCAACACCACCAAAAAAGAGGACATCAATTGTATGGTTCATTTAAAATAACTTGTTCAGCCAAGTGAGAAAATGAGAGAAACACTACTAGATTTTGGAAATAATCCCAGATCTGAAATTCATAATTTCAATGCCAAGGTTTAATTGCCCCACACTTGCTTTCGGGAAGCCAAATAATAACGAGCAAAACAAGATCTGAAATTTGGATGTCATTCTCTTATTGAGCAAAAAATACAGTAAGCCCGGGAGTGCTTAGGAGACAGTCAAACACTGCAGTGAAGTGAGCAATAGGAATGGAAAGATTACGTAGTAAACTTGTGTTTTAAAGGAAGAGACTGGCACATTTCATTTCATTTCATATCATTTCCAAATCTATGGGTTTACACAGAGTGTTCCAAGTTAAGAAAGTTTATAAAGGAAACTGGAGGTCACATAGTGGTCCGAGACCCACATCAAGAATGAACTTCTTACAGTTTCCAAGTAGGATTTTGGCAAGGAGATGCATGTGCACGCAGTGACATGCAGAGCCCTCCAGTGATGCAGAGAGACTTTGTTGTAAGGCTACTGCACTACCAAATCTATGGGTTTACTGTTAGCAAGTCTTCATTTGCTGCTCTGGGCACCATGGCAAGTCCTGCTCTGCAACTACACCTCTACATCTCAGGAAGCTTTTCAAGCCAAACAGTGCAGAGCCTGGACAAAAGAGCAGAATTTCTGGATTTGTAAACCCTATTAACGGGCACGTATGCACCACTGACTGAGAAAATGAGCAGGCATTATAGCCATACAATCCAGAGCAGCTTCAGGAGCTAAAAGGATAAGCATCTGGAATATCCTTAGAGATCAGTTTTCCGAAGATGACTCCAGGTCTGTCCTTCAGGATAAAATGGGCAGCATATCAAATAATCTGAAGTTTGCTTTCTGACAGAAACCACATCTTTCAGCAAATGTGGTATTGAATAGCTTCCTAAATGACACACAGATAAGTTGTGAAAGCAAATTCAAGACCTTATCTACATAAAACCTCAGGAGTGCTGTCACAGACTAGACTACTTTGGAATGCATCACTGTGCAATCTACTCCAGAACACTGTGCATGTATTTTGGAATAATTCAGTTATACCAGAGACTTGCACTGATTTGCTTCCAGACAAACAAGGTCTTAGCCATTGCTTTGGAAATATGAAATATTTCATAACAAGTGTTATAAACCAATAGAAGAACATTTTCTGTGTTCAAAATAGCTGTGGTGTTCCTGTAGAATCACTGAAAGGGGATTAATGCAAATTCCCAAGGCCAGACATCGTCACTCAGCCTTTCTGAAATTTCACTGTGTCCTTTTTAATAATCAGGGTAAATATTACAAGAATGCATGGAATTTGGCATAGTAACTGACTGTGGGAACACAGTGTGAACAAGTGGTCATAATCTCTAAATTTACCAAAGATTTTGCCAGAAAATCCAAATTCAAAGCACAAAGTGCAAGAGGAGCCATCATTCGGTAAATCATTTACTGGTTTTCGATCCATCCTTCATCCTCCTCTCACTAAATCATCACTTGTTCTTGCACAGGAGATTCTGCATTCCTAAAATCTTAATTTCCACAAGCTTAGTTAAACATGAAATTAAAGATGGGAGAAAAAAAAGACTCTTTACAGGATAAATTCTGATCTTCCTAAAACTAACAGTACACATCTGGAAGCACATTTTGAAATAGTAATTTCTGGTTCAGAAATGTTTCAGAAGCTGGCTTTTGAAGCTGCAATCAGTTCATAAAGGCACAAAGGCCCCTGGACTACTCGGAGTGGGTATCAGGAAAGCCCCATCTTCTGCCCTTTCATTATTCAAAGCTTTCTGTTGTTGCTTTGCTGAAAATCTTGAAGCCAACAACTGGGAAAAAAAACAAACTAAACCCCACCAACTTCCACCAGTTCTTCATTTTCTCTATTCACACACTAGTCCGGGAGCGCAGCTGTCGGGTTGATCGCAGCTGTGCACACGATCAGCTATCTCACTCGGAATAAAACCGAGCTGCCTTATCTGCTCCAGACCCACCGCCAGCCTGGAGCAGCCGCCGGCACCTGGCCCAGAGCGGCCACCCTGCCCGGCCGCAGGGAATTAGCGCAGCCTTAGCAGTGGGTCTGGACCATCGCGCCGTCTGCAAAGCCGCCCAGCAAACCTGCCAGGAAACGCTTCTGTGTGCGAGCGGGGTCGCGTTTTACCGCCTCCTTCAAGTCAATTCGGTCACCAAAAGCCACGGGAAACCAGGCCGGCCCAAGGTTCCGCTCGTTCTTGCATCGCCGCGACCCAGGAGCGGCCGGAGCGCAACCCCCGCATCCACAAAACGCGCCCCGCGGGCGCCGGGGAGCAACGCGCGCGCGTTCGCTCCCAATCCCGCGGATACCGAACGGCGGGAGCCTCCCACGGGAACAGCGGCACCGGCTGCGCCGCACGCCTCACACGCGTGGGGCACCAGCACGGAC
>WEIV01023841.1:57245-68380 GCA_013390005.1 Calyptomena viridis
GACATTCCCACCGCGGGTGACATTCCCCCCCCGCGGAACGCGCCCGCGCCATCTCACCCCGCTCGCCATCGCGCACGGCCGCGGCTCCCAGCGGAAGGAAAAGGCAACCCCGCCTCCCTGTCTCCCGCCTCTCCTTTCGGGGCGGGCGAGGGAGGCGGCGCGTTTCTCCCCTTCTGCCTTCCCGTCCCATGTTAATTAGATATATTCGAAACAAGTGTGGAAGTGAGCGTGACAGTTTTGCAGTAGAGACACATAAGGCTGAGACACTGAAAGGCTTTTACTATTGTAGATACGGAAATAAGTCATTTGGGGAGGTTCGCGATGTTTTAGGAAGCAAGTATATTTTGAGGAGCTCTCTAACTCTCCTGCTGGAATTTGAAGGTCTGCCCAGTTAGTGATCGTCATCAAAGGGGGCAGAAGGATCTCCAAGTTGCTGGAGATCCATCAGTTACACATTCGTGGCTCGAGGAAAGGGCGGCTGAAGGGAAGGTCCCCGTGGCACCGCGGACACACCGTCATACGGCGGTGGGGAGCAGAGCTTAGGGATGAGAGTGGCATGTGGCGCTGGCAGCTGCCCGTGTGTGTGTGTGTGTGCACCGAGCAAACCTCGGCCACGGATGTCTGCTGCCGGAGGTGCTCGAGCCGTGCAGAAATCCAACTCTTCCAGCATGTCCAGAAGCCGGTGGGCAGCGTGCCCAGAGAGCAGGGACAGGTGACCACCAGGTGGCCCTGCGGCAGCGACAGAGCTCCTCACTGCTCAGGAGGGCTTGCACAATGTTTCAGGTAGCAACAGTGCAAAATAATTGGTAAAGTGCAAGTTGAAATTGACTTAAAAGGCAGAGTTATTTTATAGCGATCGAATTTTGTTTCATCTAGGTTTAGATTTTTTTTCAAAAAGGAAATATTTTTTTTGTCTCAGTCCTGCACAGATCTATTTATATGTGTTTATATTTATATTACACGGATACTCAGCTGATTGATTACTTTTTTTGAGACTTGTAACTTGTATAAAATTAAGACTGTGCAGATGCACGTTCAGTATGAGTGAGACTTACTGATTATTGGAGGGAACTTCTTGTAGTGTTTTCTTGGTAGGGAAGCACTAAACTCAATTAATTAACATTTATTGAGTTGTTTTGGTGTTAACTCCTTACCTGCAGTCTTATTGTTTTAAGTCAAAAAAGTTTAGAGAATTATAGGTAACTTTTATCTCATGGCAAAACAATATGTGCAGAAGTTACTGTAAAATGGCAGACAGGATGGGATGTGTTAAACTTTGGTAATTCACTTGTGCCTTCATCATGTACATCATTGCTGATTGTGCTGGGAGGTTTCCAGAAGTTCAAAGGGCTGTGGACTGGGATAAGAGTTGGCCAAAAGAGGTCAAAAGGCATTATAGTGTTATGGGTCCAATGTTCAGTACTGGAATAAGGGTCCATTTAGCAGAAGGACTGGCTTGGAGTGGCAATCCTGTTCCCTGGGCAAGATTTTGCAGGGTTGTACTGTAATATTCCGTGGGACTTGGTGCTGGAAATATATTAAAAATACAACAGCATTTGCCAAAATGAAACCATATCCATGTTTGCTTGTATAAGTGTTACATTAATAAGAAAGTTATCTACTGCTTTATAGAATGTGCTTCAAATGATAGTGCTAGTTACTGTCCCTTATTACTTTTCAATGCTCACTATTCCATATTTGTGTGAGCTGCACTTCCTTAAATACATATTCATTCTTAATACATATTTATTAAATATGAAATGATTTTGTTAAATAGTATGACCAGCCAAAAATAAGGCTTAAGTTCAATTGACAATCTTCAAAAATTTGAGATCAATCCTTAAAAAAAGAGGACAGTTTGGTTGCTGCAACAAAGAATAACAACCATGTGAAAATTTGTTTTAAACAAGAAAAAAGCCCAACCCACAAACACAAACGTTTGATGTGATGATATGGAACCTGGATATGTGTAGTATTTGCTTATAGTCTTCAGAAATATCTGTTCCATTGGAGCATTGAGCAATCCTGTCACTGTGGGCTGTTCATCAGCTTAGTTGCATTGCTTTCCTTTGGCAGGCCTTGAAAGTGTGAATTTTAACTGGCTGGCTCAGTAGCTTGTTTGTATCCCCACAGAAACTGCCCTCAGGTAGAAGAGAAATTTGGGAGAGTTTTTTTCCCTTGCTTTTTGCTAAACTGTCCTTGACACAGATAGAGTAATACAAAAGGAGAGTATGACAAAAACGTGGCCCCAGCAAAGGGCCACAAAGATGATTAGTGGCCTGGAGCATCTCTCCTATTGGGAAGAAGCTGAGAGAGCTGGGACTGTTCAGCCCCAAGAGGAGAAGGCTCAGGGGGATGTCATCCAGGTGTATGAACATGTGAAGGGAGAGTGCACATAGGACAAAGCCAAGCTCTTTTCAGTGGTAACTAGGGATGGAACCAGAGGCAACGGGCACAAACTGAAATACAGACAGAGTAATACATTTTTTTTCTGGACTAAAATGTATCTTGCATAAATTTACTGGTGTTTTATTGATGGTAGTTTTAGGCTGGTGAATCTGCATTTCTATTCCAGAAGAGATGATATTTTCATTATTTTAAAGAAACTGAGCAGTAGAATAGGTTAAAATAGAATTGTATCTGAAACACATAAGCTAAATCACAGAAACCAATCCAAAGAGCAATGTGTCCTTCCCATTGCTGTTCTGGAAAGAAATGCCACACATTAAAATATTGAATGCACATGATTATGTCTAATTTGGCAACCAGCTAGGTTCACTAGACATATATTCAACTATAAACTGCTGCCAAGGAGAGACTGATGAAAGGAACAGAAAAATAATGGATGAAGAGGTTATAAAGGGAGATGACACTGTTAAATGCAGTAAAGAGAATCCATTTTTCCTAGTCACACGTGTGAA
This sequence comes from Calyptomena viridis, assembly GCA_013390005.1. Classification (NCBI taxonomy): domain Eukaryota; kingdom Metazoa; phylum Chordata; class Aves; order Passeriformes; family Eurylaimidae; genus Calyptomena; species Calyptomena viridis. The sequence continues at coordinate 60,167 of WEIV01023841.1, forward strand.
CTTGGCACCAGCATGTCAGAAATGCCATATATTGATTACAGCTTTGAAATTCTACATGTACTTAAACAATGACAGCTCTTCTTAGCTTAAAATCAAAATCTTTGCTCAGGTATTATGTCCTTCCTCTCTTTGGACCTGTGTTTTCTCCCTACCTCTCAGCTCCATGCTTCCATTTTTCTTCATCCTTAACTGCTTGCCCCAGCACTCAAAGCCAGTTTATCCTTCTGCCAGACCCTCTCCCATTCCTGGGCCTGCTGTTCAAGAATCTGTGTTGTCTGTATTGACAGTAAGTTTCTACACATCTAGTTCAGTCTGGAGGACCTTCATGATCTCACCAGCTCTGGTCTAGAAGGAAATGATAGACTAAAAGAGGCCTGTCTGCTGGAAAGAAATCCTTCTGTATGCCTGAAAGGATATTTTTGTATACCTAAGGTGTGGGGTAGTTTCCTAAAAAGCTACTACTAATGACATAAAAGCCCTTCTTGGATTATGAACCACTTAAGAGTGCACTAGTGAGCAGCACGTAACTCCTTAGATGTTGAATGAGATTGTACATATTTCAATATAAATTTAAAAATCAAAAGACGTCTGTTGATGTTAAGATGCAAAAAAAGATTAGACGTGACCAGAAAAAACGCAGGATTCCTGAATCAAGAAGGGATTACTCTGTAAACTCATGCTTAGGACGTCCAGCTTTACGGTTGATTCACATGTACTTCACAGAATCAGAGAAACAATAAATGGTTTGGGTTGGAAGGGACATTAAAGATCATCTGGTTCCACAAGTCTTATCTTTACCCTGCCTGCAGTTTTTCAAAGCCTTAGATAATTTTTAATTAAAAGAGAAAGTCAGATAATAATGCCTTCTTAATGACTCGGCATTAAATTTTTGTCTTCAGCACAACAGTCTACTGTGAAGGACAGACTAGATCATATCCTAGCAGGAATGGCTTTGCATTTGTTGGCAAGATTGGTGAGTCGCTATTCTCTAAGATGCTGTGTTGCTCTAATTTCCATTAGGACAGAAATATTGTATACCTCCTCTAAAATGAAAGGGGGGCAAGGCAAATGAGGTAAGGCTGTGAGAGGTAGATCCATCCTGACGTACTATACATTGAAGGGCTATAACAAAAATCTTGATAAAGGTCTATTAAAACGATCAGTTCATTGTGTTCACCCTAATGAAGGAGAATGACTGAGGGAAAAAACATGTTAAAATAAAGAATAGGACTCTTACAGCCATTGCTGATTCTGAGTCCATGCTATCATAGAATGATAGAACCCTAGAGTATCTCAAATTGGAAGGGACCCATAAGGATCACATCCTTGCATTTCCTTTTGGGCACTGAACAAATTCAGTTGATGATTGTGATCCTGGGAACTCCTCTAGAATTTCACTCTGCCATGAAAGGAGGAATTTTGCTTTATAGTTTCTGCAAGTCTAGGTATAGCACCTCTAGGACCCACACTTCCATATGGTGGGTCAGAAATGCACACGTAATTTCTGTTGGGAATTCCAGTCTGTAAATTTTTCTGAGGTTGTTACCAAGAACAAAAGTAGATCAGGAGAAAAGCCACCAGACTGGTGTCGGGAGGCAAAAGGATCNGAGGCGCTGCAGTTGAGGAGCGGGCAGCAGGGCTGGCAGGTGTGCCCGGGGACCAGCCGCCTTCTTTCTCCTCCAGCCTGTTCCTAACTCAGCTGCATGAGATGTGCAGCAGGGGGCAGCCTTGAAATCCCTGCTGAGGGGAACCCCTCAGGTGCTCAGGCCACCGATCTCTGCTGAGCTGAACCACGAGATGGATGGAGGGTTCCCTGTGCTGAATGTGGGCTCTTTGCTGCGGGTTATGTCCCGACACTCGGCTCTGGGCCCTGCTTCCTCAAAAGGCTCAGGTGCTTTTGGAGAAGACAGTGTTGCATGCTCTGCCAGCCAGAGTGTTGGGGCTGTTGGAGTTTTAGGAGGAGGTGCTGTTTGCTGTGCCTCGCTCCTGCTAGTCAGGGTCTCACCTTTTTCCTGCACGTAACAACTCAAATCCCTTGTTCACTTGAGCAAACGGCAGCGTGTGCGTGATCAGTAGGTCTGAATTGAATTTCTTCTCCAAGTAGTTGGAAACTAATTTGGGAATATATTCTCTTGTCTTGCAGCCTAGAAATAGGAGAAAGCAGGTTCAGTGAATATGGAGGGAAATGATGTTTTGGGAAGGTAGTGTTATTGTGGGGGTCAGGACTGAGGAGCCAGTGCCAATATTGTGGGAGACTTTTTTCTCTTTGGGACGAGTGGTTTAGTGTAGACATTTGTGTGTGTAGCACGGTATGAAATAGATGCAGGTTTTTTAGCATGTTTAGTGCTAACGTGGAAATGCAGTGCTCCTCTTTAGTTCTCATCTTCTTGTAAACCTTCTCAAAGAGGCTTCCTGGGATATTCCCACGCCTGAAATTGCCTTTGTAAGCAAGAGCTTTCTGAGTAATGACTATGAGGAAGTGTGTCTTTTTTTTCTATATAGCATGATATTGGCTCAGACGGGAAAACTAATTTTCAAGGGCAATGTTATTAATGTGCACTGAATGTACGTCTCTCATGGGCATTTGGAAATTACCATGAAAGAAAAAGGCTCAAATGTCTAAACTATTTTCATAAGTTTCATACCTCCAACCAGCGCCCCCTTCCACGTACGCCCAGTCAGAAGAAGCAGAGGATCAATGGAAATCTCTGAACCAGAATCCAGTTCCCCAACCATCACACAGATGCCAGTGCTCATATTGCAGGAAGCCAAGGCAGCAATCTGATGGGAGAGGCAGGTAAGTAAGAGAAAGCACTGATGAGTCAGTAGGAAAAGTGTTCTTTCTTTGTAGTCCTGTATTTCTCCCTGATAATCTGAAAGCACATCCTCCTTTGTGCAGCAGACATGGAGAGCTTGGGGCTTTTTGTAAAACTCTATATATAGTTGTTTCATTGAGCCAAAAGACTGCCTTTCCATCACAAAGATGTGCCCCGCAATGCAGGCGGCAGGCAAGGAATTTCCCACGCAGTGAATTTCCCCTTGACAAGAGCCTGTGAATGATCTGGGAGGGAGGACATGTGCTGAAATGCCACCTACCATGGTATCTGCACGCCCAATGGCCTCAAAGGAGTAGTCCACGCCGTGTCCAGTCATCTCAGTGAGCACCTCCTGGATGGGCTTCTTGCAGTCTCGAGGGCTAATGCAATCGGTGGCTCCCAGCTCCTTGGCCTTGGCAAACTTGTCCTTGTTGATGTCCACGGCAATGATGCGGGAAGCTCCAGCTGCCTTGCAGCCCATGACGACAGAGAGGCCAACTCCTCCGAGGCCGAAGACGGCACAGGTGGAGCCGGGCTTTACCTGCACAGCACGGGGCTCTGTGAGTGTCCAGCATGAGGAGGAGGAGGTTTCTGTTGCACAGGGTTGGGGAGGGTGTGAGGGTGGCCTTGGGGTGCTCAACACGCCTGGATACCAACCTTGGCGGTATTGATGGCAGCTCCATAGCCTGTGGAAAACCCACAGCCAAGCAAGCAGACTTTGTCCAGAGGTGCTGCAGCATCTATCTTGGCAACGGCGTACTCTGGGATCACGGTATATTCTGCAAAGGTGCTGACCCACAGGAAGTGGTGGATCTGCTTCCCCTTGCAAGAGAAGCGGGTGGTCTTGTCAGGCAGCAGGTTTTGTGGTTCAGACATACTGTGGGGAGGTGCAAGCATTTGTATTTCATTGACTAAGGCACTGGTGAGGGTGTCAGGCTTGTTGTCAGGCAGCCAGGCCCATGTAGGTGTAGGGGAAGGTGAAGCAAACTCACTGGCATTTCAGGCAGTAATTGGATTCAGGATTCATGCAGAAGCTGCATTCCCCACACTGAGGGAGGCAAAGTGGGATGACTTTGTCACCTGGAAGAACACACGTCCCATGTTAGGTTCCCCTCTCTGGACAGGCCCTGAGGCTGCTGCCTTTTGGAGAGCTGAATCCTGGGTGTGCATGCATGTGTGAGTCAGTTACCTGGTTTCACAGAGGTCACTCCTTCTCCAATGCTTTCCACAATTCCAGCTCCTTCGTGACCTGGGATAACTGGGAATATTGCATTGGGAAAGCAGCCTTGCAAAAGGTGTTCGTCTGTGCGACAGATGCCTGTGGCCAGAAGCTGTTAGGAGAGAAAAGAGTTGGTGGCCTTTGCCTCAGTCAGACTGTGGAAGTAATTTTCACAGGGGTGTTATGATATCCCCTGCAATCAGTGCTGACACTCTGTGGCACTACACTGTGCCCAGGCTGGGCTTCCTCTTCTCCTCATGCGTTCAGCTCTATGTGGCTTTCCTCTGAATTGAGCTGAAGGTGGGACTGGAGAGGAGGCCACAGTGTGGATCCCAGGGGTCTGTCCAGCAGAGCAAGGGCTGGAGATGGGAATTCCTGTGTGACAGCTTAGTCAAGGACTAGTCTGAGGTGGAGATGGTGCATTTGAGGTAAGGCAGCTCCTCTGGACAATTGAAATCTATTTGCAGATCCCCGAGTTATATCCGAGGTATAGCCACAAGAAGAGCAATTTCTATAAGAGAGGAAAAAAGGTTTTGCAATGTGTTTTTACCTTGATCCGGACTTCACCTGCCTTTGGAGGTGCAACCTCCACCTCCTCAATAGAGAGTGGTTTGCCCGCAGCCCAGGCAACAGCAGCTCTGCATCTGATAACCTGGAAGCAACAGAGAGGGTTATGCTCCATGGGAACATTTGCCTTTATCACACAGCTGGGGACAGTCATCCTGCAATCACCTAAACCAGAGGTGTGCAAGCTTGGTAGTGCTCAGCTGTATGTGAAACCAAGCGATGTTGAATAAACTCTGGCTTAGATTAAGATCTGAAGAAACACCATTTGTGCTTTGTCACACACAGAGTATCAGGTGTAACGTTAGAAAATTATTGGCTTTGGTGGATGTTTCCTAGCATTGCCATATGTTAAGGGACAGATTGTGCTCCCATGGAGACAGTGGGCCCTACATAGTGGAAATGCCACAATTAAGAGTTTTGGCATCAGCATTGTGAGACACTAGGCTGAAGGTAACTGAGAGGGGCTATGGAACTGTTGCCATCCCTTGCCAGAGGGATGATTTGTGTGTGACATTGCTCAAACCCTGCACTGAACCACCCAAAGCCGGTTTGACATCAGCAAAACTGAGGTTGCAGCTTGAAAAATATGTTGCCCTGGACAGGGCTGAATGCAGGAGATGAGAGGCTGCCAGATGGTATCACTGAAGAGCTCCGTTTCCTGCCAAAGCACAGAGTGGGATTGAGCAGGAAGGAGTTTTCCAGAGCAGTACAGTTCAGTATTGTCATTCCTAAGCTGGTGGGCAGGAGAGAGGAGAAATGCACTATGTAATGCAGGTACTGACAGGTGCGGTTGTATGAAAGCAGCAATTCCAAGGGATTTGGAAGAGCTGGGAAGTAAGGTCAGAGGAGAAGAGGGCATGCAGTAGCAGTGCACAGGCTGAGCCATTTCCGGAGTATTTCCCCAGGAGCAGGACAGCTCGGGAAGGAAAATGGGAAACGCATTGTCCTTACTTTTCCTGAAGTGGCCATGTGGTCTTAGTGGAGCTGTTCCGGTCGCTGTATCCAGCTGGGGGGAAGGTGCTGCCCGTCTGGATGAAGCCCTGTGTTGTGAAATCCCCCAGCTGTGGAGCCGGAGCACTCCTGGTGTGGAACTGTCACTGGAGAGCAGGGATCTGTGGTTAATCTGTATTGGATGCTGGAAGCTGAGGAGCACAGGGAGTGCTGAGGGGAGGAGCTGCAGGGAGATGGATGGGGGCAGAAGTCCTCCAGGGAGGCTTTTATCAGTGACTCTTCCCTTGGGCCATTCCCTTCCCTCCCTGCCCATAGAGGCACATAGAGATCAGGAAGATTTTTTTCCTCCACTTGTTTCTGGCAGGTGTGGAAAGAGGAGATCTGCAGCACCACTGGGGCTCTTTCATGCCTGTTTTCCTGTTAGTTCAGCCTCCGGATTTGGTGGAACAAAGATATGGTTGTTCTCCAGGATTTTTGTCTACTTTCATGTGCTTTGAAATAGTCACTTCACTCTGAAAGTGGACTGATCTGAGTGCTTAGCCAAAACCAAAACTACTCTTTAGGCTGTTCAGACAGGCCCACTTTACACAGCTTTTGAGCCACAGTTTGCTTGGCTTTGATTACTGATCCATTTTCTACATTGCACAAGAATTGGAGAGCAACTCCAGAGGGCAAATGCTGTATGGCTGATATCCCATATGATTGGTAGTGTTCAAAGTTTAAACCAAGATATTTTAAAAGAACTATAACAGATAGTGAAATCCTTCACCTGCTTCTAAATAACATTCTATTCATATGGCTTATGTTTCCATCTCACACATGAGGACATGAATGTGAACAGTGCTACATGTACTGTATTTCGAGCCCCTTAAGACAGTTTATAACCTACAAAGTGTTTGCAAAAGGGTCTTTCACATGTGTAATATTATTTTTCCTTAAAACATCCATGTGATACTCTAGTCCATGAAACTTGCAAACCTAATACTGGTGTGGAGGCAACATAGATTTCAGAATTGTTGTCTGTCCTGCTTGCACTTGTACAGTGCCATGGGTAGTTGGCATCTCTGCAAAACATATGAAATGTATGTGATTATGGCGGGGAATTGATACTGAGATGCTGTTGCTGTGCAGCTTTGTGTGTGCTTCAGAAAGGAGGTTGTTTTTTTCTTATCCAATTAATAGAGGAAAAATAAAATCAAACTCATATGTCAGCAGACATGGATTTAATGATTAACTTTTTAATGGCAGATACTGTATATCTCCATTCAACAATATTTTGTATCCTGACTTGGTGTATGTATTCACATATTAGTCAAGTCTTAATAACTGGTCTGTGAGATCAGATGTTTGTACAGACAGGCACAGGCCTCAAGGTGTTTGTCTTCATCTTGGAAGATGTTCTGACTCCTCTATGTATTATGTTGGTTTCCTGTCTGTATCAAAGCAGTGGAAAAATGGGAGGGTATTTGACAGCAATCTCTGTAGCTGTGAAGTGCAGTTGTGAGGGCTAAGTACAAATCTTATCTTTTCCCCTGCCTGCAGTACTTTAAAGCCTTCAATAATTTTTAATTAAATGACAAAGGCAGATAATAAAGCCATTATTAGTGGCTCAGCATAAATTTTTGACTTCAGTGTAAATGGGCACCAGTTTCAGAGGCAGCTTTTGCAGTCTACTGTGAAGGACAGACTAGATCATATCCTAGCAGGAATGGCTTTGCATTTGTCAGCAGGGTTGGTAAGTCGCTATTCTCTAAGATGCCGTGTTGCTCTAATTTCCATTAGGACAGAAATATTGTATACCTCCTCTAAAATGAAAGGGGGGCAAGGCAAATGAGGTAAGGCTGTGAGAGGTAGATCCATTCTGACGTACTATACATTGAAGGGCTATAACAAAAATCTTGATAAAGCTCTATTAAAATGATCAGTTCATTGTGTTCACCCTAATGAAGGAGAATGACTGAGGGAAAAAACATGTTAAAATAGAGAATAGGACTCTTACAGCCATTGCTGATTCTGAGTCCATGCTATCATAGAATGATAGAACCCTAGAGTATCTCAAATTGGAAGGGACCCATAAGGATCACATCCTTGCATTTCCTTTTGGGCACTGAACAAATTCAGTTGATGATTGTGATCCTGGGAACTCCTCTAGAATTTCACTCTGCCATGAAAAGAGGAATTTTGCTTTATAGTTTCTGCAAGTCTAGGTATAGCACCTCTAGGACCCACACTTCCATATGGTGGGTCAGAAATGCACACGTAATTTCTGTTGGGAATTCCAGTCTGTAAATTTTTCTGAGGTTGTTACCAAGAACAAAAGTAGATCAGGAGAAAAGCCACCAGACTGGTGTCGGGAGGCAAAAGGATCAAAGGAGGACAAATACAAATGGAGGAAGAAAAAACTAGGAGAGAATAGTACAAAGTAAAGTGATGAGAAAACCTCAAGTTTAAATGAAAGGTGCTGGAGTGACAGGTTTGCGAGGGGATAACTTGATGCAGCTGAACACGTTGTGGTCCCGCGAGCGAGTCCAGAGAGCAGCAGGAGCAGCAGGAGGAGGAGCAGTGGTGGTTTCTCTGTTGGATTTTGGTTGAGGCTGCAGCATTCACCCAGGTGAGATGGGGCCAGAGAGGCGTGAGAGAGACGGGGACAGAGAGCTGTCT
>WEIV01023842.1:11862-29670 GCA_013390005.1 Calyptomena viridis
AAAAAAAAAAAAAAAAAAAAGGAGTCGGATGGGACAGAATAAAATTAGAGCTGTCTAGAGACGAAACACTACATAAATGCAGTGAAAACAGAGAAAACTAAGTGCGCCCACTGTCAGTGTAACCAGCATCGCCCTGCGCGCGCTCCAGCCACTCTGAGAAAACACTCCCAGTCCGCACCTCTGTCCCTCAGCTGAGCGGTAGCGCTACAGAACTTCAGAAAGTGGATAAATAGAGCGTAAGGGATGAAAATTACTGCATGTTGTGCAATAGAATTGATCAGGGACATAAAGAAGGTTGTTACAGCCAACTTTATAACCCATAAAAATGGTGGTTGAGAGTGTTCCTACTCGTGTTTGCCTTTAACTTAGGTGTTATCAATCTATACAGCAGATGACGGATGACCTTGTCAAAATTACGCCAGTCAAAACATTTTTTTGCCCCAGCTCTGTTCAAATTTGTGTTAAAATGTCCTGCCTTAGAGACAGACGAAGTCTAAATAGCAGCAGCTTTCCCAGGCTCTGCGAGAATGAGGGGTGGGAAAGAAAGGAAAGAAAGGAAGCAAGAAAGCAAGAAAGCAAGCAAGTAAGCAAGCAAGCAAGAAAGAAAGAAAGAAAGAAAGAAAGGAAGGAAGGAAGGAAGAAAGAAAGAAAGAAAGAAAGAGAGAGAGAAAGAGAGAAAGAGAGAGAAAGAGAGAGAAAGAGAGAGAAAGAGAGAGAAAGAGAGAGAAAGAGAGAGAAAGAGAGAAAGAGGAAGGGAGGAAGGGAGGAAGGAAGGAAGGAAGCAAGCAAGGAAGGAAGGAAGCAAGGAAGCAAGAAAGAAACAAGAAGCAGGGTGGGGGGAATGGTGAAAACAGTTTGCACGCGCAGATGTTTTGTTTGTAGGCAGTTGTTCATTCAGTGTCAGAGTGACACCTGCTTATGGAGGCTTTTCTGACACTAGAGATGTTTTGGTGAGACAAACACTTTGTGTAAATATTTTGTCCTAAGTGCAAGGAATACTATATACACGCGAAATACCTAAGAGATTATGGTCGTCGTCTGTTTTTTTCATACGATATAGGAAAGAAACTGAAAAAACCCAAACCAAACGAAACAAACCCAGACCTCAAACCTGTTAAGTACTCACTGATACGTGAGCTCAACAACTGAGCAGTGAACTTCTAAGGAAATTTCTAAGCAAACTGGAGAGAAAAAGTCTCTAGAGATAAGAAGTTTCTTGCCACAGGTTGCATCTGCCTCTGGCATACTTCTTGCTTTGTGTTGTAACCGAGCACAAAGAGCAGGAGAGAATGTGCTAGTGGTGCTCGGGGGTGCAAGGTCTGAGGAGGGAGAAACTCTGGGGCAGTAGGTTTCCTCAGCTGTGTTGGGACCTCCTGGGTCTCAGGTAGCCGAGGGGAAAGGGAGACATGTCATCCCAGCAGAAACGTCAAGTAAAGTAGGTGAGACAGTGTCAGGACAGGGGGGTTAAGTCTTTAAAATCCACCCTAGCCCCCAAGGGCGAAAGGCAAGTGAGGGAAGATCACAGCTAACGGGAGGCTGGACGGGTGCGAGGCACTTGGGCCGGTGGGGCCGGTTGCTCCCACAGCCCGGCGCTGGGGACCGCGCAGAGGCGCGGATCCCGCTCAGGACGTCGTCGTGCCATTGCTCCCCTCCCGCCAGGATAAAACCCCAGCTCTTCCCCGGCGTTGTGCTCCCACAGTTAGGGAGAGAGAGGGGGGAGGAAGGAGGGAAGCTGGAGAGAGGGAGAGGTAGAAAGGTGAGGGGGAGGGAGCGAAGGAGGAGGGAAGGGAAGAAAGGGAGACCTTTAAAAGTTGAGCAAGGAACAAAGTGGGGGAAGTTGCCAAAAAAAGGGCTCTGCATCCAGGCTCACTGGTAACTTCCCGATCCCTCCCCTCCCTCTCGTACACACCACACACACTTGTATTTTGCGCTGTCGTAAAACCCACGTGTCTCTCCCGGAGCCTGCCAGAGCCGAGCCGAGCGCCCGGCCGCGACTGCGATGCGCAGCCACGGCAGAGGAAGCCCGGCAGCTCGCAGCTAGCCGGCCCGCCGGTCCCCGACATCTAGAATAGGATCATCCCGCTCCTCTGTGGACAAAGACCAAAGAAGTCTCCGCTTTCCACTCTCCTGCGCCTCGAAGGCTCCCGGGCCTGCCGACACCTCCACACGCCGCTCGCGCAGCAGCTCTCACCCCGCTCAGGTAAGGCAGACCCGGACTGGGGCCCCTCCGCCTTGTCCGGCACAGCAGGGCACCTTTGCCGGGGGCAGGGCACTGCCGGGCCGCGTCCTCCGCCTCTAAATGCCCGTGCGGAAAGCAGGAGAGGCCGGAGAGAAGAGACCCGCGCGTGTGTGCTTGTGGCTGAACTTTCCTCCTCCTTCTTTTCCTCTCTGTTGTCAACCGAGAGTCGTTTGTTCCTGCGAAGAGAGAGAAGGGAATGAAAGGGGAAGAGAGTGCGTGCGTCAGGCTCAGGGTGAGCTGCGGGGCGGCCGGGGAGTTCTCGGACCGCGTCCTGCCTGTGCTCCGGGGCGGCCGCCGGGGGACAGCCTCGTCGCCTCGGCCACCACTTTCCTCGCGTGTCCTCCCTGGGGCTCTTAGGGACGAGATTTTACCCTGACGAGCCAGCTACGGGCAGGGGAAACGGTGCGCGTATGGTCTCGCTGCCGACCCCTCACAACCGCGGCGGAGAGCCCACGCGCGACCCAGTGTGTCCGAGCGTGGAGATCGCCACGGGGGTCTGGGTGTCCCTGCCGGGGCGGGGCGGGGGTCTCACGTCTTCTGTCCCTTCCTCCCCGTTGCACAGGCAGAGCGATGCTGAAGCCCGGCGACCCCGGCGGATCCGCGTTCTTGAAGGTGGATCCTGCCTATCTGCAACACTGGCAGCAGCTCTTCCCTCAGAGCAGCCAACTCAAAAGCAGCGGGGCCCTTGCCCAGCTCCAGCCGCCCGAGAGAGCAGAGCCCACGGCTGACAGCCTCCGCCAGCGCCCTACCTCCCTCTCCTCCGTCTCCTCCTCCTCTTCCTCGTCCACTCCGTCTTCCTCCTCCACTTCCTCGTGCGTCGCCGCGGCGGCCGCTTCTCTGGCCGGCCTGACCTCCCTGCCTGTGACCCAGCTCCCGGTCTTCGGCCCGCTGCAGAGCTCGGAGTTCCCGGGCGGAGGAGCGCCCGCTCCCCTGCAGGGCAAGGACTTGTGCGGAGCCGGCAGCGGCAAATGCGGCGACCGTGCTTCTACTCGGTACCGCTGCACGGCCGAGGAGCTGGACTACTACCTGTACGGGCAGCAGCGCATGGAGATCATCCCCTTGAATCAGCACACCAGCGACCCCAACAACCGTACGTATCCTGCCTCTTCTGGCAATTCTCTACCCCTCATCCTCCGCCTCTCTCCGCACCGAGCTGGCCTGGGGACACGCCAGGATAGGGACAGCAGTTGGTGCCTTCACCGCTCTCCCTCGACTAGCAGGATCCTCCGCCTTGTCCTGCCCTTCCCTCCCCCGAGCTGTTTTTTAGTTGTTCCCCGTGCTTTCAGGAGACAGACGGCAACTCCTTGGTACTCGGCTTTTTTGTCTGAGACCCAGGTCCTTCCCTGGAAGGCACGCTTCACCGAAAGGGCTGTGGTGGGGGTAGATTTCTCTTGGAGGGCTGCTTAGAACATTGGATTCAGAAATGGCCCAGAGCAACTTGCTATAAAGCTGGTCCTTTCTCTCCTTACATATCTTAATCCTCTCCTGCCTGGAAGGTCTGGGTTTCGCTGAGTACCTGCCCTCCGATCTGGGCAGGGAAAAGTTGCAGTTTTCATCAGATAGTCTGGGGCAAAGTTTTCCTTCCTCTTATCTCAGAGTATCATTTTCCTTTCAAACCTCGTTAACACGTCGGTAGTTTTAGTTTTCACCCCTTCGGAAATTCATTACATGGTCATTTAATAAGAAAAGCTGATTTTCTAGAAAAAAAAATCTGCACGAGTGTCAGAATTCAATTATAACTTGGTGGTTAGAAAACATTTAACATTGCTGTTGCAAAAAACCCCCAACGAAACAGTTGCTTTTTGTTTGTTGGCTTGTTTTGTTTCTTGGGGGGGGGGGGGGGGGGGAAGAAAAGGACGTCCCTATTATTAAATATCTGTATCTATGAGAGGTTTGTAATTTTAGAATCTGGCTCTGTCTCTCTTTTGTTCCTGCATCTGTCAATACTACGCTACCTAGGAAATTCACGGGATGAAAAGAACTATATGAACTCCTATTAGTTCATCAGTTTTATTACTAACATTCAGAGCACACGGATCTGCTTCTGTTAAAGCACAACAACCTGGCTTCGGCGCGTGCTTTTTTGCCTTCTTTTTTTTTTCGTTGTTTCAAACACTCTCTTTTATCCTAAGTTTTCTTAAAACTCCTTATTTTTGTTGTCCTTCTCAACTCCCGCTCCCTAAATGTCTATTTAAGGAAAAATGTTGAACAGACAAACGATATCCCAAGTCAGTGATCCATAAACATATGCCCAAGCAAAACGCGGATCCGTTTAATTTCATTTCAGATGCAGAAACTGTTTTGAAAGTTTCGATGAAACTCTGTTGTGTATTAGTTAAACTGCGTGGATGATAGTATAGTCTTGAGCGTTCTGGTTATAACAGGAAAATTGAGTCGGAGTTTGGTGAAGATTTTTCCTGCCTTGTTAACATTGCAAATCTTTCTATGTTGGATGTCAACTTTGTTTGGAGCGACTTCATTATGCTTAGTTTTACCCTCTAGTGAAACGTGTTGGTGTATTTTCTATTCCCGGGCGCAGAATACGCGATCTCGTAAGTTACATGCAGTAAATAAAATCCGAAATGCACTTCTAATGACCGACCGAACCGCTCAGACAAAACACGGTTACTTCTCGGAGCAGCTCCGTAAATCTAAAAAATAAAGGTTTGGAAAAGAGAAAGGAAGATAAAGAAAGCGATTTGGGGGAAGCATTTTTAAGAACTGAGTGGAATCATAGCACCCTGCAGAGTCGCAGGCGAAGCCTGAATATTTTCTTCCCAACCGCGATACTAAAGGTGAATTCGGAAAGCAAACGTGTTGATTTTCAGAAAGCACTCCTGTGAATAGCGTCCGTCTCGGAAGCATGGTCAGGGGAGCAGACAGCGTCGTCTTGCTCTTTTTTTTTTTTTCCACTGCAGCTTCATCTAAAAATTCTTCTCATTGAACTTGTTTACAGGGCAACTTTTCCCTCCAGACGTTAATAGTTGCCTCTGAGTGAAACTTTTAATGCGCGTATTTCAACATTCTGGGGCCAGGTGCATTTATTTTGGGCAACTCGCGCTTAAAAAGAAAAAAAAATTAAAGAAAAAAGTAAACGTAAAGAAAAAAGTAAATGAAGAAGGAATGCGGGAAGTGTATCCAGCACCGTGCCACTCACTCCACGCACTCGGACGCTCAGGGGAGCAAGCTGCAGGGCGAGGGCCTGGCTGCCCCTGCGCAGCTCCCCGAATCCATGGGCAGGCGGGATTTTCAGCCTGGACTCCCACCCTCACAGAGGTGCACCAGAGGTGCCCATTTAAGGGGAAGGAGATGGGGGACTGTGGGTGAGGAGCCGTTGACTTTAGTTTGAGTTGTACCTGCTTTTTGCCCTTCCATGTCCGGATAGTCCCACTGAGACACCGAGCCAGCGGACAGGGAGTGTAGGCAGGTCCCCGCCTTCTTCTGGAGTTCTAATCTTAGGTGTATCTCCCTCGCCAACCGACCGAGTGCGAGTGCCCTGTTTCATCTGCTTTCGGAAACATTCCCCCTTCCCCAGCCCCGAGCATCCCCTTCTTCTCCGGGGCACCTCGCGTTCCCCNCGGCCGCCGCGGGAAGATGGATGGGCGGCGGTTTCCCCATAGACACACGCCTTGATCGTCAACTATCAATGAATATGGCACGGTCCTGGGCGAGGCAGGGGGGGCGAGGGCCGCCAAGGAGCTGTGGGTTAAGCGTCTGTGTGTAATTGCTTTAAATTGAAAGGGGGCTAGCTAGGGAAAAATAATAATTAAAAAAAGCAATCAAGAGACAAAACCCTAATTAGGGCCCTGCAGTCTTTACTCCCAGGGAAGTAAAGGGGATTATGTTAAAGCCCTGATAATGTGGCAGGCGGCTGGGGACCATTTGCTTCCCAGCCTTGAATCTGGAAGGATGAGGGTATTTCTGGGCGCTGGGGGAGGGGCGCTCGGGCGGCAAGGAGGAGATCTCCTAGGGTGAGTCTGGGGTCTGCGAGGCCGGCTTGCTCCCGTGAAGGCTTGCCCCTAGCTGCTGGGGAGAGTCTTTCGCAATGAGAAGAAAGCACCAACCTGCCACTTTAATAAATACGCTGCGTAAAAGTGAAGTGTCACGCGACCAAGCACTTTGCACGACTCTTCCCATTCAATTTACGGGGAGACAGTGTATATATAACACGCTGTGAAGTGGATTGGTGTGGAAAATATTTGGATTTTTTTCTTTGGACTGCTGGTAACCTGTATGATTTAGCTATTTTACATCATTAGTTACCCAGCACCCTTAAACATAGCAGATAGCCATACATTAGATTGAGGTTAGAGAAGGTGGTGACTGTTTATTTAGGGTGATAAAATGGTCCATCAGCAGTAATCTCCATCGATATGTGCCACCAGGAGATGAAGGATGAGGGGACAAGCCAGAATTAATTGCCCTATAGTTTTGTAGGAAAGAGTGGAGCCAGTGCGGACTGAACTTCGATCTCCTCTCCCAGAGCCTATTCATCATCTCTACATTGTATATGGGGGTCTCTCAGGGGCAGAGGGTGGCAAGGTTTATCTACACACAATATTCTCCTACCCTTCTCATACCTGACACGGAAATTCAATTCATTCATACCTTCAGTAGAAGGCAGGGAAAGTCAAACCCACCCTCCTCAACCCGCCCCCCACCCGCCTCTTAAAAATAATCCGAAAGCCTCCTCACAAGCGGGACGGGCTCCCTGACCCATCCCAGGGCTCCCAGGCGGATCCTCGCACAACCGTCTTCCCAGAGGAGCTGGCGCGCGACGTGTCTGACCCCCGATCGAGGGGCTCGGACTCCGGGCAGCTCTTGCGCTGCTGCGGAAGAACCGCCCGCGCGTCCGGCGGGGCTCCGCGGCGGCGGCTCGGAGCGCGGCTTGGGGAGAACGGCGAGGGGCACGAGGGGAGAGAGGGGGTAAAAGTTCGGGGAGGGAGAGCGTCGGGCATCCGGGATCCGGTGTCGGCAGTGAGTCTCCACCCGTAGGCCGTGGCTCGGCACCCCCGGGGCGCCATCCGGCCCCTGGGGCAGCAGGCTGAGCTTGGTCCAACGCTCCACTGCCAGTATCTAGAATAAACAAGCAAATAAATACAGAGCACCCGAGGAGAAAGTGCATCTGTGTCTCATTCCCCCAAAAGTCTGCCTCGAGTCAGGCCGTCCACGAGAAACTGCTATTAATTTCTCAAAAGGAGGTTGATACCAGTTCGTTGATGAGGAAGCTGAGGTACGAGGGAGACTGTGGTCCCCTGGAAAGCTCCAGCCCTCAGGAAACGAAAAGGCACTGTTTCATCCAGCCCACCCTCCCGCTTAGCTGGGTACTCGGGCCCAGACAAGGATGCAGGGCCAGCTGCAGTGATTTATACTTGCAAGTGAGTAATACCATGTGAAATGATGGCCACTTACACTGGATACCTGCATGCTTGTGGTGAATTATGAAGCAGAGGGTCAGAGGCCACCCTTCTTTAATACCAGCAAACTGCAGGTATCCAGTAAAACTGCACCTTTGAACCATATTATTGCTGAGACAAAAATGTATTTCTTTCATTTATTGTTACAGCTGGTTTGCTGATTACAACACTGTCCTGAATCTTACCTTTCACTGACAAAAGATTTTGCCTTTCAGATTTCCTTTAAAACATGCAGTACTAGTATTTTTTTATGTTGAAAAGTATTTAGAACTACATTTGGGGGGCAGTGATACGTCCTTTTTCTTAGATTTAGTACTTTTAAGTGTACTCACATGGAGCTATGGTTCTGGCATTACACTGTGTTCATTTTTATGGAGGCACACTAACATATTACAATCCTCCAAAAAGAACCATATCAAACAGCTCCACTAGGAAGTCCTTTTTTTTTTTCCCACTTCTTCCTTTCCTTAATCCTCCTACCTATAGAGTATGAAGGTATAAAGTGAGAAACTGATCTGCTTCCTAAATGTTTGGCTGTATCTGGGCCTCCAGTGGAGCATTCCCATGACCTTATCTTCTGCATCTCCAGATTTTATCAGGAGACATTCAACCCTGGCTGCAGTCCTCCTTTCTTTTTCCATTTTCAGCAAATCTCTGAATTTTCTCCCATTTCTTGCTTCTTGACTTGATTCAGGTCTTGACTGTTGCTGTTAGAGACACGGGAAGTGTTCATTTCAGCTGTCCTTGGAGAATGCCTGTACTCACAGCTGCTCTCTGGGGCCGAAACAGGAGGAAGGGCACAATACATTTGTCCTTTTTGCTGTGTGTGGAAGTCCTCTGGAAAGTTCACACTTGTACAAATGAGTCTCTTTTATGTGAACTTCCCATACCTATATGGATCTTTAAGGCCATCCAACTTGGAGACTCCAGAGATTTCAGTGGACCACAACACTCTCTCGTTCAACATCCCCCCATTCCCTTCTTTTCCATGTATTGTATTACTAGGTGAGTTTGTACATCGTATCCCATTGTACTGTGCAGTACAGAATAACACGAAGAAGATGTTGTTGATCCTGCCTGTGGGGAATCTGGGAGTTCTTGCTTTTCCCCCCCATCTGATACTAAGAACAGCCTCCCCTTGTACTCTGAGGCAAAAGAATCCACTGCCTACAGTGACAATCTTTAAATGGATGCTTCCATGTATTACTCAAAAGTTAGTCATAGAAGAAGAAAAGATGCACAGTAGCTTTTTACTCAAGGCATGGTAAAATATGTCTAGGAGGGCTCCCATTCCGTATAACATTTATGAGATTTTTTAAAAAATTTTATTTTTGCGGTTGCATAGCAACTAAAGATAAATGTATAAAGTGCACAACTAAGAAGAATTTCAGCGCTACTCAGTATTAAAGATATATTCCTGCCCCCTCATCAACAAGCCATTAGCCAAAGCAGTTTCAAAAGATTTTTCCAAATTTGCCATTTTCCAAATTTTCAGCTTTGGCAGGAGCAAGGGAAAGGAACACAGCAGGGGATCAGATACTGTGGCTGCCAAACATTAAGACATTACCAGTGTTTTTGGACAGTGGAAAATAAATATCACCCTGTGTGACTTTCTGTAAGGGTAAATGACAGTGACACAAGGTTTGTTTACAGTCGTCAAAAATTTCTTTGTTTCTTTTTCTTGGAAAAAAGAAAAAGAAATAGGAAGTAGAAATAAAATGTTTAACCCACACTCATGTACACATATTGTCAGGACAAAGTGAAGAAATTCTTGTTCTGGGCAGGTACAAGTGTGTGCATGAAAAGCTACAAATATCTGGTGGCAGGATGCAGGAAATTGTCATTGAAATTGTCTGAGTGGAGTCATGAAGATGCCTTAGCAAGTTTAATGCAAATTTCTCCAGAGATATGGTGTGTCTAAGAAAGCCATTAGTAATTAGATAGCTGTGAGAAGAGTTACAATCTAGAATATGGTCAAAGAGTGCAAACAGGTTGAATTCAAGGGCCTGCTTGGTGTGCTGGTTGACATCATGGTTAGACATCATCTCCTTAAGCCCTCAGCTTTCCAATCAGATGTTTTCTTTCTGACTTGCATGGTTTGATGCCAGATTTCACAGAATTATAGAAGAATTTAGGTTTGAAGAGATCTATGAAGTCCTCAAGTCCAACTGTAGATCATAGATAGAGTTCAGCCATAATCTGTTTGAAGTGTATCACATGCCAACCTAATTGGGATTGTGTGTTTTGGTTTATTATTTGGTTTGGTTTTTTTTCCTGGGTTTTTTTGCTTCTTTCCCCCCCCCCCCCCTTCTCTTTTCCTCTTTGAGATTCTTTTCTGTGTGACCGCCAATGCCAAACTCCAGTGCTGCCCCTGACATCTTTGAATATGCCAAAACCCCATGATTTCTTGGTGACTGGTTTTGAAGAGAAAAGGGATGAAAAGATGCTCTGGTGATGCCTCACCTTCCAAACTAGCTGTGGAAATAGTAACAAACAAACAAACCAACAAGCAAACAAAAATAGCATGTCACGTGCTTGCTGCCTTTGATTCATTGTGCCTGGGAATGGCATATCTGCTGCAAAATAATCTTCTCTCAGGACCAGCCAGAAACGTTTTCCCTGAGGTCCTTTAAATCTTGTCCTCCAACCACCTGTAATTGACGTGTCTGAGTGAGCAAAACTCCTCTGCAGTTGTGGCTTAACCCAACAGAAGCATCGTTTGCAGCAGGGAATATACCTCTAAGGCAAGGTGAAATTTCATTCTCCAGCCTGCAGGCCTATTTTTTGCAAAGGTCTCCACTTTGTCCTACCATTGTGGCCAGCGCTCCTCTCCCCACCTGCCTCCTGCCCATACCTGTTAGGATGGATGGCATGGGGTGAGTATCACACGCAGACCTTCTTCTGCAGGGGCACCCATCAAAGGAATGCACAACTCGAGGCTTGCTTGCCTTCTGCTAAGATCTGTAATCGATGATATGGGTAGAGAACTTGAACAGACAAGCACCAGGTAGCGACACATGCATTTTCCGCAAGACTTGAAGGTCTAATGATTTTGGGGGGAATTAGCTTCCTCATGTAGCTTACAAATATATTCATGTTCCTGAATGGATCATTTTTATATGGCAAAATTCAAAAGAGGACGACAGGAAAAAGTGCTTAGGTAATGTGTCTAAAGCTGGAGAATGCACATAGAAGCCATATTTTGAAAATACATCTTTTATTATCCTTCACCAGTCTTTAGTGAATTGAGGGAAAGTTTTTCCTTTGAAGGTTCTGTAGGAAAGAGGCCTCCTTAATACATAGTACATCCACCCTAGAAAGAAGAACATATCAGCCCCCTGAGAACCGAAATTGTGGTTACAGGCAACCTAGCAAGTCTAAATCTGTGGCATAGACCAAGAAACTCCAGCTTCTGTAGTGAATACTGTGCTCTGTTTTTATAAGAAGGGGTGTAAGTTCTGTAAAATGATTAGGGGAAAGACGTAGGACTTGCTTTATGAGTACTATGGCATAGTTATTGTTTTTTCTTTGTATTTCTGGAATAAATTTATATGAAAACCTTTATTGTGCTATGTAAATGGAATGTGCAGAAGATGGTAACTTATTTAAATTGATTTATTGTTATGTTAACTCAGCATATCTCCAGGGAAATGGATTTCTTGAGCATGAAACATATTCCTGGAAGATGTACATTCATTGCATGTGCAATAGTGTGCAATGGAAATATTTATCCAAAGTTTTCTTTCCTCAGAAAAGAAAAATGATGGTAGGATCTTCCCAAAATAGAAACACATCATCCATTATTAACAACAGTTAGGGAAATTGACATTTTTACGAACTGACCTTTTGTGTTGGGAGTTGCTCACCAACCCAGACACGCTATTTGTTTTGATTTTTTTTGCCCCTAGCCTCAGCCACATGTAACAGGCAAAGAACATGCATTCACAGTCAATTAAAAAAAAAAAAAAACAACACGTGTGTGCTAGGAAACAGTAATATTTGCTACATAATTTCAGTTTTAAGATTAGATTTGGCTTTAAGAAAGTAAATGTCCATGCAGGCTCCAATTTGTCATTCATGAGGTTCTGGTTTATTTCTTTTATTTTCTAAACAAGCATGCACACATATGTTAATGTAAAAAGCAGAGTGAATGCTCATTTAAAATAAGGATTAAATTAAATCCTGTTGCAATTAAACCCTTGGGCTGAGCTGTGGTAAGGCAAATGAGAGGGACTTATGAGGCACTGTGACTGAGTTTCAAAATGTCTCACTGAAACACACTGAGATGGTTTAAATGGGCTATTTATGTTAGTCAAAAAATGAACCTTAAAAAACTGTGTTAAAATAAATGAGTCTTGGCAGGTCTGTGAATACACCAGGCTTGCAAATTGTCTGCAGAGTTTCTGCTCAGCCTTTGAGCAGCCTTTGAGGACTTTGGTGAGATTAGGAAAATCATCCTAAGAAACGCAAAAAAGGGCATGGTGAATGCTGGGCTGCCACAAAACGACAGGAAAAGCACAGGAATCTGCATGACTTCGCCCATGGCAGTGGTGATGGTGGTGGCCAGCAGCACCATATTGATAGTGGTTTTCCTTCTTTGCCCCTCAGGATGTGACATGTGTGCCGATAACCGCAACGGTGAGTGCCCTATGCACGGGCCCCTCCACTCCCTGCGCCGGCTGGTGGGCACCAGCAGTGCAGTTGCAGCAGCCCCTCCACCTGAGATCCCAGAGTGGCTCCGGGACCTGCCACGGGAAGTGTGTCTGTGCACCAGCACAGTGCCTGGCCTGGCCTATGGCATTTGTGCGGCACAGCGGATCCAGCAGGGCACCTGGATTGGGCCCTTCCAGGGAATCCTGCTCTTGCCAGAGAAGGTTCAAGCAGGTGCCGTCAGGAACACTCAGCATCTCTGGGAAGTAAGTTACCATCTCTCCTTCCTTGTCAAATTTGATTGTTTTAAAGTAGACATGGAGTGTAATTGTGTGTAGTACTAGCACCATCCACTAGCCATGAAAAAAGCCAACAAACCTACAATTTAAGTAAGCCAAGCAAGCAGATTTGAAAGTATAGCCAGTGCAAGCAAAAGCCTTGCTGAACTAATGGTAGCCAGAAAACCAGTGAATACCCCAGAACGTCAACTGGTTTGCAGAAGAGCAGATTGTTGCAGGTGCTGTAATGAGGAGCAGAGAGACATGGCCAGAGAAGTCTGACGCTTTCAAAACCAACCGCTTTCTATGTTTTGACCTGCATAACAAGAGCTGATGGAGGTCTCAGGTCAGAGCACAAGCTGTATCATCTTTGAGTGGTGCACGGGGGTTGAGATGGCACACTGCAACATCGCTGTGGCCCGGAGTCAGTCCAAGAAAGCTGCTGAAACAAGTGCAGACTATTCCACAGCCTTGCACTTTGCATAATGAAGGTATTAGTGCCTGTTCAGAGTTTAGTTCAACTCTAGTCCTGTACCGACTATGCGTTCCTCTAATGATGCTTCCAGTACTTTTATGCGAAAGCCACTTCCTGATCCCTCCAGAATTTAATTTTTTAAAAATATTTGTCATTGTCTTAAAGAGGGTAGCAGTGGTAACTGTTAGGGAAAATGCATGATACCTGTTTGTCAGAAAGAGTTTACTCTCTTCCTAGTCTTTTCCAGTAACTTCTTTGATTTGTGCTGGAAGGTGTAATTTTTTAGTCCAGCTTAGTCCTCAGTAACTGCAACTTCTGCTCACCTTGAGACTAACAGCTACAGGGAGTCAGTAGGAAGAAACATGCCCATAGATCTGCAGATGCTATTTGCTCATCAAGACAACATCCGAATCTTCAGAAGATAAGGAGTCCATGAATACGCAAAGTGTGTTTTTGTTGTTTTCAGTGGGTATGGAGTAAAAGTGAATGAAGTTTTGAAAGCTATTTGGTGGTATGGAGGAGTAGGAGCTCCCATGCTTTTCTTATGTGCAAACAGTAGATAAAACATAAATAACTATAGAATAACTGTAGATAAACACGAATAGTAAATACATTCAAAGTATTTACCCAAAAGAGTCATTGTAGCAAGAAGGAGATTTTTCATGATAAAGAGCAAAAGATCAGTCTCAGAACATACTCAAATATGTTAAGTAAAATCAAATGACTTGTAGTCATTGGAAGTTTTGTAGCTGCCTCCAGAGGAGATGGAATTTGTCTTGTACAGCAGATATTGATAACTGGGACTTGGATCTATTCCTACCAAAGCCTAGTGATTATAATGGGAGCATTTGGGGATATGTTATTAATAGATTTTTTTTTATGGGACACTCTATAAAGGTGTTGGAGGTTTTATTTTAATTGTTGAGAGGGGTATTGTCGTTTAGACTATTCTAATTAACAAAATATATGAGTAAAATAAGCTCACCAGATCCACAAATTACATAAAATTTTGAAGTTTAGATAAAATAAATGGAGTCAGAGAATTTTATATGGTCCATAAATATTTACGTTATTTAACTTTTTTTAAAAATTATGAATCAGTTTTATGCAAGTTAAATTGCAAATCGTAACAGTATCTTTTTTAAATGGGCAGGGATTTTTAGTTAAGTTTCAGGTTTATTTAAAAACTGTTTTAAAGCAATGAAAGAAGCAAGCTGGTTTTTTTAGAAAAAACCCTAAAAGCAAAGAACATAAAGATGTTAAGTAAAAGTAAGAAATAATACTATTGCGTGTGTCAGATTCAGGCCACCAGCAGGTCTCAGATGAATTTTTGTGTGGGATTGCTCTTCTGTTCTTAACACACAACACAGACTCCCTGTTGGCTAGCAAAATAAGTGCGTGTATTTTACATGAATGACCTTAAGAGTAATAATTAAATTTATTATTTTTTCCTCGTTGGGCAGCTCATGGTCTTGAATTATTTCTGTTAATGACAAAAACTGTTAGCAAAGAAATGCATACTCTAAGCTCTAGCTAAAAGTTTTAGCTGTTTCTCATTTGTTTTAACTTTCAATTTGGTATGTTTATCTATCAGAGAATTGGTGCTTAGTAAAGAAAAAGATAGAAAAGAAAGTATTCAGAAAGTATATGTGATTTTACAAAACCTGACCTATGAAAACAAATAAAAGCCAATGACCGTGTGTATCGGAATAGTCTGTATTCTTTTAGTCTACATGGTATAGAACTGTGGATTAAATCACTATAAATGATACAGAAATGACTCATTATTGTCCCTTTATAAACTTGTGGTTTTAGTGAATTCTTTTCCACCAAGATTTTCAAGATATCTGCAAATACAATCTATCTATGAATCAGCTCTTCAGCATTAGGTCTTGATGGACCTTTAGAGAAAACTTCCTTTACTTAGTACTGTAAATAACATTTCAATATTTTTCTCTCAGCATTGTAAAGTAATATTTGTTATTATTATATTGATAGATATTTGTTTTAGTTCACAGCTCTTTGTTTGCAATGTACACCAGACAAATAGAAGGGTTATTGTGGAGACTTTTAAACATAGATACTGTTTTGGTGGTTTTTGTTTTTGTTGTTTTGTTTTGGTAAACATTAGAAGAACTGCATTTGGTGTATAGCTCAACACTATGGAAATACACTTCAGTCTGTCTGCACAAGTGTTGCCACCATGCACTCAATGTTTGTTTTGTATTTAATCCATACAGCATAATATACAACGATTCAGAGTAAATTACATACCATTCCATTACCTCACAACAGGCCCTGACACCTATGGGTGTCCATGGGGAATGACAGAGTTCTCTCACAATCAGCCAAGATAATTTTTTATAATTTACAGAAAGATCAGCCTTTCAGAAAGCCAAAAATATTACTAATTTTCAGTTGTAGTGCTTTTTTTCCTGCCTTTGACCCACTTCTGCTCAATGCAGAGTTTGCTTGTATTTTGTAAAAATACAATAAACTGATTTGTTTAAAACAAAAACAGGACTGGGTGTATTAGGTAAACACTCTCTTCGGTAATACAGGCATTTATTCCAGCAGCGCTTGATAATATTTCTGATTCCTTTTTAAAAATTTTTTTAACTTATTTTAAAGTAGTGAGAATAATCCTTTTGTTGTTGCAAAAAAAAACCAAAACCAACAAACCCACCTTTCTCAGCAATTAGGTCTTACTGATGAGAATGAGATAATTTTCCCTAATGTGTTTTCTAATAAAGAAGTGAAAAGGCACACTTGATTCCAACATATATGAAAACATTATCTCAATTATTAATGTGTCCTTACTCCTTGGAGATAAATTAATCTAGTTGTGTATGTTTTCGCCTTTCTGTTTAACATCAAAATTTAATAAGAGTAGACTTAAGGAATGTAAATGATATACACTTAAATTCTATTAGAAGAAATAAAGAAGTTTAAAAGGAATATACATTTTAGTAGTCAAAGTTTTTCAGACTCTAAAGTTTAAACTGTGAATTTTGGAAACAGCTAATCTGTAAATGGCCTTTTTCCCCTGAAAATGTAATTTAGATGAAAAGACTTTTACTAACAGACATATTGAAGAATACAGTCTTGCAGTTTCCTTTCCTTCATGTGCCTGATAAAGAATTTACTGTCTTTTTTTTTAATTTATTTTTTTTGTCAGAGGTCAAATGGTATTTTTTTTCTTGGAATAGTCCAAGAATGTGAAATATATTATTTCACTTTATTTTAATGTGACTTAATTCAAGTTTAATATGTCTTGAAGAAAATTTTTTCATATGCTACTTTTCTCACAGGGAATGAACAAAATATACATATAGCAGGGTGTTCATTAGTAAATGCGAAATAGTAAACCAGTGTAATCGATTTTTCCCTTAAAAAATTTTCCCCTCCCCCCCAACCACAAATTAACTGGCACAACTAGAAAATAACGTGTCATCTTAGTAAAGTACAATTTGGGTACTTATTGGCCTTTTTGTGTCTCAACTGAAGTAAAAGAAAACATTGTCTTTGACATCGTCTGGAGCAAGAACAAGCATTCTTGCTGGGATGCATGATGGCCAGAGCCCATGAAGGAATATTGTACATTTCTGAACAAATTAATATGCACAGAGAATCCTTATCTTTCAAATGAAGTACTCATTCCACTTAAGGTGATAGATTTGTATTCAGATTCTCAAGTACTTTTATCCAGTATCCAGTACTTTTGGACTAAATCCCCTGTTACAGCAAAGCACTGGGGGATAGAATTATGTGCATGCCGTCGTTCTATTAAAGTGAAAATTATGTTTCTCAGCAATCCATCATCTACTATTCTAGACTGCTCGTCAGCCCTGTTTTGAATTTGTCATGTTCATGAAATTCAAATAATTTTGTCTTGAAAAAAACCTCTTATTGCATTACTATTATATCTTAAATTATGCAGAGTAACAGCTGGTGCCATTCTGCTACTTTCTTGTTCTGTCATTTCTGAGGATTTTGTGTGGTTTATCATACTTGTATTTATTTTCTATAGAAAAGCATAAAAATTTTTAGTTTTACACGGATTTTAAGTTCACATACTATCTATTTGAAATATCCCTAATGCTGTGTTCAGTAGCTTGCTAAGCTGTAAGTACAGTAAGGACATATTCAGCACTANATGAATGTCCAAAGAGTGTTATGTATCTGATGTCAATAATGCATCTGTTATAGATTTTACAAGGTGAACCTGCACTGTGTGTTTTTCCAGGTGGTGATGACACTCAATATTTTGCAGAACTGCCTCAATCACTGCTCTACAGACTTTNACACTAAACTGCTACAAAGCAGCTTGCTACCGTTAGTATTTCTGGAGCACTTAGTATCACATTTTTCCAGATAACTTCTGTAAGTTACAGATTCCTTCCTTAGAGTCTATATAAAATTAGTTTGATCCCAAATATAGAAAGTATGTAAATTTGATAATTTTTGTTCTTAGAAAAGCTAAACTAAACCTTGATGTTTCTTTTAAAAACCCTTTTTATAAGATTTTCTCACACATTATCTTCGTGTATCTCCATGTTTGATCTACACAAGGTACCTCTATATGCCTCAGCAGATACATAAGCTAAGCACACATGCAACAAAAATAAATCTAATTTGGCACAGGGATGGATTCTCCGCCTATTTAACAAAGTGAAGTTTATTCCAAACTTTAATGTTTGGAATTGGATACAGCCCCAGAATTTTAACTGTGTTACTGAAAACAATAAT